>CALYLW010000591.1:0-371047 GCA_944989445.1 Ampullaceana balthica | reverse complement strand
TGAGGGGGGGATTAGGGGGGGGGGGAACTGGTCGCGGGTACTGTAAAACGTCTAGCAACTCCGCAGGAGTAAAGTATTGGCAAACGCGATAATACTCAAAGTACAGGGCGGTCGTTAGTGCGACGCGCTGAACAATCCCCAGCATCCCTATGATCAAATAAGAACCAAATCTATGAGCCCAAACATTGCATCTCTACTCCTAAGCAGACACATCCACCACAGCGGGGGCCATACTATCCAATGCCCGGGGCGGAGCGGGGGGGGCGAGGGGGGGGGCGGGGAGGGGTCCACCACGCCTCCACCAGAACTCAAACAGCTCCACATATCAAGCTGAACCACTAACACTCCAAACAAACACGAGGGACCAAACAACATTAAGACCAACATTGGATTATTATCGACAATAGGGATGATTAAAAACCCACAATTAAAATTGTTTAACATATAGATTGGGTTAAATTATTAACAAAAATATCGCATCTCTTCTGTGCCTACTCAACACCAAGGAGGGTTACAGGAACTAACAGAACCTTATAGCAACACTATCGTTTCTATCATCATCTCGACAGCAACACAAAATCGTTTCTATCATCATCGACACAGCAACACAATCTAGTTTTTTTCTAAATTCATCTATCTCGGGGTGGGGGGGGGGGGGGGGGGGGGGGTATATAGCGGGGAGCAACACAATTGTTTCTATCATCATCTCACAGCGGGAGGGGGGGGGGGGTTTATCAAACATATCGTTTCTTCTGGCGTGGTGTTGGGAACTCATCATCCTCACATTGTGGGTGTGTAGCTACAGGGGGGGGAGGCGGGGAGCTAGGGAGGGAGCGGTTTCTATCAACTACACGTCACAGCAACCACTATCGTTTTTCTATCATCATCTGGGGGGGGGGGGTCACTCTCAACACTATCGTTTTCCTATCATCAGAGCTCACAGCAACACTAGAACGATTTTTGCTATCGATCATGACCTCACAGCAACACTATCGTTTGCTATCATTCATCATTCAACAGCAATTACTAACTAATGTCGTGTAATAATCATCGGATCTCTACAGCAACACTGATCGTTTCTATCACGTAGTCGGCAAGCAGCAACGACTAGAGTCGTAGTGTTCTATCATCATTTCACAGCAACACGAGATCGTTTCTATCATCATGTCTGGAGGCGAGGGGGTGGGAGGGGCGGAGAGCACTATCGGTTTTCTATCATTCATCTTCACAGGCAGCCAGCTAGGGGGGGGGGGGGTGGGGGCAGGTGTCATATAGGGTCACTCTCTACGAGCAACAACATCGTTTTCTATAATCATCCTCACAGCTAAAACTACCACCGAACCGAACTCCTCACGGAGCACAATAAACAGCCCTAGGCGGATCAGTTATGGCAACAGAAGACTATTAAATATATATACTGCTTTATGTAGGCGTGTCTCTATGACAGTTGTTAGTACATAATCTTGTGCACGAATAATCCACTGAAGAGCTTAAGTTTTAAATCTCAAAACAACTTTAATATATATACTTAGGTACACGATAAATATCATTGAGGGTAGATACAGTGGGGGGGGGGGGGGAGGGAACGTGTTGTAAATCTGAGGTGCGCACTGGTGAGACTGGTGGACGGGGGGGGGAGAGGGGGGGGGGAGCGAGCGGGGGAACCTCCTTCCTATCCATGATTTTTCCTTTCCTTTGAACATATAGTCGTCTTAGTCTGGAATTATGATTAAAAGGTAATTCTTTCCAATAATTTTCTGAAGACTTTGAATCATTTACGTAATCTTTATGTCTGGAATAATGATTGAATTTTTATCTTGTCCATGCTTGTCTATCTTAGATCAGAATCTCTAGAGTCTGAGGTATTAGAATTATATTTTGTCAAAAGAGTACCTTGTCATGACGCTTTTCTTAGTTTTTTTCTACATTCTGAAAGGGCTGCCATTAGGTGACACCCTGAGAGTTGGTTTGTCCTATAAATTGAGAGGTATACACTGCTGGGGGGGTGCGGGGGGGGCGGGGGGGGGCGATAGTCGCTGGGCTTGTTACAGGGGGGGGGGAGCGGGGGGCTACCAACAAATTGTTTGTCTGTTTGCCTTGGTTGGCAGAACTCTGGGTTTCTCATACCTTGCCTTTTTTCCTTGACTTTTTTAATTTGCTGCTAAATATGTCCTTGTCTTCTTAGAAAGTGCCATTTTTTCCTTTTCTGAGATGAGGGGGCGTTTCGAGGGTAGGGCTTTTCTTAGCTTTTCTTTATTCTCAGTTTCAGGCAATTCTTGGTGATTTCCTATTGTTTTTTCCAGCTTATTTTTCTTGTAGCTCCTGTTATCTCTCTTATTCTTTATAGCAATTTCTTGAGCTTTTCTTTGTTCTTCAGCATTTCTTTTTGATTTTCTATTTTTGTCATTGCTATTGTCCTTTCATGTGGGTGGGAGCTTAGAGCTTCTTCTTTATCGCAATTGCTATTGAGCGTTTTCTTTTTTCTTCAGGCAATTTCTTTGAGATTTTCTGTTTTTTTTTCGTATGCATAATTGCTATTGGAGGTGGGTTGGGTGGGGGAGCTTTATCATCTTCCTTTTAGGCATGATTCTTTGCATGTTCTTTTTGTGCTCTTCAGATCTATGACTTAGCTGTCTCGTTGTGGGGGTTTTCTCTGTATGGGTTTTGGTATGTCTAGCGCGTGAATCCTTTGATGTTACTTTATTCTCTTGCGTGGGGGGGCTATTTCTTAGGATCTTCTTCGGTCTTTTAATTTGGGCTATATTTTTCGCATGTCTTTTCATTCACTTGTGAGTTATTTTTATGCGTTTTTGCCCTTAGCAATGTGAAATCTTCTGGTCATTTTCTTTTGGATCTTGTTCAGTTTCGAACGTCCGGTGTATATCTATGGAGCTAATTTTGTTGTTGCGTAGTTAATGTCTCATGTTATGTATTGAGGTTGAATAATATGAAGGTCAAGCAATTTTGGAGTAAGGTGGGAATGTTAGGTATATATTGAGATAAAGTTCAAAATCACACACCAAAGATGAAGTTGAAAACTCCTTGTTGAAATATTGGGCAAAATGTTATTGAGCGTGTTCAAAATAAGTGTACCACGAAGGGTCTGAGAACAGAATGCAATTTAGGTATTGACAAGGTGAGGGAGGGGGCAAGTTTGGCGTGACAAAAGAATCCTCCTGGTGATACATTAATATTATACTTTATAATTCAAAAAGGGTCGGCTAGCCCGTGTTCAGAATTGTACAAAACATGATTACAATGGTCCAATCGTTATTTATGGAGAATAAAAGTCACTTGTTGTTTAAAATTATCAATTTATCGAGTATTTATTTAAACACTTTAGTTCACTCCATGTATAGAGGTTCCAAAGATTATTTGGGGCAGATTGGTTTATGTATTCATAAACTCTAACACACAATGATATCTTATCTTGTACTGGTTTTGAGTGTTGACTTAGTACGCTTTATTGCCAAAATTGGAAAACAGCTTTGGATACATGCGGTTTTTTGAGTACAACCAATGTTGTAACTATATAAATATTTTTTCTTTCGATTAGTATGTATTGTTTGCTTTTCTCAGTGACATAAACTTCTGAGGGTGGCACAATGAACCACTGAAAGAGGCTAGTTAAATGGGGTTACGCCAAAATCATACGTTTAATATATAAGTGGTGGTGCTATGGGATGGGTAACACTAAAAAAACGTTAACCTGTTGAAGGTAGAATGGAGTTCAACTCGTTTAAATACTTGAGGCGCACCGCTATACACAACCCTCGCTTCACTTTGTTCCTTGAGCTTATTTATATACTAACTTTGGGAGGGGGAACCCCGCCTGAGGTTCTGTTTTTGAGTGTCATCTCGCGTTGATTGATTTTGGCCAAGCACTTTATCAACCGAATAGTGAATTGACTCTCGTATTCTTTCCCACGGAGGTTATTGCGTCCTACGTCATGTCAGCTTGGTGGGGGATGAGACCTGACGTTTTTTCATCATTAAATTGGTATTTGTTAATTGCACTGAGTTTGTGGGGTGAGTGTTGGGTGGTGTGTTGTGGGGAAGGTGACGAGACTAACAAACGAGTAACATGCCGAACTATCTGGTGGTACATCCCATAGCTGATAGTTCATTGTCATGGCAACGAGAGACAGTTATGTTAGTCTGTGTTGGACCGTTAGGACGATGTCGATAGTGTGACATTCGCATATCTGTATCAAGGTTAATGACAACAAATCGCATTTGTTAGCGAGGGCCAACATCTGTGTACTAGCCATCTTGTGGATCTGAGAGGTAGAGTGACAACAAAGCGATTTGTTAGACAGCCAACTATCTGTGTATCGATCCCATCTGTATCATGTAGGCAACAAACATTTTTGTATCGACGCAACATCAGTGTACGGAATTCCGCTATGGCGTGATCATGATGGCACAAACAGTTGTGTTAGGGCAGCCTAATCATCTGTGTACATCCCATCGGTGAGTCATGTTATGATCTTCACAGAATCATTTGTTAGCAGACAGCTCAGAAGTGCGATTCTGTGAACAATTCCCTTAATGCTAGTGATGTCATGTGGTATGGGCCACGAAACATATTTTGTTAGCAGCCAACATCTATGTACAAAGGAGTGTTCCTAACTTGGAAGCATGTATAGGTGCAATCAAACATTAGTATATCAGCCAACATCTAGTGTACACATCCCATACATGATCATGTAAGGCAAACAAACAATTTAGTTAGGCTGGAGTACCACAACGTGTATAACATGACCCAACTTAACCTTATGGACGGTGTATGTGCCAGTTCCATGGCTGGGATGAGCCGTATTGCCTGGTATAAGGACGCGATGAATTGTAAGCACAACAACAGACGGTCTCACTGTTTGGGTTGGGTTGTTTTGTGAACCGAGGGTGGTACAGTGGTATTAACAAACAAAGTTTGACGTTGTTGGGGCCATTAAAATAGACAGGCTGGATCAACCCAGCCATAGTAGGTGTCATCACTTGGGGTGGGGGTTCAGTATGGGCTTAGTTTGTCTCCCCATCAGTACTCGGTGCTCCCAATAAATTCTATAATTAAAGTACGGCCGTTAAGCGTGAAAAGAAATTACAGGATAAATAACGAATGGGCATAAGATCTCAAGGGCGAATTGTGGTTTATGATTTTGGGATGATCTCTCTATAGTTTCCTTTCTTTTCATTTAAAAGGAGGGGGAGTCGCTGCCTAATAACGTAGTAGAGTGCTGAGTTTATATACCTTGAATGAAGACTTAGTCATATAAGTGGAATAGGGGTAATTTAGTTACTCTAGAAGACCATTGGAACATATTCTGTGACCCCAGACGCGTGCATAGAGCCAATCGGATTGAGGTCATTATCTATTTGTTTGAGAGGCACTGGTTACGTTGTCATAAGGCAAACGGGTTGTGCTCAAAGGACTTATGGCTAGCAACAGTGTGTATATTAATAGTGTTTATAAGTGCTTATCTGAATAACGAAGTTCGGCAAAGTGGCAAATTTTAAGGAGACGAAAAAAAGAATTTTTTCTTCGTCGGACTGGGTCAGTTTTGAGCAGCGCTGAAAAGAAAGGTAATTAAAAAAAAATGTTCGAAGAACATTAAAACTTGGGATTAATAAGAGATTGATTAGGTGGCCGTTCAACAAAGAGGAATAATATTTTGATGTGAGAGATTATTAGATTAGAAGATAGTGTTAAGGCGTATCATGAATCTGTAAACTACTGAGTAAATCACGGTAGTCCTATCATATGGTTAGTCAAAATTAACAGTATATGTGGTAGAAGGCGAGGTGATAATATATTGATTATTCCGGTTGGCCGCTATGTCATGGAAAAACATTAAATTGTCGCCTTATTACAGTAATAAACTTAGCACTAGGATTATTGACTTTAAATTATAATTACAATCGAAATAGGAATGAGGAAAGAATATAACTGCCATGGGAAGACGCAAGCCACTAGATAGCTAGATACGAGAGCTTGATAGAGGGTTATGACTATTTATGTTAGTGGCGTTCTTGAGGAGCCGAGTAGCCTAGGTCAATATAGTCAGGCTGCATTAATGCAGGATATGAGAACACATGAATGTCTTTCTACAATAAAATGCATGCCAAATTCGGCGCAAGGGACGGATCCAGTTTCGTCATAAAGATGAATATTGACTAACAAAGGTTGGTGGTAACCATTTCGGTATTGAAGATTGATTTACATTTTAAATAATATGAATTGGGACCTAGTGTCCCTAAGCATATATAATAAGATGTAGTGAAAAGGTGTTAAGGCGGGGATACGGTGATCCGGAAAATTATGGTTCGCGTGAGTATGACGTGCGCGAACAAGTACAAAGTTAATAGGTCACTAATTTCGTAAAAGTAGCATAAACGTATATATTTAATATACATTGGGTTTTTTATTTCTCGTTTGTTGACTTCATTATCGAATTATACAGTGCCTTAGGTATTTATTGAGGATATTAAAAATTTACAAACCACCATGATGTGATGGTTACTTTTAGAAAATAAATTACAATCATAGCAAGTCGGCGCGTGACAAAACTTCATTGGGGATCGGAAGACGGATGCAACAAGAACTAGTTACTATGATGTGAAACTATTACAAAGATAAGTGAGAAAGTAGTTAGAGCCGTTCAGAGCCTCAGTCAGAAGCAGATGCAGTGAGTCTACTAATTATAATTCATTTAACGTTGTACAATTGAGCATGCTGCTCCGAAGGGGACGATTCCGATTATTTCGCAAGAAGTATAAGTGGATATACATAATATGAACCATCTATGTTAGTATTTAACATATAATAAGTCCTAGGTGTGTCCTTTAAGCAGTTGATTATAATTAAGGAGGAATGGAGTATAAAAGTTGTTAGGAAGCGTATTCGTCATCAGTGACCGATCCGCCACTGTAGTACAGAAGATCACTAGAAAGCATAATGGGGGGGGGGGGGGGGGGGGGGACAGAGGGGGAGGGGGGGGGGGCGGGGGGGGAGGAGAGGGGGTTATATAAAATGGTTTTTTGATATTATAAAAATTTGTTATTCTGTTCTGTTCAGTATAGAAGTTAGTATAATGCCATTTTATTATTTAAATTTTTTCTTTTGTATCCTTAATATTCTTTATTCTTTGTTTTTTATTTATTTTTTTTTCTATGTCTTTATTATTTATATTTATGGTGGGATCTTATTCTTTTATATCTGAAGGGGTATGAGATGAATGAAAACTTAAGCTTGTACTACGAGAATGTAAGATTTTTGAATTGATAATAATCCGATCATCGGCGTTATTATAAGTAACAAATATTATTTATGAAGTGAATTAAATCTCGGATGGTAGGTGGTACACGAGAAGCGGATGCGAAAGAACTAGAAAATAAGAAATAGTTTAATTGTGACTGTATAGATAAGTCAGAGGAACTCTATTTCGTGTCATTATTAAAATATATGGACAAAATGAATGTAAGTACCTTTGGATATGTTATTACATTCTTTATTAAAAATGCTATATATAAGTCAAGCTTGTTGAACAAGTATTTCGAGATAATTATTTCAAATGGTAGCGTGCCTTTTCTCGTCTGAATTGAGGAGCGGAGACGGTGCTATGGGCAATAGCGCGTGTGCCCACAAGGTTAAGGTATCTGGGCACGCAGTTTTTGTTTATGATTAGGGGTAGGGGGGAGTCGCTCTGCTCCGAGGCCCTTACGTGGGGTGCGGTACTATGATATAATATTACTTTTGGGTTTGGTGAGTGGGCTCGGTATGGGAGTGGGAGGAACATGTGCGGGGGCCGGCGAAGAATGACCGTAGTCCATACGAGCGGTAGATATTTATCAGTTGGATTTCATGAGTAGTTGTTTGTCATCAGTTAAGTTGTGTGTCTAATAATAAATAAGAGAGGGTATTATATGATATAGTTTGATATTTTGTGTGACCTAACCAAGGTGCTGTTATAGACTAAGATGTGTTAGCTGAATAGAAGTGGAATTTATGGTTTTATAGATTATTGAAGAAGTATACTTTAGCAAAACAAGAGAAGAGCCCCATGATTTATTAACCGAGACATTATGAAGCCCTCCTCGAAAGTATGTGTTGCTCCAATCTGTTTGATAAGACGGTAATATTTTATAATGGCCTTAAAATTGTCTACGTGTTAGGTGCCTCAATGTTAGGGCCTAAAAACTACAGAATTACTCATAAGTTAAGGGTTTATGGTGGTATTTTATATGGCGGTTGTTTTCCTTAAAAACAACAGAGAATCTACGTCATAAGAATAGGGTTGTTTATGCGCTATAACCAACGGTACATTAACTCCTAGTTTTGTTCATATTTGTATGATTTCTCCTAAAAACTACAGGGAATGTAGTATCCATTCTGTGAGTTTTTGTCCTAGAAGGGATTCTAAAATGTGTCCTACGCGAATAACAACATGTGAAACGTCATAAAGTTACAATGAAAACTTATATAGATTACATCATATTACATGGACGGCAAGTACTAATTGTCAAAGTGTCGTCCATGCGCGATTGTGTGAAGTGAAAAATCATGGGTCTGGGTATATTTTATACTGTGTGCATAGCGCGCTGATAAAAGCGAAGAATAACAAGGTGAAATGGCAATGAGTAATATTCTCGAATCCTTGGGAGCAATACTATCTTTTTTCATGCTGAGAGGTTTTCTCATTTACATGTATGTTGTGTGTATCATAGGGCCTGGGATCGTTACGTTTTTGTGAGCCACAGAAACAGACGAGGTGATCAGCAGGTATACGACGGTGTCGGAGATGCAATCATATAGAGTCGGGTCACACTAAATGTGTTCTGCTCATAAATCCAAAGAAAGATGATCCAATACCCAACAGGTTTCGTGTCGTTGAGATGACTTTATCTAACATAGTACCGTGTTGCATAATATCGTACGGCTCTGGTTCAGTTAATGAGTTGAACTCATGTAGGAGAATGCGTAGATAAGGCTGGTCCGACGAAGTGGGGTTTGTTACTCTATTTCGAGATAATATCTACTGAAAATCTATTAGTGCCGTAAAGTTTTGATCTAGGAGCTGGGGCATAGTTTTTAAGAGTGATAATATGTTTTGTAACGGTGGGACGAAAGAATTTTAAGATTATATAGTTGGTCTGCTGAAGGTGTACAGGTGTAAGGACTTTGTTCTCTGGATTCAGTCTAATTACTAGTGGTGCCAATTATAGATTATATTTAATTTATTTGAATGAGAGAAGGTAATGTTTTTATAACTAGAATTTAAGTGTGATTAGGGAAAAGAAGTTAACGCTATAAGTTTTGGGAGTTAGACAAGCAAGTAACACGAGAAGTGACAAAGGAAATCCTAGTTAATAGATATGAGAATTCAGTAATAAGAAACTCTTATAGATATGTAAACAATAAGGACACTAAGGGTAAAGTATAAGGTGGGTTGATCATAACATGATGACAGCTAAAGATAGGGACAAAAGACCTATGTATGTATCAAGGATTGGACAAGAATACAGCATCGGGGCTATTGAAGAGGACCAAATAACCTTAAACACAGATGATTTGCAGTGAGTATTGAGATATAATTGCTAAGTAATTCGTATGAGTTTAGTGATATTGTGATTTGGTGCAAAGATCCTAAAGGGCAACATGTACACTAGCGGAGTATATCCCATGACATAGGACGGGCATTGGAGTCTTGTAGTAGATATGGTTTAAGCCGCGATGTATAAGATTAACTAAACGTGGGGGATTACGACAGGTTGTGGTGTCTACGAGACCTGGACTAGAAATACCTAGCTGTTTGAAGTTTATTTACTAATTTTGATATGGTTGAAATGAAAAGTCGAAATACTCCAAGTTGTTCAATAATATCGAGGGTATCTATATCAAAGAGGTGAAGAATACACAGACACTTGGATATTACTGTCGAAAAGTAATATAGGGCACATTTAAAAGTATATTCAAAGGACGCATATGCGCCAAAATAGGAGAGGGATGATACAGGTTTAGGGAGTGCTTGTCTATTTTAAATGTACTTTTTTTGTTTAGGAAGAAAGAGCAGATTCACTGAAAAGTGAAGCATGGTATATAAAAACGACTGATTGGGCGAAGACTAGAGATAGCATAATGCACAATGAATATAGATGTGGATTTTTTGATGCGTCTGCTTATTGAATCGTTTATATATACAGATAGGACCGCGGGCAAAAAATGCGTGACAGCTCTGGTGTAAGTGGTGAGTCTATCCTCTTTCATATATTGTTTGGACTATTTGGAATACGAAAGCATAAGTATAACTAGCATCTTAGTGCTAGAGGATTACTAATCAGATATCGTGAGTATCATCGGAACTTTATTGTGTATTAGTGATTGAAGTGAATCTTGGTTTGTATGGTTTGGATTAATATGGTTGGTTGGGGGGTGGGGGTGTGAGGTGCACTTATAAAATATATTCTTTGTGATACG
The DNA here is from genome assembly GCA_944989445.1 of Ampullaceana balthica. Classification (NCBI taxonomy): domain Eukaryota; kingdom Metazoa; phylum Mollusca; class Gastropoda; family Lymnaeidae; genus Ampullaceana; species Ampullaceana balthica. The sequence continues at coordinate 360,573 of CALYLW010000591.1, read as the reverse complement.
TGAGAGATGGGAAGTGCTATTCCCAGTACCTCTAGTTTAATGAATAAGTAATTATTAGGTTGTTAATAGAGTTATTAAGAGAACCGCAACCACACTGTGAGGAGTGGGCCGTATCGGCGCGAGCGAAATTGTGCTAGAACGATTGACATATCTAAAAATGGCAAGATGACAGTAATATATTATATTAGTCGAAGTATTTGGAATTTGGGGTGATGTTGCATGTATAAAAATAGTGCGGTGATTATTGGGACAAACAACGTTCAACAAGGTAAAAGAACCAAAGTCAATTACAAACCGTGTTTCCCAGGAGGAATATGGCCTGGCCTTAAATCTGGTGTTCTTTGGTGTGCTAATGTCCCCTTGGGGTCGTTGGTGTGTGCTTATGTCCAAAGATAGGGGTCCGTTGGTGTTGGGCTAATGTTCCATGTGTGGTCGAGTTTATAGGGGTATATGTGGGGAAGGTGCTTAATAGCCCATATGTGTATATTCCCTTTTTGATTTGTAGTTGGCCAGGGACACTTCGTTAATGGGGTTGGGGGTAAATGTTAGAAAATTATTGCCTTTCTAAAGGGTCTCGGGTTTGGGGGCGAAGAAAAATAATTTTTTTAGTGAAAGCACGTGATCTTAAGTGAAATGGAGGGTCGCGAAGTCGAATGTACGAGAAATTTTTTATGGAAGAAAATCATTGATAGTCCTTGGGTTTGTAACTGATCGGTGGATGTGTATTTGACAGATTTATAGTTTAATTAGTGACATTAATAATAAGGCCAAGGAGAGGAAAGTAAAGTGTCGTTTAATATTTGACATTCTTATATGGGACATGGGGATACCGATGTCGTAATTTACTGGAATGGCAGTAACGTAAAGAGAGATATGTTTTGAGTTCCCTCGTTATAGAAGTGGAAACATACCATGTGACCTAGGGGAAAAGTTATGTATTTTTAATAGACTGGAGATGGTGTGGCTTGGGTAAAGCAACTAAGTTGAGGAAGGTAGGCATAGGATTAATGAGAGCGTGACTATACACCTAGTGAGATTATGAGACTATCGAAACCACATGTCTCTCTAGGATGTCATAGATTGTATGTAGAAAATATTATACATATTAGAAGGTGAAAATAGCAATAACCCGAAGTGCGGTAACTGAGTGAAAGATCATTTGAAGTTCGTGCAGATACAGATACATTAGGTAGCAAATTTGAAGTGAGTTGGTGAGATCATAGCATCACGTAAATAAGAAATTACACCTGATAAAGGATTATTAAAGATGGTTACAATATGTTTTCGCAATAAAATAAGTGGGTTGTGACACAGTCGATTGAAATGAATGTAAACCAATAATAATATCCTAGATCACGTAACAACGAGAAGCCACATGTGACAACGTGTTCTACCGAGATATTTAGTGGGAGTCAATGAGGTTCAGAGATTGTGAGCCATGAGGGTAGTGTGGGAGGGCTTGTGTAGCTTGACCGTTGCAGGGTGATGGGCAGTTACTATCGAGATACTGAAATTGGGTGATGTGTCTCATAATGATTGGTTGGGAAAGATTATGCGTGAGATGAATTTGTTCAAGAGAGGGACCTTTCCTAGGTAAGACGGTAGATTACATTAACGAGATCCACGGAGATTGGGTCTCTTGTCGATGCTTTACTGAAGATTAGAAGGGCGATCTGAGGATAAAGAATTGGAATATTGGGAGTGGATATGACTCGAGGCTTGTACTGAGTGAATGCGTCAGTTTAAGTGAGTAACACACAATAATACCGGTTTGAGTGGGTTGTAATGTGTGGGGAGATATGTGGTGAGTAGGAGAGTATTTCGACAGAATCTTTTTTAAATATGTAGACGTGAAGTAGGGAGCTGTGGATAGAATGTGTGTTCCGTAAGTATTTATTTGTCTTCAAGAATCTAGAGTACATTTTTTGGTATGTAAAACGAGTTAGTGAGTTCTATCGAGATGATATAGGCCAATATTGTATGTCAAATGTAGCTACTATTTTTTTACATAAGTAGCAGTATAGTGAATCGATAATATGCATAATTATGAGTATATAAGGAATAGTTATCATAATGGCTTCTAAAGCTCAACGGGGTGACATCGAAACGAGGTCGTGATGGTTGTTTGAAGTTGATTTGTAAGGTAATTTATGGAGATCAATACATTATTAAGTTGTAAATTATAACACATGCAATTTGTAAAATATACTATGCGCTTTATTAGTGGTATATAATATATCGTCATTGGGAGAGTGTGAGCATGGTGCTGGCCAGTTGTGTGTGTTAGGGTTTTGGTGTGTAGATGTGGTGTTGGGGTGCAGTTTAGGGACAGTGGTTGATCTAATTTGTACTAACCATTTTGAGGAAAGGTTAAGGTGATAGGGGATGTTTGTATGTTATGTGCATCGATGCACAAATTACTCAGAAGGTTAGACTATGGTATATGGTCTTGTCATTAGATCACATCTAGAAACGTTGAGTATTCCTATAGTGGGATGACTGGCTAATGGAGATCACAATATACCGGCTTTGTTACTCACTAGTGACAAAAGAAATAGATAATACGGATATATAGATGTATTGTAAAATAGGGCAGATTTATTAAGTGGTTAGTATAATTACCTTGGTTGTGACATGATCAGTGACGTTTTTATATAAAATATCAAGGTTGCCTTATTAAAAAAAGTGGTAAGATAAGTAGTTTTTAAGAGTATTAAATCTTTTTAGTGGGATATGAACTTTTGATATAAGATTAAGTTTATTTTGTCTTCTGGGAGATGTAAAAAGAATACAAAAACGGTTTGACCTGATATGTGTTAACCGATTGTTTTGTATGGAGGAATGATATTAGGAGAGGCCGTGGAACATATAAGAGGCGACTAGCTGGGAGGATTAATACATGTGACATTCTTTGGTGTGGAGTGAATGGTCGATATTATGAGTAGATATATGTAGTTAAATAGATTGATGGAGCGAAGAGAGACTTCGTCTACGACTTGAATCGAGAGAGAATAAGAAGATAAGGAGGGACTTAAATAAAGTAGGGGAATAATTAAGTTTATGTGAAGTGCGAGCGTGCGAGATTAACTTGATACGCTAAAAGATATGTATCTGGTGTGGGGGCGCTAGTGTAGTTTGGTTCTGGGAGAGATGGATCCTTGTTAGTAATGAGCGGACTAGTGGTTAATGTAAGAGGAGTTTTCCGCCATATTGCTGGTTACAAGATCCAAGTGTTACTAGGAAACAAAAAAGTGACCGGAATATAAGGTAACAAAATTTACTGCTGAGCGTGACATGCGTGATACGCACAAATGGGGTGTACGTCATTATGGTTGGCGAGTTCGACGAAGTGAAGAATCTAGTCATCCCCCTCCCCCTCACCCCAAAAAATAAACCTCCCCCCACCCCCAGTCAGCATACTACCAGAAACAGATTCCCAAAGATTCGTTGAAGTCCAAATACAACCAGAGATTGAGAGGGACCCCCTGCATCAAGATAAAACCAGAACTGTTCCGCAATTTGTTGCCCTTTGGGTAATGAGTTCCAGGAAACAAAAAGTAGATTTGATGGTGTGAAAGCAGGGTAGTCTCCTTGCCAGCGAGCAGATATAGGGCAGGAGAAAACATATGTGTGGCCAAATGTTCCGAGAAGTGGGGAAGCTGATCATTTCGAATGATGGAAGTTTAGAGGAGTGCGAGCATATGATGACCTGTAGGAGGACACTCGATTACTCCGGGCAAGGTGTGCGTGATGACAAGTTAGGGGATTTGCATATATTTTCAAATGTTTTAGGACTATGCGTGTTGAGGATGTAACCCTGAACTCTGTGGATTTAGCAATTAGTGCTAGAGTGTTGGAAAGGACACATATGGGTAGTGTAGGGCAGGTTGAGAGTGCCCGTTGCCCCCCAGTCAGCGAGGGATATACCGTGATGGAAAAACGGTGTGTATGTGACGCGCGACGAAGAGGGATGAGTGATTTGATTGAGATTGAGGAGGGGTTGGTGGGTTATCTCGCTGATTAGGTGGTATGGTGTTGTCGTGCATACTGCACACAATATAACAAAGATATGGTTACGGCCGGCAGAAAAAATACTGGGGTGTTGCTGTGAGAGGTTGAGAGGTTCCGCTTTCCCAGTCCATATATCCGGGGGTATGAAACGGTATTCTTTTATATCATTGAATTTATTTTCTGGATACAGTTGGACACATAGTAGTGTGTGACCGTGTGTTGAAAGTAGGTCGAGTCGATAACTACTTGGGTAGAGGGGGATATAGTGATGAGTCAATTTAATTAGCATGCAGATGTGTTAATACCAGAAACTGTTCACCCGGGAGTTATAGTCCTTGGGCAAGTGCGGGAAATGCATCAGTATAGGTGTGAGGCTATTGGAATTAGTGAGTGGTTGTGTTATGATGTATCCACATTGCGGGAGGTATCAGGCATTGGGGGAAAATCCATAAAACCTGTACGTGCCGGATAGGAGTAGGGATCCTGGGTAGACTGTCAAGAGGATAGCAAAGAGAGTGAGGAAAGCGTAGTCAAGTGACTTTAGGGCGGACGGAAGAACTTGTTCGGTATAGTTATAGGGCAGTATTACATAAGAGAGTTGTGATATATGTGAATAGCCGCTGTGGCTGGAGGCCAGCTTTATGGGATGTTCAAGTACAAATAGCCCATTTATTTGAAGTAGATGAGTTGTAGTGTGTGTGTGTGGGTGTACTGGGGTGGAAGGTAGAGTGGAGATGAGAGACGAATACACTTTGGCTGGGTAGAGGTTGTGATTGTGGTCGGCGAGGGTCCGCTGTTAGTAAAACCGTGCGTGTGAGTGTGTTGATGCCGGGGGGAGCGGGCGGGGGGAGCGGTAGTAGTGTAAGGACAGGGTTAATGAGCTGGTCCCTTGTTTAGCGTTATCTGTGTGGGTCCTGGGTGGAGATGTGAGAAAAGGTGGTATCATGGGGCATATGGAGAACGTGTTCTATTTGTGTTGTTATATAGAACACCAGTTTAAAAAAATCTTAGTGTAGATCAATTATAGGGGTACAGAGTCTACGATGGAGAAGGATTTAGTGTGAATTAGAGTATAAGGTAAACTAAACCAATTGTTATACATGGGTGTTGTATTGAGGCGGGTAGTGTCTTAATTTTTAAGGGCGTGCATTTTTATTTATTAAAAAAAAAAATAAACAGACACAAAAAAAACAAGGACGCATTAGGGATGGTTGTATTTTAGTTATGTGATATATTGGTGTGAGGTGGGATCGATTCTATTGACGTTAGCGAGCGTTTTTTTAATATTGAGAAACACACTGATTTTGTGCATAAAATTTTTAGTCATATTATTTAACAGTAATGGGATAAATACTTTGAGCAATACCATAGTAGTGTACAAGACGAGAGATGGAATGTGCCTAATTAGAATTAGGTCTACATATATTTGGGGTAGAGTAACTTTTTAGTACTTTATGTTTTATACGGATGTGAAAATTTTTCTTTTAAAAAACAACTTAATCACAAGGAATGCAGTTAGGAAGGGGTACCATGTTTCAGGAATAGCATTTGAATGATATCTAATATGGAAAGATAGTTTATAGAAGATATGTAGTATAGTATCTCTAGTATGTATGAGTTTATGTATTGGTAGTGCTGGTGATGGCAATGTTAGCACAAGAGTTCAGAGCTGCGGAGAAAGGCCGTAGAAATGGAAGGAATAGCGTTAATATGTAAGACTTGGATGAGTCAATCTAGTGGAGCTCGCATATGTTAGAAGTGAGGCGTGTAGGTTGGTTTAGGATCGAGTCAACAGGGTTAACCTATCTAATCATGTCCATCAATGATTAATGTAAGAAATTTTTTGGCTAGAAGCGCACGGGGACCTGAATATTTGGTCGCTTATACATAGACTGGGATGGGTTGTAATCGTGAGATATCGCGAAAATTATATTTACTAAATTACATGTTAGTGGGATATGGTAACGATAGTGTATGGAGTCCCTAAAGATGGTCCTACATTGGTGATGGGCGGATTACATATTAGTATATAAGTATAACGGGTTGAGAGAGTGCGTGGTGGGTTTTCGTTTGAGACATTTGTGGGTGTGTGTGTACAGTTAATGCGATTTGTATCTGCCATGTGAATCGTTCGTGTGGACGCAACTATCTAGGCTGGTTTGATTGGTGCTCACTATATTAGGTTATTTATACTAACACTAAATGAGCTCAGGTACTAGGTGGTCTAATAAGCAGTGAGGGAACTTATTAGTCTTAGGATAGTCATTATCATCTGCACAGGTTAATATGAGGATGTAGTACTTACGTTCTATAGTTAACATTCGTTATTAAGGACGTGTATTCATTAATGTATTCATAATTCGATTCAGATTGGCAGCGTATGTCGAGCGTGTGTCTTTCCATACAATGATTATGTATGTAGAGCTGAGTTTATTCAACATAGTGTCTAGGTTATCTAGTCTATTATTGGCCAGTAAACTTTCTTAGTTGAGTGATATCCGTAGTTTGGGTTATATGTAGTTATCTATCATAGTGGGACAGTAGGGGGGTGGGTGGGGGCGTAGTGTGTTATCACACGTTAGGTAGCGGGTATGCAGGCACTGGGCAAGCTCTTAGATAAGGTGACCTTTCAAAATTTTCCGAAGGATGGTTCAAGGAAGGGATTTGCCAGCGTCCGCTCGCGCTGTTAATATGAAAATGTTTGTAGTTATGTGTTGTGTGATCCTTAGGCGATCAACTTTATTAATGTCACTAGGTTATATACGGGAGTAGCATTTCAGAGTAGCGGATAATGGTGTCTTTATTTTGAGCTTAAAATCCATTGATTAGGTGGCTCAGACAAGTTGAACATATGGTGGGGGGTATTAGAAGAATGTCCATTACAGTAAGATAATTGAGGGGGGGGGGGGGGGGGGGGGGGGGGGGGTAGTAATGAAGGGAAGAGTATAAGGGGTAGGGTGGTTAGTGGAGTGAGTGGGTGAGGGGTTATATAGTGTTGAGAGTGTTTGAGGGGGGGGGCGAGAGCTTGGATGAGAGAGTTATATTTTTTAGTTGAGTTTTGGTGGGAGGGTTTTTTTAAAGCAATCACATAGAGATTAGTATGGTGGTGGGACAGGAGGTAAGTCTGGGGGTATCAATGAGTGTATGGGAGTGAACAGTGTGGTTATCAGGATGGTGTTGGGGAGTGAGAGTGTGGGTTATATTGAGTGTAGAGTGGAAAAGTGGGGGTTATAGTGGGTTAGGTGGGAAGAGTGGTGTGTATGAGGAATATGACACTAGTGAGGAGGAGTTGGTTATACTATTGTTGAGGGATGAGTGTGGGGGTTATATGTGAGTAGTGAAGGCAAGTAGGAGGAGTCTGAGTGGGTTATATGACAATCTAGGTCGGTAGAGAGTCTGAGGCACAGTGTGGGTTATCTGTAGAGTTCTCTTGAGTAGAGGGACAGTGGGAGGTAGTTTGTTATATGGGTTATCAGAGTGCGTATTGAGGGGTTAGCACGGTAGGGTGGTGGAACAACATTGTTATTCGGGTTGCGTGGGTGGGTCTTGTGGGTGGGTGTGGGGCGGGCGGGGGTGACAGGAGGCGGTGTTGATTTTTAGGGATTTGGGGGGTGTAGGACGGATTGTAGACATGGAAGTTGAGGAATAGAGTGAGGAGATGGGTAATTGGGACCACTTTAGGTTGTATTTGAGTACTCGGTGGGGCGATAGATTAAATACTGTTAGGGTCTTATCACTGAAGTTTATAGAACATACAGATGCTTTAGCGGGGGGGGAGGGGGCTGTGGGGGGGGGGAGGTGGAAGTGGGGTGATACGATTCACAATGATGAGTGTTCGGTTTGATGGTGAACAGCCGGGTAAAGATACTCTAAGGAGTGATCAGCTTACAATAGGAACATAACAAAATGTTTAATTGATGTGAAAGAGTGAGGTATTGGGAGATGTAGGTATTTCGGCGGGTGTTGGAGTGTCTCTGGTAGGCGCGGAGAGAAGCGATGGAGGGTGGTTGTTTTTTGTAGTTTATTTAGGTTGGAGTTCGGGCGTGGGAGACGGCCGTTGGGGAGACACACAGGAAGTTTTACGACAGGGTGTGTTGTAGTAGAGATTTTGTGGAGTAGGGGGGATCTATACTGGACATTCATTGATCTATATCATATATATATTATTAGGTCTCACACGACCTGTCAGTTCTAGGACCATCTGGACACACAAGATAGCCATTCATATATATTACGTTCTGTTTCGTTAAAGAGCTTGTCTTTAAGTTTGTTATTAAAAAATCAAGTGTGATGAAAAAACACTTTAAATTAGCCATTATTAAAATTATGCTGTAGACAGAAAAATCCCTCCCCCCGGCACAAACAACAGTCCTCTACTGTCTGTCACATCATCACCAGATCATTGCATATGTCCTTTAAGTAAAGCGTTTCACCTCAGTAACCGAGTTAATGTCAAATCCGTTAGAAAACTTATCTCGTCAACGAAGAGACTTAACTGGCCAGGTCTAGACAAATGTTTTATAGCGGTGAGCACCGCCAACATTAGCTATGAGGCCAAATAAGTGCGCCGAGTTATTTGTATACATATTTTAAATAAAGATGCTAGTACTGAAGCATAAAGATCACCCTCGGGTATACTGCCCACAATAGCTAAGGATTTTAATTGTTTTAAATAACAATGTAAATCTTTTAAAAACAAAAACAAAATTAATTAATAAACAAAATCGAAAATGTTTTATAACCAAGAAATGATTAACTCTTCAACTTTTGGGTTATAAATACTTATCAAAAGTTCCATAACCCAGACATTATTGTGAAATAAATACATGGATGTTTCCCCTGCATTACAAAATCGCACTGATGAACGCGGTGACCATGATCATATTAAAACAAACGAAATGACTCCCGATATATTTTGAGATTTAAAGATAAAGTTTATGTCATTTAACAAGTCTTACAATAAATCGTGTTTTAATTCTGTTCTCTCCTCTGTGTATGCCAGTAGGTGTGTTATGATAGCTTGATGTTTATAGTGACTAGTGACCCATCCTTGAGAAATTGGGATAAAATACGTTACCGGCTGCAACGCTTGTTTTCACACTAAAATACTCTTTATAATTAACAGCATGGGAGATTCATGACGGGACGGGTGGAAAAAATACAGGTCAACAAGTACTGTAAGTTGTCACAACACTATACAGGTCAAGTACTGTAAACTGTCACACAACTATACGGGTCAAGTACTGTAAGTTGTCACAACACTATACAGGTGAAGTACTGTAAGCTGTCTCCACAACTATAAAGGTCAAGTACTGTAAGTTGTCACAACACTATACAGGTCAAGTACTGTAAGCTGTCACCACAACTATACAGGTCAAGTACTGTAAGCTGTCACACAACTATACAGGTCAAGTACTGTAAGTTGTCACACAACTATACAGGTCAAGTACTGTAAGCTGTCACACAACTATACAGGTCAAATACTGTAAGCTGTCACACAACTATACAGGTCAAGTACTGTAAGCTGTCACACAACTATACAGGTCAAGTACTGTAAGCTGTCACCTCAACTAAAACAGGTCAAGTACTGTAAGTTGTCACACAACTATACGCATCTATTGAATTTCATGACTACATATAACCTAAAGATAAAACACGGGCCGCATATTTAAATCACAATGGACAGGATAATTAAGACCAACCTTCCACTAATCCCCCCCACACACACACACTGAGACATATCTCCAAAATAACAAGGAGGATATAAAGATGAGCGCAAATCGATAAAAATCTTCATTGTTAATATCTGTTCGGTCAGATGACACAATAGTTGAATATGTAATGGCTCATCTCAGGGTTAGGCAAAGTTTACAATTGACGGGTGAGGCCCGGTGATGACGTCTGTCTACACAACATAAAACTTTTGTGCATGCATAGCTAGGCAGCAGCCAGGGTACGTGGGAATAGCGGGGGCGAGGGGGCCGGAGTGTGGCGCAGTGGTGAGGAAAGGAGGGAGAGTTGAAGCTTCAAAAGCCTCACTGATTTTTGAAGATGGTTAATTGGCAGAAGGAAGGTTAAAGCTTGGAGTCAATGACAATAAAAATGAAATACCCATTTATAGTCCAGGTTGACGATTCCTAAAATATACAACTCAAAGTAAAAATTGTTGGCTTGCGGGAGGGGGTCATAATTAACTTGCAAAGATATTCAAAATTTAAAGGAACAGAAATCATAATGAATAGCCGCTGCGAAATTTGACATAAATTTGAGAAATTCACTTTTCAGACTGAATTTTACCGTTAATTAGTGAGTGTGTGTGTGTGTGTGCATGCAATGTATTTTTTCTTTTTCAAATGTATTTTTAACAAATTATTTTCTTTTTAAATCCCTTATATTAACTTCGCGGCCGTCTCTCTCTGTCTGTCTCTCTCTCATCATCTCATGGGCTCGGCGGGCGGAAAAACAGAAGTCAAAAATGACCCACTTCCAATGATCCGATCGAACTGAAATTTGGCACACGGACCCGTCTTACCTAACAATGCATCGTATCAAAATTTCAGATCGATCGAACGTACCGTAATTAAATTAATGCATTTTTAGTTTATCCTTATATGAGGTATGTAATTTAAATTCACGATTTGTTATTGTTTTTTTGCCACGTGAAAGTTTGAGCATTGAGGCGACCCAACGAAACGACGGTGCGCTTTTGTTTACATTTTACGTGTCACTCTGAGCTCGGTCAAGCGAATCGGTGACCAGACTTTTCCCCTCTCCCCCTCCCACCCACCCCTCCCCCCCCCTAGGGTTATGAAGCAAACTTGTGTTAAGACAGATTCAGTCTGTAAATGTTTGAAAATAATCAATACTGTTAGTTATGTCTCATATATAAGGGATTTATAGTCAAAAACTTTGTTTTTACGGGTTTGTTTTATTAAATCCCTTATATTAACTTCGCGGCCGTCTCTCTCTGTCTCTCTCTCTGTCTTGGGCTCGGCGGGCGGGCGGAAAAACAGAAGTCAAAAATGACCCACTTCCCATGATCCGATCGAACTGAAATTTGGCACACGGACCCGTCTGACCTAACAATGCATCGTATCAAAATTTCAGATCGATCGAACGTACCGTAATTAAATTAATGCATTTTTAGTTTATCCTTATATGAGGTATGTAATTTAAATTCACGATTTGTTATTGTTTTTTTGCCACGTGAAAGTTTTGAGCATTGAGGCGACCCAACGAAACGACGGTGCGCTTTTGTTTACATTTTACGTGTCACTCTGAGCTCGGTCAAGCGAATCGGTGACCAGACTTTTCCCCTCTCCCCCCCCACCCACCCCTCCCCCCCCACTAGGGTTATGATGCAAAGTTGAGTTAAGACAGATTCAGTCTGTAAATGTTTGAAAATAATCAATACTGTTAGTTATGTCTCATATATAAGGGATTTATAGTCAAAAACTTTGTTTTTACGGGTTTGTTTTTATTAAATCCCTTATATTAACTTCGCGGCCGTCTCTCTCTCTCTCTCTGTCTTGGGCTCGGCGGGCGGAAAAACAGAAGTCAAAAATGACCCACTTCCCATGATCCGATCGAACTGAAATTTGGCACACGGACCCGTCTGACCTAACAATGCATCGTATCAAAATTTCAGATCGATCGAACGTACCGTAATTAAATTAATGCATTTTTAGTTTATCCTTATATGAGGTATGTAATTCAAAATTCACTGTTTGTTATTGTTTTTTTTCTGCCAGTTTCACGTGAGTTTGAGTTGACGCCGACCGTCGTGTTGACGCCGACCGTCGTGCCGACACCCCCTCACATCCCACCCCCCATTTATTAAAGACAAGGGACATCACTCGGTGTCAGTCTGTAAATGTTTGAAAATAATCAATACTGTTAGTTATGTCTCATATATAAGGGATTTATAGTCAAAAACTTTGTTTTTACGGGTTTGTTTTATTACGGGTTTGTTTTATTAAATCCCTTATATTAACTTCGCGGCCGTCTCTCTCTCTCTGTCTTGGGCTCGGCGGGCGGGCGGAAAAACAGAAGTCAAAAATGACCCACTTCCCATGATCCGATCGAACTGAAATTGGGCACACGGACCCGTCTTACCTAACAATGCATCGTATCAAAATTTCAGATCGATCGAACGTACCGTAATTAAATTAATGCATTTTTAGTTTATCCTTATATGAGGTATGTAATTTAAATTCACGATTTGTTATTGTTTTTTTGCCACGTGAAAGTTTGAGCATTGAGGTGACCCAACGAAACGACGGTGCGCTTTTGTTTACATTTTACGTGTCACTCTGAGCTCGGTCAAGCGAATCGGTGACCAGACTTTTCCCCTCTCCCCCTCCCACCCACCCCTCCCCCCCTAGGGTTATGAAGCAAACTTGCGTTAAGACAGATTCAGTCTGTAAATGTTTGAAAATAATCAATACTGTTAGTTATGTCTCATATATAAGGGATTTATAGTCAAAAACTTTGTTTTTACGGGTTTGTTTTATTATTCTTGTAAAAGTCACTTCGTTAATTAATCTAGCCCCGAAACACACTGTGATAAAAACTAATGCATTAATCTAATCTAAAATCTTGAGGTATCTTGAGGCGCTTATGAGGTTTAACATATGCAGTTCATTCATTCTCTCACTTATAGATCTCTCTTTTGCCTTCTAGATTATAAATATGTAATTTATATACCAAACACCCACCCCACGTTTTTAGTCATAGTATATTAAAGTACTTGAATTTATAAGTTTTAAATTATTTTCTTCTTTTTAGTCCGCGTATAAAAACGTGGTTTTTAAAAATCTTTTTTTTACTTCTATTTATTGTATTCTTTTTAGTCTAAGTTTATGCTATGGTGAGTTTTGAAGTATTGATTATGTTCAAATATAATACGCATTGCCAGACAAACATTTACAGACTGGAAATGACTGATCTCCCCTTGATGTTAAACATGGTTGATGTGGTCGGGGTTGGTGTGAACTCGGCACGTTAATGTAATGTAAACAAGAGCAGACGGATAATACATATGCTTATATATAGATAAACTAAAAAGTTCAATAATTTAATAACGGTACATTAGATCGATCTGAAATGTTGATACAATGCATTGTCATCCAAGATCTATCTGTGGTAAAATTTTGAGATCTCCAGGACCATCAGAAGTGGTTTAATTATACGTTGGCAAATTTTAAAAATTGTGGACAGACAAACAGGAACGAAAGTGAGTTAATAAAAACGTGGTTAAAAAAAGAGCTTTGATTACAGTTACAAGATTTTTATAAGGTTATAATTGCATACACGACTGCCTTTAATGCAGCATTACCTTTAATGCCAAATATCTTTCTTTTTTTTAAAAATTGACCAGTAAAATCAACAGACGGACATTTGAACTATTCTAAGATACCTACCGGAGATTTCTTTTCGTAGGGTCTCGTTCCTTCGGGTAGTTCATCGGGCGGTTCTGCCACGACACAGGAGCACAGCTTGGCGATGGAGAGCTTATGGCGTTTTTTCCTGCGGCGCCCGGACTGCATGATGTCAATGTTTTGTTGCACCTGTTTCCACGATTCAGGGGACACTGGCGGCACTCCGGGCATGCTAGCTACTAGCCAGACAGGAAGATGACCACAGGTTAACTACTCGGCCACCCCAGGCAGCGGCGGTAGTATAGATGCTGGCAGTTGAGGCGGTCCGGAGCTCCTCGGATTCTTATGAAATATTATCGCGTTGTGACGGTCCGTGAATGTGCATGGCTGGAGGAACTCATCGGAAAACGAATGAGAAGCAGGTGGTATTTGAAACACTACGAAGTAAATGTCGCTAGAAGTCGAGTATTGGAACAGGGTCAACTAAGCAGAAGGTCGAGGTCTGGTCTTTAAAAACGAATGACAAATTCGTGAGTGCACGTGAGCGATATCGCATTAACAGTTTCACTTCCTGGTTGAGCTGCAGCCAGCCCTCATTGACACGTCCTCGTGAGAGAGGACGACGGCCAACAAATGACCGCAGGCATGGTACATGGTAATCCGGGTGATCCTGGGATGGGATGTGCCGGAGTTAATCATCGAACATTAAATCCAACGGATAATCCGTCTGACATAAGTCGATATGGACTAATGTTATATAATCCAAGTCACAGACAAGTTGACAACGTGGAAATGACATCTGAGAGAGAAGATAGAAACATTTGAGATACACGCCCCTACCCCCAACCATTCTATTTCTGTCCTAGCTCGATGGCGCCACATCGATGTCACATCAAATTTAAACAGAAAACATTTATAGTTTCGCACAAAGCCAAAGACATCCAATGATATTGAAGGGATGTTTAGAGAAGTGAAAGGTCTATCAAAGATTTTGAAGGAAATATTCGGTATAAAAAGATGGCTTACATGAATTCTTTAAATTAAAGAATCGGTTGGATACAATTGCGAACCGAAATAATTTGCAACGGTTAGGGGGAGATGTGCTGTTAGGAGTCGACTGATGTTAAGGAATAACGATTAAATGCCAGTCATTGTATCGCTTCTATAGTACATTTTATTTTAGGGACAATAATCATGTGTAATGTCTGGAGATCGGTGGTGAGACAGAGAGTGGAGATCCCACTAGCAACACAAACTGCGACACTCTACTAACAAGTAGCCTCCTAAACTCTAACTTTGACGTTACATCGTATCATTACCACTCTCAGTTTTATACAACCAATGGCCACAACGTTACGAAGTAAGTCGGCTAAATTAGCCGTGAGATTAACTATTTATGAAAAACATCGCGGACAGTGGTCTCGATCAATGAGAGGATGTCAATCACATGCTCAAACAGATACTCTTAACACGTTTTTTATACTCTGTCGTGGCGTTAAGGCGGATCATTACGTTTGTTAAGATGAAACAACACACGGTGGGACCAAGTTGTAGAGTATGAACGTCTAGTCTTCTATAGGAACATATCTATACGTCTAGTTATATAGGAACATATCTATACGTCTAGTCTTCTATAGGAGCATATCTATACGTCTAGTTATATAGGAACACATATATTCGTCTAGTATTCTATAGGAACATATCTATACGTCTAGTCTTCTATAGGAGCATATCTATACGTCTAGTTATATAGGAACACATATATTCGTCTAGTATTCTATAGGAACATATCTATACGTCTAGTCTTCTATAGGAGCATATCTATACGTCTAGTTATATAGGAACACATATATTCGTCTAGTATTCTATAGGAACATATCTATACGTCTAGTCTTCTATAGGAGCATATCTATACGTCTAGTTATATAGGAACACATCTATACGTCTAGTCTTCTATAGGAACACATCTATACGTCTAGTCTTCTATAGGAGCACATCTATACGTCTAGTTATATAGGAACACATATATTCGTCTAGTATTCTATAGGAACACATCTATACGTCTAGTTCTATAGGAACACATCTATACGTCTAGTTCTATAGGAACACATCTATACGTCTAGTCTTCTATAGGAACACATCTATACGTCTAGTTCTATAGGAACACATCTATACGTCTAGTTATATAGGAACACATATATTCGTCTAGTATTCTATAGGAACACATCTATACGTCTAGTTATATAGGAACATATCTATACGTCTAGTCTTCTATAGGAACACATCTATACGTCTAGTCTTCCATAGGAACACATCTATACGTCTAGTCTTCTATAGGAACACATCTATACGTCTAGTCTTCTATAGGAACACATCTATACGTCTAGTCTTCTATAGGAACACATCTATACGTCTAGTCTTCTATAGGAACACATCTATACGTCTAGTCTTCTATAGGAACACATCTATACGTCTAGTCTTCTATAGGAACATATCTATATGTCTAGTCTTCTATAGGAACACATCTATACGTCTAGTTATATAGGAACATATCTATACGTCTAGTCTTCTATAGGAACACATCTATACGTCTAGTTCTATAGGAACACATCTATTCGTCTAGTCTTCTATAGGAACACATCTATACGTCTAGTCTTCTATAGGAACACATCTATACGTCTAGTTATATAGGAACACATCTATACGTCTAGTTCTATAGGAACACATCTATACGTCTAGTCTTCTATAGGAACATATCTATACGTCTAGTCTTCTATAGGAACACATCTATACGTCTAGTTATATAGGAACATATCTATACGTCTAGTCTTCTATAGGAACACATCTATACGTCTAGTCTTCTATAGGAACACATCTATACGTCTAGTTCTATAGGAACACATCTATACGTCTAGTTCTATAGGAACACATCTATACGTCTAGTCTTCTATAGGAACACATCTATACGTCTAGTTCTATAGGAACACATCATATACGTCTAGTTATATAGGAACACATCTATACGTCTAGTTATATAGGAACACATCTATACGTCTAGTTATATAGGAACACATCTATACGTCTAGCCCTCTATAGGAACACATCTATACGTCTAGTCTTCTATAGGAACACATCTATACGTCTAGTCTTCTATAGGAACACATCTATACGTCTAGTCTTCTATAGGAACACATCTATACGTCTAGTCTTCTATAGGAACACATCTATACGTCTAGTCTTCTATAGGAACACATCTATACGTCTAGTCTTCTATAGGAACACATCTATACGTCTAGTCTTCTATAGGAACACATCTATACGTCTAGTCTTCTATAGGAACATATCTATATGTCTAGTCTTCTATAGGAACACATCTATACGTCTAGTTATATAGGAACATATCTATACGTCTAGTCTTCTATAGGAACACATCTATACGTCTAGTTCTATAGGAACACATCTATTCGTCTAGTCTTCTATAGGAACACATCTATACGTCTAGTCTTCTATAGGAACACATCTATACGTCTAGTTATATAGGAACACATCTATACGTCTAGTTCTATAGGAACACATCTATACGTCTAGTCTTCTATAGGAACATATCTATACGTCTAGTCTTCTATAGGAACACATCTATACGTCTAGTTATATAGGAACATATCTATACGTCTAGTCTTCTATAGGAACACATCTATACGTCTAGTCTTCTATAGGAACACATCTATACGTCTAGTTCTATAGGAACACATCTATACGTCTAGTTCTATAGGAACACATCTATACGTCTAGTTCTATAGGAACACATCTATACGTCTAGTCTTCTATAGGAACACATCTATACGTCTAGTCTTCTATAGGAACACATCTATACGTCTAGTTCTATAGGAACACATATATACGTCTAGTTATATAGGAACACATCTATACGTCTAGTTATATAGGAACACATCTATACGTCTAGTTATATAGGAACACATCTATACGTCTAGCCCTCTATAGGAACACATCTATACGTCTAGTCTTCTATAGGAACACATCTATACGTCTAGCCCTCTATAGGAACACATCTATACGTCTAGTCTTCTATAGGAACACATCTATACGTCTAGCCCTCTATAGGAACACATCTATACGTCTAGCCCTCTATAGGAACACATCTATACGTCTAGTCTTCTATAGGAACACATCTATACGTCTAGTCTTCTATAGGAACACATCTATACGTCTAGTCTTCTATAGGAACACATCTATACGTCTAGTTCTATAGGAACATATCTATTCGTCTAGTCTTCTATAGGAACACATTGAACACATCTATTCGGAGTCGTAAATATTCACATAAAAAGTTAATGATTTATTTAAATATGTGTATTTTTTTGGATCTCTATTTAAAGGCCGAGATTAGATCCGTAATCGCCACGCTAGTCTTCTCGTGTTACATGTCTTTTTAATAATCTGAGTGGCTCTCTCTGTCCGTATATCGAAAACTTTCAGAATGATTGGATCACTCCCATATCGTTAGCAGGTCCTGGTCCCCACCACCGACTAGCCCACCCACCCCTGATACCAAAGAAGAGCCCTTGAGGTCAAGGACTTACGTACAAATGTTAGAATTCTATAATTATTTCATTTTCCCAGTGGGAAGAAAAAAACAACAACGAATTCTAATTTTTATTTTTTGTCATCCAAAACTCTTGATAGAATACCACGACAAAATAATTACGGTACAATGCAATTAACTTTCAACAACGGCTCGCAGCTTAAAGGGAACATTGCAAGGAACTATGTTGACAACGATACCAGTTTTTTTCATAATTTAGTAAAAGAATCTGATGATACAATACTTTTTGGGGCAACCCTTTAGTGATCCAGGTGACTAGTATACGTCTGTTAAGTATTGCAGACATCCTAGTTAAAAAGTCGAAACAACATTTACACGTAACACGCAGTCATACTGGTGAATACGATTCCAACGCGAGTACATCGAGATATCGGAGTTATGAGATGAGACAAAGAATGGCCAACAAGTCAAGTAGAATACAGTCCTGGCATCTGAGGAGCCAGCTAATGTTGAAAAGGGGTATTGTGTGGGATGGAAACTCTTCAGTTGCTGATAACATGTCAAGTGTAGAAGATTGTGGGCGTGCGACAGCAAAAAAATGTTGACACCGTGTTATGTGTTATATTATGAAGGATCTGTGACAAGAAAGACTTAGTTTTGCAGTAAACAGAAGACGGCGATTGCACATATTTGTAATTCATATTTATATGCTTAAAATGTATGTACTTTTTGTTGTTAACTAATAAAATTGTCGCTGCAGTCAACTTTTTTCATGAATCATGTCATAGTACTATATTTGTATGGTAAAATATATATTGACATTGTAGAACATTATTTTCGAGGAAAAGGGTATTGTAATAAGGGTATTGTAATTAGGGTATTATTCTCGGGGTAAAATATATTTATACCGTATATTTTGCCAAGTGAATGTAAAGCTTGGATCTACATCGTATCTTTGCAATTCATATTGTCTTCAAACCAACAGACCCTTCTTGAAGTTTTATGGCACAAACAGTGAGTTTATTAAAGAACATAATCTATGACTGTTATGTGTGAACTCATTAAGTTTCCTATTACAAAAATGTGTAAGCAAGACTAAATTCAATGTCAATTTTCACCAATCGCGGACAACTTGAATATGTCGATGCTGTAACAAGGTATCTCATTAAATTAGATAAGATTGTTTGGACGTTAAAGACAATTGAATTCTAAGGGAAAGTATGTCTTTTATTTGTGATGTAGCAATAGTTGGTAGATAAACATTTGGTTTAGGCCACAGCTTATTGGTGGCAGCTGCTGCTAGCGAGTTACCAGGTCATGAATTGGACACAATTGTATACACCAGCTGGTTTGTAAAGTTTTCATTAACTGTGTTCAAACGAGGCACTATCACGCCACGCCATATTTTCACAACTATGTTGGTTGTAATTGCATCTATTCTTTTCCTTTGTCAAAAAAGATCTATCTTCTATCTTATCTATACAGACGCTCCTTCTATGCAGAAGATAGTTGCGTCCACAGACCATGACAGATGATCTGTTGGCAAGTGATGCAGCATTCACAGGCCACGGCT
The DNA here is from genome assembly GCA_944989445.1 of Ampullaceana balthica. Classification (NCBI taxonomy): domain Eukaryota; kingdom Metazoa; phylum Mollusca; class Gastropoda; family Lymnaeidae; genus Ampullaceana; species Ampullaceana balthica. The sequence goes on along the minus strand of CALYLW010000591.1, from coordinate 341,045 downwards.
TTGTGGGTTCCACGCATTACCCAGCCGCCTAACTACATGTAGTGTTAGGTACTCATTCGGAGCGGGGTGACTCAGGGACGCCCTAGGCCCCGGGAACAAACCCTTGCCTTCACACGGATTCGAACCCGTGACCATCGGTACGACAGTCCAATGCGCTGCCACTCGACCACCGCGTCGATATCTCAAATCTTTGTACAGAAAAACAACACTCCATGCCTCACTCCTCTTAAGTCCAATATATCGCATAGAATAGGACTGCGATAAAGCTTTCAAATAAAATACAAAATAGTCTAAAATAGATGAACAAATTGTGAAATGAAAACAATAAATTTGAGCTTTATTTTTAAACTAACACGACAGTAAACGTTTGGGCTAATGCCTTCATCAGTACAATAAACATAAAATACGTAATTATATAAGTAATAAAATCATGTTTTAATTATTAAAACAAACTATATGATGAAATAGTTATGTAAAATAAAAAGGAAAAACAACAAACAATGACACAGGATATATAAAAATCTAAAATATTTATGTAAAATAAAAAGTAATAAGTCAAACAATGACGCAGGATCTATATAACTATATTCTGTGTCATAGTTTGTTGTTTTCCCTTTTTATTTTACATAACTATTTTATCATATAGTATGTTTTAATAATTTAAACATATTTTTATTACTTATGTACGTACGTTTTTTATGTTTATTGTACTGATGAAGGCATTAGCCGAAACGTTTACTGTCCTGTTAGTTCAAAAATAAAGCTCAAATGTATTGTTTACATTACACAATTTGTTTGTGTATTTTGTATTCTCTTCAAGTCCAGCTGTCCATCGCACTAAGGTATCGGGTAAAATGCACGATAAATAATGAAACAACTGGCCGAATGTGTCCAGAAGGTGCACCAAAAATGAAAATGGGATTGACAACTTGAAGAATATACAGAAATAAAATGTGACTTTCCAACGACAGGTCTCGGAATATAAATTCTCGTTAATCAACAATCAACATTCACAGGTGCAAACACAGATCGGCGTGCTTTATTAGACACTTCTATCAATCAGTTGTAGTACTACGGATCTAAGTAAAGTCACATTTGTCCTGCAATAGTTTTAGTAGACACTTCTTTCAATCAGTTGTAGTACTACGGATCTAAGTAAAGTCTTATCTTATCTTATCAATACAGACGCTCCTTCTATGCAGAAGATAATTGCGTCCACATACCATGACAGATGATCTGTTGGCAAGTGATGCAGCGTTCACAGGCCACGGCTTTGTGGGTTCCACGCATTACCCAGCCGCCTAACTAGTATTAGGTACCCATTCGGAGCTGGGTGACTCAGGGACGCACTAGGCCCCGGGAACAAATCCTTGCCTTTACATGGATTCGAACCCGTGACCACCGCGTCCCCTTTGTCACATTTGTCCTGCAATAGTTTTTGTTTACACACAAAAATCCTCGTCATTTTCTGTGATAGTTTGAACCGTTAAAAAAAAAGACTTGTCTTTTAATGATCTGGAGTTAAATACGAGATTCACAGGGCTCACCAAGTACATGGGACGGGGATCTAGCTTACGATTTTGACACAATATTCTGACGACGTAACACATGTCAATGAACTTACACTTTAAATTAATCAGGGTTTTACAGCACAATGAAACGTTCATTGACCTACAACGGACTTGACATATTTCTTCATTAACATACCAGGACACGCGCGTGCTTTTCGTATTCTAAAACAGGTTGTTTTAACACTTTAAAAAATGCCATGTCGTCGTTTCTACTTACTAATACATCGTTGTTCCAACTCAATTGAAAGGAAGCTTACTTAACACAGCAGTGGCATTTCATTAAAAACCACTTCCAGATGAGATGCACAAAGATCATTGAGGCATGCCGTTGCTTGAGTTTACATATATACCAGAAGCCGAAAAGGCAGAGATGATTGTCAAGGACAGCTACTTGAAGTTAAACGTTCAAGTCCACAACTGGACTGCACAACTACTTGAAGTTAAACGTTCAAGTCCACAACTGGACTGCACAACTACTTGAAGTTAAACGTTCAAGTCCACAACTGGGCTGCACAACTACTTGAAGTTAAACGTTCAAGTCCACAACTGGGCTGCACAACTACTTGAAGTTAAACGTTCAAGTCCACAACTGGGCTGCACAACTACTTGAAGTTAAACGTTCAAGTCCACAACTGGGCTGCACAACTACTTGAAGTTAAACGTTCAAGTCCACAACTGGGCTGCACAACTACTTGAAGTTAAACGTTCAAGTCCACAACTGGGCTGCACAACTACTTGAAGTTAAACGTTCAAGTCCACAACTGGGCTGCACAAGTGAATCACTGAAATCAACAGTGGATGTGTCCCACGGCTTTATCGATTGATATGTGTGTGGGGAGGGGAGTATACAAACGGGCACATACGTTTTACTTGGCCGTGATATTAAATTTAGGTCAGATAACTGTTGCACAATTAAACAGGAGGGGCTCATACAAGAAAACAAGATGCTTTACTTATACTATCGTTACGCCCGTTACGCCTTTTTGTCCGTGGGTACGAACCTAATGAGACCTATCACAGGCTCCCTAAGATTTTTAGGTTTTTAAACCGATTCAGCTGTCACCAAAGTGACGATGAAAACTTTTTTTTCTTCTTTGGACCACATTTACGCCCCCAATGTTTAGCGCATGTTGTACGTCTAGGTGGGGTAACTTTAATCTCAGTCAGATTATGTCAATAGACGCTTCCACCAGTCTCCGTGTTAGGGTGTTTGCTAAACGCTACATGGCGGGTATTAAAATGTTTGAATCATGGTCTATTAAAAGGGCTTATACTGCCAGTACTAAGCTGGTCGGTACCTCTACTAGATCTACAAAAGAGAACTGGTGGCCAACTGGTAAAATACAGGAAACATTTCAATTAACATATACTTGGTAGCTCACAACACTTCTTAATATTACATATGTAAGAAAAAAACATTGGGGGGGGGGCGGGGGCGGAGGGAGGTAATATTTTTAGCATGCCTTCTATATTGAAAGAAGTTCTGAAAATCTGCAGAAAATACTTTGCGATGCAACACAATTCATTAATGAAGAGATGGTTTAGAACACTACAGTTTTAACAGCATGGATATTACTCGCTTTGAGGGACCCATCCCCCCACCCCCACCCCTTTTTTACCCAAAGAAATTTTATTGTTTCTGATAAATGGAAAGTATCGGAAATCACCATCGATATTGCTAACTTAACATTACATGCGTGAACAACGAGCGGTCAGAGTCGAAAAGACACGCTCTTCTTTAAACATGCTTCAAACACACGGGACGTTGTCTGGACTTGTGGCCAGCTGAATGCAGGTTTACTTTACCCGTCCCAAGTGCCGCAGAGCACCGTTGGGGGGAGGGGGGGTGACGGTCCGCTAAAGGGCTTTGCGGGTGTTTGGTAAAAACAAGTTTATGTCAAGATGAACAACAAGTCTATGTCAAGATAAACAACAAGTCAATGTCAAGATAAACAAGTCTATGTCAAGATAAACAACATGTCTATGTCAAGATGAACAACAAGTCTATGTCAAGATAAACAACAAGCATTTCTTCAATATTTTAAATAAAATAATAAGCTACGCTTGTTCATTACTCCCCGGGCGGAGTCATATTGGCAAACGACCAAAACCTGGTACATCTTTGGTGGCGAGCAGACTTTGCTACAGTGGTCATACGATAACATGACATGAAAGAAACAACTGAAGAGTTGGCCAGCTCAAACCAAATGACCATCGGTGAGGATCACTTAAACAATGGTAGATGTGGGGACTTGAGGCATGAACGAATAGAGAGCAACGTCAGCTGATTGTTTGAAGGTAGTGATATGACAGCGTTAGAGCAGCTTATGGGGAAAATACGAACAGACACAACGCTTCGACTGCTGATGTGTGTGTGTGGGGAGGGGGGGGGAAGAGTCAGAAGGTACAAAGGAGATACCGCTGCCAAGAGTGTCAGAGAGAAAAATAACTTCAGAGACTTGTGGTTGGCTACTGCTCAGAAATGAATAGATAGTTACGAAAAGCACGATATTTCATTGGCTTGCTATTGTGCTTTTAAAAATAATTTTTAATGAATTGTGAATAAGCGAAATGGAAATAAAATCATTTTGCTTTGAAATCCCCATTAAAAATATAACTAATTAGTATGTTACTTCTCTCCTTCAAATACTAAATTAGAGGAACTGTTCTTTAAATTTGTTAACAAAAGAAAGCATGTCAAGTATTCCAATTAAATTTAGATGAAACCCAATAATTATTTATAAAATGAATCTTTGAAGCTTGTTAAATGGGTTTAAAATCAAATCCTCCTTATATAATAAAAGGCAATGTTCCGTGCGGTCATCGATAGCGATTGGTCCCTCAAACACATATGACTCCTACAGCCAATCATATTGAACACGTTTACGCGGACGTTCAAAACGAGTTATTTTTAGTGCAGTTTTTCTTCCAAGACTTTATTTTGAGTTAAGCGCGTTGGGATTTATAGTCAAAAGTTCTGTTTTTACGAGTTATTTATTTTAACTATAATGAATAGTATTTTTGACGTGATGCACACGTATGCCGGTCGAGACGGCTGTTGGAGGGGAGTTACAATATGCCATCGAACGGTGGCGGAACGTCCTTGGACGGGCTTTGTTGCTCGTATATAATAAAAGACAATTTTCTGTGCGGCCATCGATAGCGATTGGTCCCTCAAACTCCTACAGTCAATCACTGGCGGAGAAAAATTAAATCTAAACTAAAGATGCAAAATACTTAGGAGTCATAATAAATGAGAAATTATCATGGAATCCCCATGTCAATGAAGTTATTAAAAAATCAAACAAAACCTTAGGCTTTATAAAAAGAAACCTTTACAAATGTAATAAAGATATAAAACTAAAATGCTATCTCACTTTGGTGAGACTTGTACTAGAATATGCATCTTCTGTATGGGACCCATCCACCAAAGAAAACATTGATAAACTAGATCAAATCCAAAAAAAGAGCTGCCAGATTCATTACTGGAGAATATTCAAAACTGACTAGAATAACACCATTAGTTGAATCATTAAACCTTGAAACACTAGAGGATAGAAGAACCAAGAGTAAAGTAGTAATCATACATAAAGCAATTAACTCTAATTTAGAAATACAACACAGAGATAACTTAATACAACCCTCAGATAGACATAAGGATAAAAACACCTTTCTTATTCCGTATGCAAGAACAAACTCATATAAATTTTCGTTCTTCCCGTCCGGAATTCGGGCATGGAATGGGTTGCCTGAAGAAACCAGGAAAGCCAACACTTTATCAACATTTAAAACTCTAATAAGAATGCAGGACTAAACACAAACCATAGATAAGCATAGGACGCAATAATCTTCTGTATAGAAGGAGCGTCTGAAACAGATAAGATAAGATAAGATAAATCTCATTTACATATTGAACGACGTTCAAAACGAGTTGTTTTTTTTTGGTGCAGTTTTTTTCCAAGAGTTTATTTTGAGCGGTGCGCATTGTGATTTGTAGTAAAATAAATAGAAGTAAAAAAAAAGATTTTTAAAAACCACTTTTTATAAGCGGAATAAAAAGAAGAAAATAATTTAAAACTTATAAGTTGAAGTACTTTAATTTAATATGACTAAAAACGTGGGGCGGGCGCTTATGAGGTTTAACATATGCAGCTCACTCATACTCTCACTTATAGATTTCTCTTTTGCCTTCTAAATTAGAAATCTTTAATTTTTATACCAAACACCCACCCCACGTTTTTAGTCATATTAAATAAAAGTACTTGAACTTATAAGTTTTAAATTATTTTCTTCTTTTTAGTCCGCTTATAAAAACGTGGTTTTTAAAAATCTTTTTTTTTACTTCTATTTATTTTATTCTTTTTAGTCCACTTATAACAACCTGGTTTTTAACAATATTTTTTTACCTCTATATTTATTTTACCAAACACCTCAAAAGGGCCCGTCCAACGTTTTAAAAACATTGTGATGTGGTCACGGGGTGAACTCACGGATGTCCACAAAAGCAGAGGTACAGATGCTTATATATAGACTATAGATAAACTAAAAAGTTCAATAATTTAATAACGGTACATTCGATCGATCTGAAATTTTGATACAATGCATTGTCATCCAAGATCTATCTGTGGTAAAAATTTTCAGATCTCTAGGACCATCAGAAGTGGTTCAATTTTACGTTGGCAGATTTGAAAAAATCTTGGACAAACCAACAAACCGGAACGAACGCGAGTTAATAAAACGTGGTTAAAAACGTGGTTAAAAATTTTTTGTTTTTACGGGTTATTTATGATTACTCTGGACAGACCGTGGTGTATGCGTGGTAGGGTCTCTGGACAGACGGAGTGGGTAATATTGTGCTGTCCTGCCATGAACTTCACAGGTCACCTTACACTTATTCCTGTCCTTGGACGGGTTTTGATGCTAGTTTAAAAATAGTCTAATTTACTACAGTAGTTAGAATTTCATTTTTAAGCATTCAACAATGACATTAAATACAAAATCAAGGAATGTTTACTAAATTCCCGGTATAGCGACAGAAATTCATTACTCAGGCCTCCAAATGAAAAGTAAAAATTTACGACCCCCCCCCCTCGTGCTTACTCAGCGATATTGACTCAACAGAAGGACGATCAACAACTATCAGGTAATAGCTTCACGAGAAAAACTGTGAATAGAGCCAGTCAGTCACTTGTTAATAGAGACAGTCAGTCACTTGTGCAAACAAACAAATTACGCCAAATATTTCTGACAACCCGCATGGATTTGCCAGATGGAATGAAAGTTTTTGAACATTATCTAGAATCTCTAATGGAGATCAGAGCGTTGTCTGTTGCGAAAGCTTTTCAGCAGTGACGATATATCGGCCACGTTATTAACTCGGTCTAAAACGCGATACAATCATATGAACTAAACATAATCTTTTAGAAGCACTCCAGGGTTTGATTTAAACAATCTGTACATTTGAAAAATAAAACCTAAAGGTATATATTTAATGATCAGTCCCACCCCAACCTTTTCTTTTTTTCCACTGCTCTTTATTCCTGTTTACAGTTAGCGTTCCTGGAATATTGTAGATGAGGCACCTCGCCTATACTTACTGAAAGAGTTCAGTGGTGAATTCTACTGTAAACGAAAGGCTTGATAAATTGCGTCAAAACAGCTCAAAGCAGCGGCTCTCGAACTTTTTAACAATTGGAGATTTATTATTATTATTATTATTATTTTCTAACCATGCTCTTATGAGCCCTGTGGTTTACGCGTTAAGCGGTGCACGAGGTGTACTTGAAAAGAGAAGACAAAGCTCATAAGAGTGCACAAGGATCCCTAAGAGTGCACAAAGGATCCCTAAGAGGGCACAAGAAGCTCCTAAGAATGAAGGCTCAAAGATTTACTTGCAATGCAAAGCTGGACAAACACGAGTTCACTGTAATTATTTTGTTGTGTAATTGTTTGGCATACTATTATTAAGAGGCTGTTCCTTTTTTAACATGTTACACTAACAATGCGTTAGTTAGAAGATTCTTTTTATTTTTTAAATCTCATAAAAATATGCGAGTTTATTTTCTTTTACAATACCAATTTTAGCTGGTACTTCGAAAACAAAACAAGAAGTGAAAGGCATTGATTATATTTAAGGACATGAAGTCTGGAAGATCGATTGATTTTAACTCTGCAGTAAAGAATCGATCGAGTTCAAATAAAATGTTCCCGTCATTTGATGGATTAACTCAACACGCCTGGCACGGTGAGGGTGACATAGAGCGTCCACCAACACTAAGCAGCCAGTAGAGCAGACGACGATGGGGACTTGTAGTTGGGGAAAAAAGGGGTGGGGGGATGAGCAAGGTCAGACACGTTTGATGAGTTAAAGTTATGTCGTCTAGGATTTATGAACATAAATGAAGACAGAGTCGGAGCAAACGGACAGGTTGAAGTTATTATAGCTCAAAGCAATAAAGCCACGAACACAGTTTAGTTTTAGATAGTGATTTAACTTGGGCACACAAGGAAAATCCGAACAAAATCTTATCTATAGCTTGGAATTCTAGAACCTACGGTTTGGCGTTTTAACAGGTACATGCTTAAGTAGCTGAGATTCGCCCTTACACGTGGATGATGCAAGACATTTGCAGGGAATGTCATTAAATTATTAATGAAGCAAGATAATGTTGCGTGTTATAGTTTAACGCTTTCTTCCTAATAGGGCCTTAAGTCATATGAGTGGTGTGTCTTATTTAAGTAACATGTCTTATATTACGCCATGTTCTAGCTAATGGTAACGCGAAACACGACTCTAATTATTTATGTAAGCATGTTTTTTTTGTGTTATGATCATTTCAAAACACAATTATGTAATTAAGCTCAATAATTAATATATTTAACGTCTGTTGTGCCCAACATGAGCTTCCTAGAGGGATTTTTTCCCTGGTGTTATAAATGGTGTACGTTGTTCAATTATGCAATCTGCTTTCTCGTCATGACCATAGTACCCGTATTGTTATTTACCTGCCAACACACACCCATGTCGACGCATTAACGCTGTTGTCCCTTACACTTACTGGTGCGCCAACAGTCTTCCCAGACCTACCATGTTGTTTTTACCTGCCACTACCAATTTACGAACTACATGCACAACAATCAAATACGGTGCTTCACAGTCGCGACGGTCGATTTCGATTGAAGTATTCTTATACAGGTATATGGACTGCAATATTCTAGTGTTATTTCAGTTTATCAACATAACACATTCGTTATTTACGATAAGGATAGCGATTAGAGCGCAAGTTTTTATTACAAAACTCACAAGACACTCATCAACTCTCTCAAAGTGTATTAGACCCATTTGATAAACACTTACACGTCACATCTCTATGTGACACGAAGTCACCAAAAGAAACTGACGTAAACACACGGAATCCACCAACAGCAAACACAAACGTAAACACACGGAATCCACCAAGAGCAACACAAACGCGCGTTGTGATGAGAAGTGTTGGCAACAAAAGGAAAACATCACGTGATCAACTTGATTTGAAATTATCAGGATAAGTCCTGTTGCGTCGTTGGGTTACTCAACACTCACCAACCCACATCAGCGGCACCACAACTTACATCCCTGGTGTGTAACAAATGAATTGATCACTGTACCGAAACCCCACTCACCACAGCAGAGCTCTGCTTGGCAGCAACATTGTCTCACATTCCAGCACACACGACGCAATTATCCTGTCTTCGCTATGTCTTTTTTTCTCTTCATTTACTCTTCAAGTGATTTTTTCCATTAGATCCATCTCTTGTGATGTGCTTGAGAGTTTGAAAAGAAATTCACACAATTAACGTGGTTTGTAATTTTTGGCGGGCTGTAAATCCACATCAGCCGTTAAATATTGCAAACATGATGAGCAATCGATGCGTCAGACAAAAGATGGCATGGTACAACTTGAGTCATCTGGTGCTGTACGCCTGGTACAACTGGAGTCATCGGGTGCTGTACACCTGGTACAACAGCTCTAGATTCTAGTGGCCAGCCTTACGTATGACTCGCATGTGTGTGTATACTCAACATCTCAATATTTCGAGTCAGCGGCCCGATCGTCCTGTTGTACACAACCAATTCTCGTGCACAAACTTTCTCCAACTGTCGATCTGTGACTCTGACGCCATTGTTGCCTGTAGTTTTGATGTTTATTAGCGAATCAGCCCGTCTGTGTGTGTAATTTGAAAGTGGCCAGTGTCATGCCCGTTGTTTAGCTTGGTGCATCGGACACATGTCGGTGGCCGGCCAAACAGCGTCACGGCCAGCATGTTTAACGCAAGCTATCCCAGGCCTATGCAAGGCCGCCATATAGGCCACTCTTCCTCAATTGATGTCTATTCTGGATCCCGTAGCCTGCCTTGTCTCTCTCCGCTCGGCCCGTCGGTCCGAATATCGATTTTGGGTTATCGATTGATTGCCTTGTGAGTCTCTTACCGCCACCTTCTCTCTATCACTCTCTTCCTCCAAAATCTCTTCTCCATCCATACACTTTCCCCCGTCTAAATTTGAAAAGAGATTTATGTCGTTGGAAGTGAGGAGGCTGTAGTGCGTTCTAATCGTACAACTATTTCCGTCATCTAGTTAAATACATTGCATAACACTTTTATTCCCCCACGGTGCCATTGAGTTTCGGGGATCTTCTAACAAATAGCTTTCTAAATACTATAACGAGCAGAGTTTTTAATAATACAATGGTGTGGCTTTCACTACGATAACACGTTAAGACGCATACTTCTCACAAATATCAAGGGTTCTCAAAAAGCGTTGTTCAACTTATTACATTGTGATTGAAACCAGCATTATCAACACGATTTAGTTGATAGCAGTTGTAGTTGATAGCAGTTGTAGTTGATAGCAGTTGTTTGAAATAAAGAAATATGTTGATGTAACCAGTAACAGATTTAGGAGATGTTTTATTGGGGTAGACTCAATCAAACAAAATAATTATTTACAGTATGTTCATTTTCATTTTTTTTTAAAATCCACTTTAACATTGCATATTTTCAAAGGCCAGCCAGTCTGACTTTCGACATGTAAACTCTAAAACAACTGTATGAGAGTGAGATAATCTCCGTCTCCTCGAGTACTTGCACGTGCATCGCGGTGGCGTTTGAGAGATGAAGACAGCCGTCCAGGGTCGCGTTCTATTACAGAAATATCTTTAAACGTCTGATGTACCGGTGGCTATCTCCTCTCAGACTGCATGGCAAAACAACGCCCGGTTGATTTATTTATAGCCACCGACCTGGGAGGGTCACGTGATATTCTAAGTTTCAATTGGAAGAATTTACGTGGGTCTGGAGAGAGACTGAGAGAGACTCTTCTTGTCAACAATAATTTCATCCCGGGTCACTTGCAGTTTTCTGTCACGGTCCCAGATTAATGCGTCTAGATAGCTTATACTTGTGTTCTTGCAGCAATTAAGATCAAATGGTTTGCTGTGAAGTACTGTACAATTAAACCACTAGGCATGGAGTAGCCTTAAATCTTGTTGATCAGCAGGGAAGACCCCCCCCCGTTTTTTTCATATAAATTTGATCCTTCCACTGTGGTTTAAGTCAGAGCCGTCCTTACACCCCTTTGGGCCCCGGGAAAAGAAATAGTGTTGGGCCCCTCCCCCGCAGGAATAAACAATAAGTATACATAATATATATAAATGAACATATTCCCATGGGGCCCCTATGCTCGTGGGCCCCCGGGCAAATGCCCAACGGGCCTATGCGTTAAGACGGCCCTGGTTTAAGTAGAACTTGACACCTATACAAAGTTTGATTCTTAAGTGCATAACTTTAACAGAAGTTTGACCAAAAGGTTCAGTGCATTGTAGTTTAAACCAGTTTGCTAATAAACTGATGTGGAAAGAAAACTACCCAAAAAGCGGCCTTTGTTTTTGTGTGAGGAACGGGGTGGGGGGGCGCTAACACTATTGCAACCTTTAAGTATTTATTATAAGATTTACTTCAGTTTGAATTCCGGTTTTGTTGTTCACATTCCTCTGTACTCACGTAACGGAAATGCCTTCCTTCTACAGTATTCTTCTTGGTATAACTCACTATACGGAATGTCTACATTATATATACTTCATGCTATAACTACAACGCTAAGCGTGCCCACAAAACTTAACCCGGGCTGTGAGACAAATTAAGCGATAACAATAAACCAACCACTCCAACAAACATGTTAAGGTGGCAAAGTGAAAAAATGGCGGGGGGAGGGGAGGGTATGTTTCTTAGACGGCCAGACCTCCCCGGGCGGCTGCAGACGACTCCATTCATATACTTATGTTTTAATCAATTCTGTCCCAGAGCGCCTCGCTTCTTCCGGTCCTCTTGTGACCAACGGGTGGCCTGCGAGCGATCTTTGGGGGAGCCCAAAATGTGTGAAGTTATGTTTATCAATATCAGGGAGACATTATTCTTGTTTATCAATAACAGGGAGACATTAAGTCGTGTTTATCAATAATAGGGAGACACCGAGTCCTGTTTATAAATAACTGGGAGAAATTAAGTCCTGTTTATCAATAACAAGAAGACATTAAGAAGAAACATTGCGTGTTGAGATAACAGAGATATTACGTATTAAATCATTGTGGCGTCGGAGATGTTACTTGTAAATTATGTAAAGGCAGACATGTGTAGTAAACACAATCAAGATTTCTAAAATGCTTGACTAAATTTTAAGGAATGCAAGATGCACTGCAGTAAGGCAGTCAAGACTCAACTTGGAGATAAGGCTAAGACCATGGTCGTAGATTACATCACATCAACACTTGGAGGTGAGTGACAGTCCTACGCCCATCAAAAACAGCCGAAGACATCAAGGGAAGAAACAGCTATGTGACATTTGTAAAAAAATAATTAGTTATCCCCCGTATCTGATAGATGATAAAAATAGAATGTTCTGAATCAGGTTTTATGAAACAAGTATGTGTATCTGACTCACTGACCCAATTAACAATTAAAATCTATTTAGTTAATTTATAAGAAATCTGTTTATTTTGAACGTTAAAACTTGAATATCTCAAAACTACAAAAATGTGACATAGCCGTTTCTTCCATTGAGCTCTACAGCTGTGTTTACTATCAGACGTGAGTAACACGGTCGTTATGACGTGGTACACGCCCCCCCCCCTTCCACTCACCTCTAGGAGACGGTTATGGAAAATGTTAATTTCCTCTATTGCGTTATAATGAGCAGATCTGACGGGCGGGAACAGGGACATTATCTTTGACAGGTGACCAGGGTCAATGTCAGCTCAGCGATTAGTGGAACAAATGGGAGTGGTCGCATGTCAGGTGAGATGTTGGGGGTGGTGGGGTACAGATGAGATGACATTCACCGACGCAGCTCTCAACGACACAACTTACCTTTTTAATGACAACTTTCTATGGCGCTGTGATAGTTTTGCTGTTATGGTTGCTACAATAATGACACTTATGGTAGATAATGTTACTTGCACATATCAGCAGCAAATTAACCGTTTAGACTTAGAGGGATGGGGGCTAGAGATCATGCCATTTCGTCTTTTAGCTTGTGATCTTTTTTGTATAAGGTACACCAGTGATATTTTGGTACGGGCAAGATTATCCATTAGATAAGGATTTACTAGTACAGATCGAGAGAATCTATTCCAGCAATAATCTCTATAGTGGCAGCTCGATTAAAGCATGTCGCATTAGATACGAGGTTTGCTGCGTGGTAAATATTTGAATATGACCTTCCACCGTTGTTATTAACACGCCCCGGTGTCAATCAGAATCATGCAGACCTTAAATGAGTAATCTTGTCTTATAGACGGATAACGTACGTGCAAATAGCGCTGAGTTCGCTTTTTATTCGAATTAGCCCTATGGTGAGTTAAAATTTTGGAGAGTGAGAGAAAGAGCGCAAAAATCAAGGAAAGACTGATAGAGGTATAGGAGAATGAATGTAAAATGCATACAAAAGCTAGAGAGTGTAAAGTCAATAGGTTGTATAGCCAGAGAAAGTAAAGATAGTGCAACCAGAGAATGTAAAGCCAGTAGATGCAGATGGTACATCCTGATAATGTAAATCCAGTAGATGGTACTGCCAGTAGATTGTACAGCCAGAGAATGTAAAGCTAGAAGTTAGTACAGTTAGATAATGGAAAGCTCAGAGAAAGTAATGCAAGGAGAACATATTCCCGAGCCTAGACGGCAAGAGAACATTATTACCGAGCCTAGACGGCAAGAGAACATTATTACCGAGCCTAGACAGCAAGAGAACATTATTACCGAGCCTAGACGGCAAGAGAACATTATTACCGAGCCTAGACGGCAAGAGAACATTATTACCGAGCCTAGACGGCAAGAGAACATTATTACCGAGCCTAGACAGCAAGAGAACATTATTACCGAGCCTAGACGGCAAGAGAACATTATTACCGACCCTAGACGGCAAGAGAACATTATTACCGAGCCTAGACAGCAAGAGAACATTATTACCGAGTCTAGACGGCAAGAGAACATTATTACCGAGCCTAGACGGCAAGAGAACATCATTCCCGAGCCTAGACGGCAAGAGAACATTATTCCCGTGCCTAGACGGCAAGAAAAGACGAGTTCAAAAGAAAACAACAGCGCCAGTGCCGCTTTAACATGGGAGATGGGGAGGGGGAAGTAGGTCTTTTGTGTCGCCATGGCAATGACCGTTGGGGCCTATGGCTGTCCGTCGGCTCACGCGTGCTCTGATTTCTGTATATTTCTCCACTGGACAGTCACTCACAGGATTCGAGTTGGGAGGGTGGCATAGTGGGAGAGAGATTCGGCTTGGTTGGTTGCGGGAGAGAGATTCGGCTTGGTTGGTTGCGACAGAGAGAGAGAGAGTGGTGGAATATTTGGGTTGTCTGAGTGAGTGAGTGAGTGATGGAATATTTGGGTTGTCTGAGTGAGTGAGTGATGGAATATTTGGGTTGTGTGAGTGAGTGATTGAATATTTGGGTTGTCTGAGTGAGTGAAGGGGGGCAGGGGGGGCATAAAGAGTTCTTTATGTTTTTACAGTGGTTATCGAGAGGTTGTTATAAAGAGGTTTTTAGTTATCGAGAGGAGAGGGGGGGTATTTTGGTTGGTAAATATGGTCATTGACTTACAAAACTAGTTATAATTATTGGAGAGATATTGTTGGATATGGAATATGTAATTGTGTGCCAGGATAAAAGGGTGACTTTAAAACACCGTTTGGTTATTAGGTGACATAAAATCAAGTATTGTTGAAAATAACAGGAAGTTCTTTATGAGAATGGTAAAAAGCATCCACGCTTCCCGTTTAGTTAAATTATATCATTTCCATCCTTGATATGTGCATCATTCCATTGACTATAGCAAAATTATTATGCAGTTCTGAATTTCTGTTACCCTTGTCTTGGTCATGGAGAGCAGTGTCATTATTTAGTCATCAGAAATTTAATGATTAAATTTTCCTGCAAGTTACAATCCTTCACTAAGACAGTGAAATACTTAGTAGCTGGTGTATAAAACAATTCTTGCTAGTCTGATATAATGTTGCTATAACTCCTGGTCAGCACTATCTGCTTCTGAGACAGATGGACAACAGGAACTTACCTCACGACTGGGTTTTTTCCAATCTCTGACTTTTGTCTCCATAGAGCTGCTATGAATCATGTTAAGTATAAATTGTTGAATCTGATGACCAGTGCTTCTCACTTAAATCATGAAATCTTAACAACCTCTTCACTATCAAATAATTTAGCAAGTGAAACTATATTTTTCAAGCTTTTTTTTTAAATTTGAAAAGTTCCTCTGGTTATTTTATTACAAAGGTTTAGTAAAGTGTGAGCAACGTACAGGGCACTAATATTAGGCTTACAGGGTTACAATATAATAAGTGAAAGGGTCAGATTTTAATTAAACAGGGAAAGGGTGCCTATTTTATAGTTTTGCAAAATATCCTAGCTAAGCCTCTGTCTAGTTACAAGAAGCCGAACTTCAAATGGATATGATTAAGATATTTTTTGAGATTTAGAATGCAATGATAGATTTATGCTAAAGGGAGCGGGTAGTGACCCCCCAATTTTTCCCCACCTCTACCATTTACTTGGGCGTGAGGATGAAATTAGATACACCTATGGAAGAAGCACTGGTAAACAATAATAAATGCTGCAGTAACATAATATAGTAAGTACTTAAAGAAATATTTCACCAACATATCAACAAGTGACAGTACAGGCTGATAGTGCAAGAACTGAAAGTGAACAGTATAGGGTGATAGTGCAAGAACTGAAAGTGAACAGTATAGGCTGATAGTGCAAGAACTGAAAGTGAACAGTATAGGCTGATAGTGCAAGAACTGAAAGTGAACAGTACAGAATGATAGTGCAAGAACTGAAAGTGAACAGTATAGGCTGATAGTGCAAGAACTGAAAGTGAATAGTATAGGCTATAGGCTGAAAGATGTCAAATTAAAATCTCATCAAACTTAAATCGCATCATTCATATTTTATTGTTTATTTAATTTTTTTAATAAATGGTATTGTGAATGGTGACCAGATTGAAGGAATTTATTAGATTCCAGATTGAGTTGTTAGAGCAAAGTCATAGTTAACTTACAATGTAATGTTAGCCTTATTCTCTAACATCAAACTTCTCATAGAGCAAAATCATAATTAACTTACAATGTAATGTTAGCTTTATTCTCTACCATCAAACTA
The DNA here is from genome assembly GCA_944989445.1 of Ampullaceana balthica. NCBI lineage: Eukaryota > Metazoa > Mollusca > Gastropoda > Lymnaeidae > Ampullaceana > Ampullaceana balthica. The sequence continues at coordinate 324,751 of CALYLW010000591.1, read as the reverse complement.
AACAGGATGACTGTCCTCAAGTTTCGTCCACATCAGAAATGGTATAGAATAATTGATGAGGGTATTGAGGGCAGGCAACTGATGGATATTTACAAGAAAGTGTTTGATGAAGTTGGTCAATGTTGTCTACAATGTTCAAGCCCTTTTTGTAAGAGACTGAATGATGATTTGTGTATTGTTGAATATAAGGGTAGCACTGATGATAAACACAGTAAACTGCCTACCTTTTCCAGGCCCAGTGGGTTCATGATAACTTTACGATCTCCTCTCTGAAGAGTTCTTTGAGGATCTAAAAGCATGCCGCCCTGTTTCTCTATCCTCCCATGACTCAGTTTTCTAACAGGGGTTGTCAGCCATTTCCTGCAGGGAATAGATCAACAAGTCAGATTCCTCTACACATTTAATTTGGACAGAAAATTGGGAGAGACAACAAAGGGAGAGGGGGCAAAGGGGTTTGGATTTATTTGAATTAAATGTAGTTGCATAATGTAAAAATGAAACAAGGAATTATATACTAATAAATTATTTTTCTAAAGATGATTCACTAAGAATTCAAGTGTGTCGGTTGTATGTTAATAAACACACTCAAGAAATAATTTCAGGTTAAACTAAATTTCATTTTTTTTTCCTATCTTCTTTTTAATTTTTGCAAAATACTGTAGGGGGAGCTACTTACTTAAAACTACTCCTACGTTTGCTAACTGGTGATGCAGTCCCTTCTGCATTGCACATAGAGTCTACAATGAAATGGAAGGAAAGATAAACATGTGATCACAGATAAACAATTATAATACACATCAACTTTTTAAATGACATGAAAATTAAATGTGAAACGTAAAACATTCTTCCATAGTTTTCTTAATGGGGTTCCTCTTAATGGGGTTCCACTTAAAAAGACACAAACTGGTACATGTAAATGAAAGACAATACAGTTAAATTCTAGCTGGTATAAGAGATGTGTCCCTCTGGTTCAATCATAGATAACCAGTCAAGTGTTGCCCCGCACCCATTATTAACTATTTTATCACTCAATGATTTAAACTTTGAACAACATTGTCACATTGGCGATACTATATTATATTATATTATATTGTATTTTAGTTAAGTTTTTGGAGACACTCCCAAGAATACACATCCCGTTCTTTGGGTAAAACCACTGAGTTCAGTTAAAGCACTCGACTATGGCCATAGCACCCAAGTATGACCATGACCCTAGCACCCAAGTATGGCAATATCACTCTCAAGTATGGCCATAGCACTCAAATACAAGTATAGCACTCAAGTACGACTATAGCACCAAGTATGACTATAGCACTCAAGTACGATTATAACACTCAAGTACAGTTATAGCACTCAATTACAGACAGCTATAGCACTCAAAAAATGTATAGCACTCAAGTACAGTTATAGCACTCAAACACAGTTATAGCACTGAAGTATAGTTACAGCACTAAGTACAGTTATAGCACTCGAATACAGTTATAGCACCCAAGTACAGTTATAGCACTCAAGTACAGTTATAGCACTCAAGTACAGTTATAGCACTCAAGTACAGTTATAGCACTCAAATACAGCTATAGCACTCAAGCACATTTATAGCACTCAAGTACAGCTATAGCACTCAAGCACAGTTATAGCACTCAAGCACAGTTATAGCACTCAAGTACAACTGTAGCACTCAAGAACAGCTATAGCACTCAAGATCAACTACCAAAAAAAAAGTAGGTGATCATAGCAATAAAAAATTTTTTTTAAAGCGTTAACAAATCTATGAAAATATTTTGGAATGAGACCTACCATCCAAATCTATACTGTTCCTGGCCCCAGGAGTTTGTAGGAAAGACATCGGTTTGAGAACAGACATAGGGACCAGGCCCTGGGAGCTGTCTGCCCCGTCTGGAGGTAGTGTCCTGACCAGGCACCAGTCCACCTGTCCGGGTGAGGCGTCTATGATCTCCACGTGCTGTCCACGTAACACGCTGACCTCTCGGGGACTGGAAGCGGCGTAGTCCTCCATGACCACCGTGAAGTCTTGACCACCCTGAGGAAATAGGAACAAATGTGAACTGTTAAACGATTTTTTCATGTTAAACTCAGTCCCCATATGACACAACCTGGTGCACGTGTCATCACACGAACTTTGCGTCTGGCTACAAAAGACTGGTGTAAAATAGCTCTCAATGAGAAACAAAACAAACAAAGAAATAGGTTTGCTGTTACTAAATACTCGTTATGTGCACACAATTTTAACTTTAAAAAAAACACTAAACAGTTAACTGAAAGAATCAGAATTTGTCTGAAACAATAAAGAAAAAAAATCAGGCATATACATCGAGGGCAGAACTATAAGCAGTGGACTGTTGCTATGTCATTTACATAGTTTTTACTTTTTTTCTCTTCTTCCTTTTCAAAATCTCAGATTGAGCACACTCTTCCGTTTGATAGTTACACAATTACACAATTCAGGAATTAGAAAATATCAGGGTTTTGTCGCTTCATGTCAGCTGACTAAAATATTACGGAAAGGCGAATGCAGAATAGGGCGCATAGACTGACAGACACAGTGGCGCCGGAAAGAGGGTGCGGGCCGCCCCGGGCACAATTGTTTTCTCTTCATTATAATAATATGGAGGATGGCATTTTTAGACAACCGCATTTTTTTGTGTTGTGTGGAAGGGAGCGGCGACGTTATTCTCGGCCCAACTTGTTCGGCAACTGGTCACTAAACAGTAGGCTAACACTTGCCTAGACACTGGACACCAACAATAGGCTAACACTTGCCTAGACACTGGACACCAACAGTAGGCTAACACTTGCCTAGACACTGGACACCAACAGTAGGCTAACACGTGCCTAGACACTGGACACCAACAGTAGGCTAACACTTGCCTAGACACTGGACACCAACAGTAGGCTAACACTTGCCTAGACACTGGACACCAACAGTAGGCTAACACTTGCCTAGACACTGGACACCAACAGTAGGCTAACACTTGCCTAGACACTGGACACCAACAGTAGGCTAACACTTGCCTAGACACTTGACTCTAACAGTAGGCTAACACTTGCCTAGACACTGGACACCAACAGTAGGCTAACACTTGCCTAGACACTGGACACCAACAGTAGGCTAACACTTGCCTAGACACTTGACTCTAACAGTAGGCTAACACTTGACTTGACACTTGACTCTAACAGTAGGCTAACACTTGACTTGACTCTAATAGTAGGCTAACACTTGCCTAGACACTTGACTCTAACAGTAGGCTAACACTTGCCTAGACACTGGACACCAACAGTAGGCTAAAACTTGCCTAGACACTTGACTCTAACAGTAGGCTAACACTTGACTAGACACTTGACTCTAACATTAGGCTAACACTTGCCTAGACACTTGACTCTAACAGTAGACTAACACTTGCCTAGACACTTGACTCTAACAGTAGGCTAACACTTGCCTAGACACTTGACTCTAACAGTAGGCTAACACTTGCCTAGACACTTGACTCTAACAGTAGGCTAACACTTGCCTAGACACTTGACTCTAACAGTAGGCTAACACTTGCCTAGACACTTGACTCTAACAGTAGGCTAACACTTGCCTAGACACTTGACTCTAACAGTAGGCTAACACTTGCCTAGACACTTGACTCTAACAGTAGGCTAACACTTGCCTAGACACTTGACTCTAACAGTAGGCTAACACTTGCCTAGACACTTGACTCTAACAGTAGGCTAACACTTGCCTAGACACTTGACTCTAACAGTAGGCTAACACTTGCCTAGACACTTGACTCTAACAGTAGACTAACACTTGCCTAGACACTTGACTCTAACAGTAGGCTAACACTTGCCTAGACACTTGACTCTAACAGTAGGCTAACACTTGCCTAGACACTTGACTCTAACAGTAGGCTAACACTTGCCTAGACACTTGACTCTAACAGTAGGCTAACACTTGCCTAGACACTTGACTCTAACAGTAGACTAACACTTGACTTGACACTTGACTCTAACAGTAGGCTAACACTTGCCTAGACACTTGACTCTAACAGTAGGCTAACACTTGCCTAGACACTTGACTCTAACAGTAGGCTAACACTTGCCTAGACACTTGACTCTAACAGTAGGCTAACACTTGCCTAGACACTTGACTCTAACAGTAGGCTAACACTTGACTTGACACTTGACTCTAACAGTAGGCTAACACTTGCCTAGACACTTGACTCTAACAGTAGACTAACACTTGACTTGACACTTGACTCTAACAGTAGGCTAACACTTGACTTGACACTTGACTCTAACAGTAGGCTAACACTTGCCTAGACACTTGACTCTAACAGTAGGCTAACACTTGACTTGACACTTGACTCTAACAGTAGGCTAACACTTGACTTGACACTTGACTCTAACAGTAGGCTAACACTTGCCTAGACACTTGACTCTAACAGTAGACTAACACTTGACTTGACACTTGACTCTAACAGTAGGCTAACACTTGACTTGACACTTGACTCTAACAGTAGGCTAACACTTGACTTGACACTTGACTCTAACAGTAGGCTAACACTTGCCTAGACACTTGACTCTAACAGTAGGCTAACACTTGACTAGACACTTGACTCTAACAGTAGGCTAACACTTGACTTGACACTTGACTCTAACAGTAGGCTAACACTTGCCTAGACACTTGACTCTAACAGTAGACTAACACTTGACTTGACACTTGACTCTAACAGTAGGCTAACACTTGACTTGACACTTGACTCTAACAGTAGGCTAACACTTGCCTAGACACTTGACTCTAACAGTAGGCTAACACTTGACTTGACACTTGACTCTAACAGTAGGCCACTTGCCTAGACACTTGACTCTAACAGTAGGCCACTTGCCTAGACACTTGACTCTAACAGTAGGCCACTTGCCTAGACACTTGACTCTAACAGTAGGCCACTTGCCTAGACACTTGACTCTAACATTAGGCTAACACTTGACTTGACACTTGACTCTAACAGTAGGCTAACACTTGACTTGACACTTGACTCTAACAGTAGGCTAACACTTGCCTAGACACTTGACTCTAACAGTAGACTAACACTTGCCTAGACACTTGACTCTAACAGTAGGCTAACACTTGACTTGACACTTGACTCTAACAGTAGGCTAACACTTGACTAGACACTTGACTCTAACAGTAGGCTAACACTTGACTTGACACTTGACTCTAACAGTAGGCTAACACTTGCCTAGACACTTGACTCTAACAGTAGGCTAACACTTGCCTAGACACTTGACTCTAACAGTAGGCTAACACTTGACTTGACACTTGACTCTAACAGTAGGCTAACACTTGCCTAGACACTTGACTCTAACAGTAGGCTAACACTTGCCTAGACACTTGACTCTAACAGTAGGCTAACACTTGACTTGACACTTGACTCTAACAGTAGGCTAACACTTGCCTAGACACTTGACTCTAACAGTAGGCTAACACTTGCTACACTTGACTCTAACAGTAGGCTAACACTTGCCTAGACACTTGACTCTAACAGTAGGCTAACACTTGACTTGACACTTGACTCTAACAGTAGGCTAACACTTGACTTGACTCTAAAGTAGGCTAACACTTGCCTAGACACTTGACTCTAACAGTAGGCTAACACTTGACTAGACACTTGACTCTAACAGTAGGCTAACACTTGACTTGACACTTGACTCTAACAGTAGGCTAACACTTGCCTAGACACTTGACTCTAACAGTAGGCACACTTGCCTAGACACTTGACTCTAACAGTAGGCTAACACTTGACTTGACACTTGACTCTAACAGTAGGCTAACACTTGACTAGACACTTGACTCTAACAGTAGACTAACACTTGCCTAGACACTTGACTCTAACAGTAGGCTAACACTTGACTTGACACTTGACTCTAACAGTAGGCCACTTGCCTAGACACTTGACTCTAACAGTAGGCTAACACTTGACTTGACACTTGACTCTAATAGTAGGCTAACACTTGCCTAGACACTGGACACCAACAGTCTACGCCAACTTCACAGAGAGAGATGTTCGCTAGTCATTGGTGACCTCTAACGTACGTCTTTAAAGTAATCCTCTCACCATTATATCATTCCTTGTACACGGGACATTAACCTGAGGGTCGGTAAGGCTGACGTTTCACTGTATCCATGAGATGAACTTTCTCTGTCATTGCATCTACTGCAATTCAATTAATTATAAGACGTTGTCTATGTACTGCCAATCTCTAACGCCAGTGTTCATATACTGCCGATCTTTCAAATCAGCTTCCATGTACGCCCGTGTTCATGAACTGCCGTTCTCTAACGCCCGTGTCAATTTACTATAGTTCTTTAACGCCTTCGTCGCCAAACAATGGTGTCCGTTGATAAAACGTTGATCTGTTTATTGAACTGTTACTAATCAACTGTTACTTTCAGGTGTTCATTTTACAGACTCTACAAAAAATGGTTAGTGATATAACGTCCCTGCTTGTAGTGTGTTAGTGATATAACGTCCCTGCTTGTGGTGTGTTAGTGATATAACGTCCCTGCTTGTGGTATGTTAGTCATGATAGCACTCAGGGGGAACAAGTTGATCCATAATTGAGTTTTGTTCAAATTGCGTCTAAAACAAATATATTTGAAATATTTAGAACATTCTCATATTGCATGTTAGTAGCATGTGCTGTTAAAAAGATATTTAAAAATGAAAATGTTAAGCATAGCTCTAAATAATAATTTCCAATTCAAGGCCTCTTCAAAGATGAGCGACTTTCTTTTAATCTGCCTTAAATGGCTCATAACGAACCACATGAAACTAATGGAAGGAGAGACGGGCAACCAAAACACGAGGACCAGTGATGTATACCAAGGCAGCAGCAGGTCATATGATACATGTTCTAGGATTCTAGGGGGTTCTGATCAATGGCTCTGTTGTGGAGGACATGGCTCTGTTGAGTACATGGCTCTGTTGTGGAGTACATGGCTCTGTTGTGGAGTACATGGCTCTGTTGTGGAGGAGATGGCTCTGTTGTGGAGGACATGGCTCTGTTGTGGAGGACATGGCTCTGTTGTGGAGTACATGGCTCTGTTGTGGAGGACACGTCTTTGTTTGTACTGCCACTCCATCGATCTGAACATGTCTCCACAAATCAATGAATTGTTTGTTGGTAGTGGCGGCATTTTTTTATATTTAAATATGGGAAATATTATATTCAACAAATTAGGTTATTTGTCCTCACTCCACCACATTTAGTCGACGCTTTTATGCCCAGTTTTGTCCCATTGTTTACGCCTAATAACGGCATGCATAGATAGTTCACTACTGTTGGTGTCTGCTTATTGCCTTCCTAGAATATATGAATAAGGGTTTAAAATACTGCTCTTATCACAGCCGAGTATTAACTTTACAGTTTCGCGAGCCAGGGGAAGATTTGGTGGGGAATAAAACAGAAAGTCAGTTCCCTAGTTGGACAATAAAAAGCCAGTTCCCGGTTCATAAAAATAACACAATACAGAGGCTGTTCGTTCCCGCCAATGTCGTGTCGTGCCCCGATGATGACCCACCAACACAAGCAAGTGTTCCCACGATGACCCATCAACACAAGCAAGTGTTCCCACGATGACCCACCAACAGAAGCAGTGTTCCCACGATGACCCACCAACACAAGCAAGTGTTCCCACGATGACCCACCAACACAAGCAAGTGTTCCCACAATGACCCACCAACAGAAGCAGTGTTCCCACGATGACCCACCAACAGAATCAGTGTTCCCACGATGACCCACCAACAGAAGCAGTGTTCCGACGATGACCCACCAACACAAGCAGTGTTCCGACGATGACCCACCAACACAAGCAGTGTTCCGACGATGACCCACCAACACAAGCAGTGTTCCGACGATGACCCACCAACAAACGATTACGTACATTGATGTTGAGACAATTGTTTTAAAGCAGTGTTGTCCAACCGGTGTGCCGCGGCACACTAGTGTGCCACGAGAAAATTTTAGTGTGCCGCGAAAGATTTCAAAAATGCATAAATTGCTAGGCTTTTCGAACCTTCAAATTTTGTAAAAAAAATATCCTTAACCGAAACAGAATTGAACAAAAACGTTTCATGTTTGTATTGTTCGGGTTGTGAGAATCACTTGAAAGCTACACAATTTCTCTTCTCCATTGGGAATAAATATCTGTTGTAAGTAATTAAAAACCCTTTCCTGCTGTTCACTTATTTAAAAACTTTTAATTACAGACGACTATGGATAATTTTTTGAAGAGAAGCCAGAAGGATTCCAGTGAGCATCAAAATGGAGAGAGTGCTGCGAAATCCAAGAAGAATGTTACCAAACGGAAATATCACGAGGAATATCTTGAGTATGGTTTCATACAATGTGATCCTTCTCTTCCGTTTTGTCTTAATTGTAACATGGTATAGTCCAACGAGTCCATGAACCCCAGTAAACTGAAGCGGCATCTGAACTCAAATCATCAGGATTGAAACACAAGCCGAAAAGTTATTTCACATCCATTCGGTCCAACTTAATGCATTAATCAAAAATAATTAATAAATGTTCCTCAATTCCTGTCAAAGCTCAGTTAGCAAGCTATAAAATTGCGAATCTTTTGGTCAAACAAAAGAAATCTCATTCGGACGCTGAGACAATCATGTTGCCGTCTTTACGAATCGCAGTTGAGACTAGTGAGTTGGGACCCGACGCTGTTGAAAAAATAAATAAGATTCCACTGTCTCATCAGACGAGGGGACGTCGGATTGCTGACATTTCGACGGATTTGGACAATCAAATTAAATAGCATTTTGCGGAAGCCGACGACATCCAAAAGCTCTGGGCAATGCAAATCGATGAAAGTACTGACATCAGCGGAAAGGCGCAACTGCTCGCATACGTCAAACGTGAAAGACTGCAGATGATAGACATAGAAATGAGAGTTTGCTTATCCAGCAATGAGCCGCGGTTTGAGCTCATCTGCTCCAAAGAAAACGCTCAAGTATCTCATTAATTATGAAACATCTTTTGAATAAACACTTAGTTCTTGTTTTTTTGGGAGGTGTGCCGCGCAATTTTTTTACCAGTTTAGTGTGCCGTGAACGATTTTCGGTTGGACAACACTGTTTTAAAGAATGAGAGGCGGAGATAGCGCTACGATACAAATCAACGTTAAGGTGAAACCATCGAAATCTACGTAGGGACAGTTAATAACAACGTTAAAAAAGATATGTGATGCATATTACATATCAAGTGTCAATGTGTACCAAGCCCCGCCTATCACGATCCGTAGAATATAAAGGGCCCGTACCGGGAATTCCTCTATTTGCCACTTAGCCACCCATCCCACCCTGTTCACTGCAGTCAATCTCGACGGGTCAAAAAATACTTAAATAAAATAGGCGCTTAGCCCCGCCCACACCTGTTGTCAATCCTGGAGACAACATGTCAATGTATGTTTCAAAAAAGCCTGAAGACGTTAATCCATCAATAACGAGAAATGTTATTTTATCGATTGTTTCATGGACTCAAGGTTTCTGGGATGCCTTTATAAATAGAGGCGAGAACAGACTAAGTAGGGAATAGGAAGCCAGAGTAGAAAACGGGCGAACGTTCCCAAACTACTGTCATTATTATATGTGTGTTGTTACTGATATTATTGATAGTGCTATCGTGAGTAATCCTAATTTTATCTGATTATTTAATACTACATGTTGTAACTTAAGTTTAAGTTAATTAAATTATAATACCTTTTTATCAAACAGGTATTCAGGTATCGTGTCTTTATTTGTAGTTATTTTTTCCGCCAGTTACTGTTTATTCTTGTTTTTATGTTATGTGCCGTTTTTACGAGCCAGATAAATATTACTATATTCATTATCGCAAATTCTAAATTCAATTCAACTAAGCCAGGGGTCAGCAACCCTTTAAACTGAAGAGCCAAAAATTACTATTTACAAATTTCCCACTTTTTAAAGAGCAACTAACATGAGATTTGAAAATAAAATAATATAATTATAAATATTTGCGCATGGAACTGGAGAGCCGCATTTTGACATCGAAAGAGCCGCAGGTTGCCAACCCCTGAAATAAGCGAATGTAACAGTAAATCTCTTCCTTTAAGAAATCAAGTTAGAAAATCAGGAACTTTAACGTTTTAAGTCAGACGACATTTGCAATGCCGAGTTCTCTCATTTAAATACATCAACTTCACAAACGATGGCTTGAGACCACAAAGAAATTCTTCACGTTCTTGTGACTTGTACCTGGTAGCTTGGCTTGCCGGTTGGAGAAAGTATTACTTTGTTGTACCTGGTAGCTTGGCTTGCCGGTTGGAGAAAGTATTACTTTGTTGTACCTGGTAGCTTGGCTTGCCGGTTGGAGAAAGTATTACTTTGTTGTACCTGGTACCTTGGCTTGCCGGTTTGGAGAAAGTATTACTTTGGCATGATAAAAGTTTGGACAAGGAACCCCCAGGTTGAATCTGCCAGGTTAGATATCTCAGGTGAAGGAAAATAAACTTTTAATTGAACTCTTTTCTTTTGTTGAAATTTTATCCCCCCCCCCTCCGCGGAAAGAAATTTAAAAAGTGAAAGCAGGACTCTTAAGTTAAATAATGTGGCGAAAAGTCACGCATCATTAATGCACTATCACTATATCGGGGACAACGCTTTTATATTTTGTTAGATGGTATTAAAAATGGAAAAATTGCCACTTTATTTGAGACTGTTCAATGGTTTTCTTAGTTTCTAAGAGGTTCAAGCAAACATTTCGGGGCTACCACTCTGGCTCTAAACGTTCCACATGTCTTGGAAATAGAATTAGAGCAAGTTTAGCTATGAGCAAATTCCCAATCATCTTACAAATACATGATGCAGGAATAAGTTAAATCAATCGAAGCCGTTTCGCATGAGTGTTGTGTAAAGATTATATGATGTAATGATGTACGTTAAATGCGTCTTTAGATAGCGCTTTGCTTTATAATTATTTTATTATTATTTCCCTGGTAAACGCTTTTAAAGCCGGTAGAAAATTTTAGAAACAAATAATCTTTTATCTGAGACAAAATACGTTTTGCTTAATTTGTAATTAAAAGAATTGCTGAATCGAAATCACTATTAAGATGAACTGGTTACAATTTCTTTTATTTTTACTATTATTATTTTGGGGGACATTATACGCATCTTTAATTTTATAAATTAAGTCAAACGATAGACTTGCAATCATCTGCCCCCACCCCACTAAACACACACAGACGCTACACACCCACTTGTCTCACACACACACACAGACGCCACACACCCACTTGTCTCACACACACACACACAGACGCCACACACCCACTTGTCTCACACACACACACACAGACGCCACACACCCACTTGTCTCACACACACACACAGACGCCACACACCCACTTGACTCACACACATACACAGACGCCACACACCCACTTGTCTCACACACACACAGACGCCACACACCCACTTGTCTCACACACACAGACGCCACACACCCACTTGTCTCACACACACACACACAGACGCCACACACCCACTTGTCTCACACACACACACACAGACGCCACACACCCACTTGTCTCACACACACACACAGACGCCACACGCCCACTTGTCTCACACACCCACTTGTCTCACACACACACACAGACGCCACACACCCACACCCACATGTCTGACACACATTTATTTCTGACATCAAACAATATTTGAGCAGCATTAAAAAATTATAATAAAAAGGAGGACGTAATTAAGGCATTCAGATAGCGAATGATTTTCCGCGGTTATTGGCCTTGATCCAAGGCGGGACACGGGGTGTGATGAACTCAAGGAAGTTGGACATTAACAGAGTGTACATTCTTATATGAAATGTTACCATTGAACCAGGAATGTAATGTTATCGGCCAGCTGGATTGAACACACAGGAAATGCAAACTGGGACGAACAGTCAATATTTAAAAGTTATCGGAGAATATTATAACCTTTGACTGCTTTATCAGTCATGACTCATGTATTTAGTCAAATGTAATTATATTTAGTGACTTGTTAAAAACATTTTAATTAAAAGTTATATTCTGTACTTCATCATTGCAAATTTAAAAAATATTTTAAAGCCATTAATTTTCAATGTCTCATTTTCGTTACCCAAACTTAAGTACTAAATGATCTAATACATGAAATAAATTCTTTTTAATACATCAATCCACCTCTTAGGTCTGGGTGGTGAACATGAATATTGTCTTTCGTTAGATAAGTCCTAGTTGAAATTCTTTAACTTCATCTATATTTTTATGCGTTTATTAAATTCATGTAAATAAATAATAAAAATTAATACACACATGGGAAAACAAAACAACTAAGCAATGACATCGCTTACTGTCGTTACAATAAAAAGGATTTGTCTAAAAAGAAACTTGATTAGTGGGGGGGGGGTAATATATATATATATATATATATATATATATATATATATATATATATATATATATATATATATATATATATATATATATATATATAAATATATATATATATATTAGGGCTGCGGAAATGAACGATTAATTTCTGGATTCATCGTTAAAAAATTTTACCCATTATTTTTAACAATTAATCGACCCATCACTTACAAATTATTGGAAGTCCAAAATTAACAAAGAAATAATAAAAGATAGCGGCAAATAAATAATAAATTTCTTGACGATTACACGAACATTTTGGTTTTAAACTATCAACTGACGGTAATGTTCAAAATGTTGATAAAGTTTGCCTACCTTGGTTCTAACACTTCGCCTACTTATCAAACCAAAGGAAAAGCATAATAAGCTAATGGCAGTAATGGAGTCTGACTCAGAGACAGAAAATTACGACAGCCCTTCAGATGAATTACTATAAAGGAGCTCTTCCAGTGTTATTTAGATTTTCAATAAGAACGTTTAATAAGTGCTACTTATGACATCATAAATTTCAATTTTTGGGCTTTAATCGAAATTAACGATAACTCAATCGTTAACTTTTCAAAAAGTAACGATTAAATTTAAATTAATCGTTAACAGCCCTAATATATATATATAGAACTGTTTCAACGAACTTTTATAAATAATGAATATATATTTTTTTAACAAATAATGTTTATTCTTTAAAATATGCATATCTTAAAGTAAAGGTAAAATTAATGTTATTTATGTAGTGCTGTTGCCATGCACTGAAGTTTAAGAGCTGAAAAACAAACCCCAAAAAAAATATTTTCTAGGTGTTGAGATTAAAAGGTATGTCTGAGCTGAACCCAGAGTCATTATACCGCAGCATTGATCGACGTGTGCCTCTCACGTTTGGGGTGGCTGCTATCAACTCTGAGTGCATTCATTTCAGCCACATAAACACAATTTAGGCGAGCTCCATGCCGATGGTTGACTGACTAATACGGAAGAGGTCAAGTAACTTTAGGTTGACCAAAGGTAAAAGTTTGACCTTGAATGAGCCACGTTGTACCTAAATAATATGTAGACATTTGACGGGACAAAACAAAGGCGTGTAAATAACTTTCTAGTTAACTAAATGGAATTGTGTTTGAATTTTAAAGTTAGCATCAGTCTGTTTCTAGACATTTAAAAAATCCTCGGCCATGGTTTGATATCCAGCTGTATGCATAATGTTATTTTATTGTTTTAAAGTTAGTTTAAAAACGGCAGCCACACTTTTAACTTGTCCATTGGATTCGTTAGGTGTGTGACAGCCAGATCATTAAAAAAATGTTACTCAACAGACATGTTACAAGTAAGATGTGTAACGGGTAAAACTTAATAAGGGGTGGGGACGCGCAAGTAACTGGGTAAACTCTAGTTTTTGGATCGCACAACCTGCCTACTCAAGGTATAGCGTCAGGTCTTGGCACAACCTGCGTACTCAAGGGATAGCGTCATGTCTTGGCACAACCTGCGTACTCAAGGTATAGCGTCAGGTCTTGGCACAACCTGCATACTCAAGGTATAGCGTCAGGTCTTGGCACAACCTGCGTACTCAAGGTATAGCGTCAGGTCTTGGCACAACCTGCGTACTCAAGGTATAGCGTCAGGTCTTGGTCATCTTTGGATACAGAGTAGAAGGGCGGAGTAACGGAGAAAAAAAAATAGTGTCTTACAAAATACTTTTTTTTATGGAGACGAAATAGATGTAATTAACTTTTGTAGCACATTTGGTAATTGTGATAGGTTGACAATAGTTTTATAGAAGGAGTCTCGGCAAGATGTACAGGTAAACTTAACATTAACACAGCGTCCTATAATAAGGCACCATCTCACCTGCAGAAAAATGGATGCGGTGCAACTCTGCACACGAGTTTGGGTTTTTTTCCCCTCCTTTTCACGCGGAACAATGACCTTTAGAGGGAATATTGCTATAGCTGAGTTTCATCAAATGAAAGTCGCACACTTTTCTCTCTTTTCTTAAAGGTTGTTGTTTCAATTATGAATTAGCGTTGGGGGTTAAATACCCCATGAAAAAAAAAGCAAAGCTCATCTTTCTAAATGTCGTGGCGATTGAAAGAGCGGATTTAGATTCTTCAAGTGATTCCAGAAGAGTATTCAGGCTGCTAATTACCATTATTAAAATAATTTTAATTTTACAACTTAAAGAATTTAAAAAAAATTTTTTTTTAATCTTGGCTTTTTGGACGGGGGTGGGGAAGGGAATTTTATTTACTGACCAAAGGCGGAAACAGAGACGCAGCAGCCTTTGGTAATTCAGATGAGGTCATATCACTGGCCAACGAACTCAAACTTACAAAGGTTAAACCGTAACAGGGGCTTAAACTGCCGGAATAGCATCCTGAAATGTAGTGGCCAATATGTTTACCCCGTGCCCCTGGATGGACATTACCATGGAGGCCAGGACGACAGGAGAATACACAACGCTCAGAAAATTTGCCACGGTACACACTGCCCAACAGATGGAGGAAATAGCCGGTGTTTTAAGGCTCAAGTCTAATAGAGAAGTATAAGAAAGTAAACGGGGACAAGTCTGTGATCTGATTTGTAAATACAAAAAAAACAGACAAAAATTACACCATAAACCCATTAGAAACGATCGTCAATTATGTAGAATCCAAAAGAACATTTTAATACCCCCCCCCCACACACACACACACACACACAGACACGGATGACAACCAGTAGTTAAACAGAAATAGTTTCTTAAACTTTAAAAACAGTTGATCAAATAAGGTGCAAAGGCACGGCTGCAGGGGAAAAATCAATGACATGAACAAATGATAATTATAACGCTAGCGATACGTGGCTCACATTTTACACTTATAAGACAGGGACGGCCTGATTAAAGTGTGAGAGTGAAGACCATTTAGTGTTGAATATTCTACGGTGATGTCATTCTTATCCAAAGACTTGACAGTGTAACTATTTTTTTAAAATTAGTTTCTTTAAATAGTTTGTTTTATTAGCTGTGTAGTGTCATCTTATATATGGCAGCTGTAATAAAATATTAGATGAAATCAGCGGATTTTCTTCTAAACCAAATAAATGCTTCACTTTCTGATATAATAATGAGTCAACCGTATACCTCTCAAGCATACATTGCATTACTACAGTTGTGCAACCATGAAGGAACTTTGTTCCTATACTTAAACATTCATTGCATTACTACAGTTGTGCAACTATGATGGAACTTTGTTCCTATACTTAAACATTCATTGCATTACTACAGTTGTGCAACCAAGAAGGAACTTTGTTCCTAAACTTAAACATTCGTTGCATTACTACAATTGTGCAACCATGAAGGAACTTTGTTCCTATACTTAAACATTCATTGCATTACTACAGTTGTGCAACCATGAAGGAACTTTGTTCCTATACTTAAACATTCATTACATTACAACAGTTGTGCAACCATGAAGGAACTTTGTTCTTATACTTAAACATTCATTGCATTAATACAGTTATGCAACCATGAAGGAACCTTGTTCCTATACTTGCATAAATAAATACAAATTAAGCGATAGATTTTGTTATTCCGATACTGCATACGAGCAATATTATATTATAAGCAGTATCTATGGTAGATTCCAGCACCTTTCTGCTATACATGTATTTCGAATCTAGAGTCATGGTAGATTCTATAACTAGAAAACAACTGTTATTGAAATTGTCAATGGCTGATTCCTGCACGTGGTTACAACTAAATACCAGCGGTACACTGGGACCTCTCATTACGAGCATCTCTCTCATACGAGCACCTCTCATAACGAGTAATTCGCATAACGAGCAGAAAATGTGAAAAAGTTGCTCCCCTTAACGAGCGACATTTCGCATGAGTTACGCAGAAAGGGGAAGTCCCTTTTTCCCGACATTCATTTGTGAGCCGGTACTTCCGCACCAATAGTGTGTTTAGCACTCGGTCTGTTGGCGTATTGTTTTCGTGTGTGATCACCCGTTTTTTACAAAATTTGTAATCAGACAGTATTCGTAATTTTTTAATTGCAAAGTGTAATAACCTGTGCTAAAATGTATTCGAAGAAAAAATCACAAGAAGAGAGAAAAAATAACCGTTGAACTTGAAATGAAACGTAAAATCATTGAAAAGCCAGAACGAGGTGTGAGCGCGGCTAATCTAGCGCACATATTCAATCGGTCAACATACAAAAATCTGCACTATTCTCAAAAACAAAAGTAAGGAGATGGATGCTTCAAAGGGAGTGTCAAGAATGTCTACGAAACGGTTACATATTCTTGAAGATGTTGAGAGGTTGCTTTTAATATGGATAAACGAGAAACAATAACAAGGCGACTATTAAAGAAAACATTATTTGAGAGAAGGTGAAACTTATTTTGTTTCAAATCTAATTTGTGTTTCCAAGTTGTTACACTCTTTAAAAATTCATTAGTAATTTATTTGAATAAATGTTAAATATTTTTGAAAAATGAGCATTTTTTCAGCATGGAGCGCATTATCGTATTTTACATTGATTTATATGGGAAAATTGTTTCGTTTAAGGAGTGTTTCGCTTAGATAGTAAGATTCTGGAACAAAGTATACTCGTTATGAGAGGTTCCACTGTATTTGAAAACTAGATACCAGCATTGTAATAAAAAGAAGCATTGTCAATGGTAGCTTCCAGTATATAACCGCCACTCCACGATGCAATCGCTGTTGTTTTTTCTTTCCCTCACGATCGCTTTTAGGAGTGACGTGCAAGATAAAAATGAACTCACTCAGGTAAAGAGCTGATAAAATAATGGCAGGGCATGGCAAAAGCCGAATACGACCTAATTCCTTCTATAAGGTTTCTTTTTCCAAGTTCTAAACGGATAAGTCAGATAGTGTTGTTTTACCTCAGGCCTCTTGATGTTCATTTAACCTATGACCATTTGGCCAAAACTGGCATCAAATTGGACGTTGAGCTGATACATAATTTACCTGTGCGGCATTTAGTGCAATTAAATATTAACAGCACAAGCATCGCAGGACATAAACACCCAGAATATCTCTTCATGTCTACATTAGAGGAATTCAGTTCTCTATAAAAGAAAAAGGTTCTTTTATCACACGCCCAACAAAAACAGCGCTCTATGGTTTCGTCAGAGTGGAGTGCCTAGAGATAGTGCACCCTGAAATAAAGACCACGAAAAAAAAGGCTTCCGAAAAAAAATCTAAACCACTGACGTTTGAAGGTAAAAAAAAACAGAAAAACCAACACTTAAACAAAAAAGAATGAATGGGTTGCTAAAACCAGGAAAACCAACACTTAAACAAAATAGAATGAATGGGTTGCTCTTTATAACTGGAACAAACAAAAACAGATGGAAGATTTGCATTTCCTACACAATTGTCTTCTTAAAGAACTTTTGCAATATTACACTCGTGCATGCACAACTATCGCGTCCAGGAAAAACAAGTGACAATAATGGAAATATCCATTTTCTAATAAATAGTTATCTATCGTATCTGTTACAGACGCTCCTTCCATACAGAAGATTATTGCGTCCTACGCTTATCTATAGTTTGTGTCTAGTCCTGCATTCTTATTAGAGTTTTAAATTTTGTTTAAGTGTTGGTTTTTCTGGTTTCTTTAGGCAACCCATTCCACGCCCGAATTAATAATTTATTAAATAAATTGAAAAAAAAAGAAACATAATCTTAAATTCTAATCGAATTTTAATCGATTAAAATAATTTTAATCGATTAAAATTGTTAATGATTAATATATTAATTAATCGTTAATTTCCACAGCCCTAGATTAAACTAATGGTGTAATTCTTGAAAATTCTTATAAATCAGAGACCTACCTACATCATGCAATCTGCAATAGTTTATATGACATTGTGATTGTATAGTATTTAACAGTTGCCATGGGAAAATACAACCGTATTGCGTGTCCATGATTTAACCCATTTGGTATATTCAGTGTTTGCTTACTCAAAGAGAAAAGCGAATGACGCAATAATCTTATGTAGAGAAAGAGCGTCAGTGATAGATAAGAGGCGTGAGAGGGGCAGCATTTTCGGCTGCTAAACTATCCAAAATGTACTATCCAAAAACTTTATCGCAGTCCCATTCTGTATGATATATTCAAAATGTAATTATCTAATAGGATTATATCCTCAACTGGATACCAGCATCAATAACAATTGCTAAGTCTATAACTATGAATGGTTAAAGCAGGATCTATTTGTCCCGGGATGACCCTGTGATGTTCCCAACTTCTAGCAAGTATTTATAATATCGCTAACTTGCTGGCTAGTATCACAGGTATACACAGTACTAGGAATAAGATCCCAGTCAACTAAATGCTACAATGGTTGGTTACCCACCAGGGAAACAGATTTCGTGAGCAAACGGGGTAATATCGGGGGAAATGATTCAAACAGGAATGGGATCACATTATGCAAAGGGATCATACTGGTGTATAAAATACAATCAAAGCATGCGATCCTTTCGGGGGAGGAGATACAACAAAAAATTGGATCTTATACAATGGGATTATACTGGGTATGGGATACAACCAAACTATGGGATGGAATAGAGAAAGGGGTTCGACCAAGAACAAGATCCCATTATGCAAATGGACCATACTGGGGTACGTGATCCCATCACATATGGTAATATATCGAGTAAAAGAATTGAACTAAGAATGGGATCCCACTATGCAAAGGAATGATAATGGAGTATGTAATCCCAACAAAGTATGGAATCCTACCGGGGAAAGGGATTATATCACGAAAGGATCTTACTATGCTATGGGATCACATTAGAGCAGTGGTTCCCAAACATTTTTGACCCATGGACCCCTTTTTATAGTCAAAACTTGCCCACGGACCCCCAAGGGAAAAAAACTGCGTAAATTTATAGTACAAAAATTAAAAATCCAAAAAAGCAACCTTTATTAAGGAAGAAGTATTTATTAAAATTAAACCTTTTGTTTAAAATAACATTTAAAACAATTAATGACTTGGATTAACGTTATTAGATTTTATTAGTGTATTTATGTCGGACTCAATTTTTGTGCGCAGCAACCGCAAATCCCTAAATCCTTGTTCTACCAAGTAGGAAGACGGGGAAGCAGTAAACTACTTCTATACGGTAACCCATAATGCAGGATATAATTGGTTTAAGTTTCTTAGTTGTGGATATTTCCATAAGCTGCTCCTGTAATAATATGGATTCATCTGTGTTTGGGGTCCTAGTTTGTCCACGCGCAAAGGGGTTCAATACCCAGTCGGGAATATCCAAGTGAAGAATGTCTTCAAATCTTTATTTCAGACTGCGTAATGAGCCGTTAAGTTTTGACAGTAAGCAAGCAAATCTTTATCTCTATTTTTCAATTTCAAAAGATTTGGAAACAGAACATTCTCCAATTCCCAAGTTTTTTTTATAGTTTTTTTTTAAATAGTTTTTTTTTAAACAGAAAAATGTTTGCAACAAAGGTACATTATTACGCTTTAGTTTTTTTATTAAATTTAATTGGTCACCTTATGGTTTCAAATTAGTTTCATTAAATTTGGCAAATAAATCATTCCGAAAGGAAATGTCATTTTTAAAGTAAATTGTGTCGCAAATCATTGTCTTTGCTGTCCAGGAATTCCAAAACTGAATCAAAGAAAGCATACACTCGATTTAAACATGCACTTTTTTATAACCAGTGTAATTTTGCGTGAATAAGTAAACAAGTTATAGTCTTCTTCATTTCACAAACAATGTTAAGCAAATAATCTCTCATGGAAGGCATTCCCTTTGATATTATTAACTGCACTGATGACAATTGACAAACTGCATACTCTAGTGATCCATGCCAAACTTTCACAAATATTTTTTATGAATAAATGATGTCGATAAATGGCACAGTGTACTGAAAATGCATTCGGAACATCTTGTTTAAATTATACCAGTAATTCAAGGGTATAGCTTTAACTTCAAACAATATTTTTAATATTCAGTAAATAACGTTTCAACTTTCAAATCTGTTTCCAAACATTCAGCAATACTTCAAATAATCAACAACGTTGTATTGTCAGCATTTCTTCTTCAGCTCATTCATTCTCTGATCTGTTGTAACAACCAGAAGCGTCACTGCGGGGGGGGGGAGTATGCGAACCGCACCGGATGAAGCCATCACAAGGGGTGACGCCAAAATGTAAAACTGTGTTGGTTTCCTTTATTTGGAACTGGCAGACTCGAAGGAGGTCTATGAGGTATGTCGTGAGGAGTGACACCATGAAATGCACTAGGTGACACCAACCCAAATGACGCCTCTGGTAACAACCACTCTTAATAATTACCAATGTACCAACTTTTTCAATGGAATGCTGCTGTTAAACACTTTTGAAAAAATTATTTGATGAATAAGTGGTAGCGCACTGGACTATCGATCCGAGGCAGATCCCGAGTCGCGGGTTCGAGCCCAGGTACTCGCAAGGCCCCTGGGGCATTGTGCTGGCCACACATTCCCCTGCTCGCTAGTGGTGGCTAAAAACGTGTGAACGCTACTTCACTTGCCCCATAGTCCGTCATGGACTGGAAAGGGTGTCATTTTTTTTATTTGATATCATATGATTCAATTTCAATAAATATAACTTCCTGACACATCGAAGATAACCCAACCTTGCAATCCTTGTTGATTCACAGTGACAATTTGTATTTTTCTGACCTGTTTATAGGAATTCCGCATTTCTTACACATCAAACTAGACATTTCAGTAAAGTATTTAAAGTATTTTGATAGCGAATAGTTGTGGAAATTGTCGTTTTTCTACTTCATTTTCTAGGTAAAACGACATTGTATTCCATGACTGATAGCTTTTTAGATGGTATTTAATTAGTAGAAAAAGCATTCAGATATTATTTTATTTCAATAATAATAAAACAGGATCACAATTTTATTATTTTATAGTAAACCTTGCGCGGACAAGTGTCACAGAAGTAAATCTAAAGACACAAACGATGATTGGACTCAGCCATTCGAGAAATGATGAGGTTGTGACAGCTTTCTCAGCTCCATGGAACAAATTAGGGGCGAGCGAGAGAGAGAGAGAGAGAGGGGGGGGGTGTTTGAAGACAGGAAATATCAGGTGATCATTTTAGTTGGCCTAATTTTCAAACGCACACGTGTACTCCGCCCTCCCACTTACTCTCTCTCTTTCTTCCTCCCACCCCCTCTCTCTCTGTAACATTAGTATAATACATATCGACACACACCAGACAAAAAAATAGGGGATGTTACTAGTACAGTCTACCAAGCTGACAACCAACCTATGGGCTGTGAAGTCATAAAGTCGTGGCAATTTTTAAAATATCTTATATTAACTTCACCGTCTTGTCTGTCCTGGTCCCGCCCGACCGCGGAAAAACAAAAGTCAAAGATGACCCACTTCCCGAGTTCCTATCGAGCTGAAATTTTACACATAGACTTTTGTCACCTAACAGTGCATTCTATCAAAATTTCAGATGGATCGAATGTACCGTAAATTAAATTAATAATTTCTTAATTTATCTCTATGGAGCATGTAAATGTTTGTGCTAGACTGTCCCGCGGTGCGTATTATATTGAACATACTTTTTTAATATATTCCGGTCGCGCGGTGCGGTGCGTATTATATTGAACATACTTTTTATAATATATTAGCGATCTGTAAATGTCTGTCGCGCGGTGCCTATTATTTTGAAAATAATAAATACTTTTAGTTATGTCTCATATATAAGGGATTAAGAGTCAAAAGCTTTGTTTTTACGGGTTGTTTCCTACTGTAAAACATAAACTAAAAGAATAAACTCAGAAACATAGGTATACTATAAAAACACCAAAACAACGGATGTTTCTGAGTTGTTTAAAACACGGTGTTTGGTCTCTGAATGATTTTCATGATTAATTTTTTCATCATTTTTCCCCTACGTACCATGATCTGCTTGACCACAACTGCTGACCACTTACCGAAAATGACAAAGTGCCCTCATCTTTTGACAAAGTGCCCTCATCTTTTTTGTTTCTTGACTTCCACTGCACCAGCTTCACCATCATTACTCCAAAGTTACGGAACGCCATCTCTGCTGGATATCCAATTTATGGAACACCACAGAACACTCGGGCTGGTCACCCGGACTCTCATGAATAGATTACTCCATTACGGGAACACCAGGGAAAAACATTTTTAAAAACAAAATCGCGCCGATCCATGTTTGCATCGCAATTTTTTTGTGTGGGAATTCCCGAAGCTTCTAAGCACAATAGCCACTGCACAAGCCGCTCGTGTAACACTATCACTGCCTGCCTGCAGCAGCAATAAAAATTGAAACAACTTTCACTTTCATCAAACATAAACTATGAATAAAACCGTAGATTTTTACAAGAAATACAAGCAGATTGAAAATTCACTACTTTTAAAAAATACGACAAAATGCCGGTGTTTGTCAAGTCAACTGACTGTGAAAAAAAAGTCGCTCTTACTCTTACAATTGTGGTCAGAAAAAACGTGTCAACTATTTACCATAATTTCCGTTCTTCTCTATTAACAAGGCGTGATCTTTTTTTTGGAGTTAAATAAAGAAAACGGCAGTGTAAATCAACCTCAACGTAAGCATTTTATAACAATGTTCGTGTTTAGGTTGAAACTGATCACAACATAAAATGTCGCCGATGTATCAGTTGTTGGAACGAGTGGTAAAACCGATCAAAATCAAAACTTTTTCGTTTCGGGTAATTTCTGAAACAACGATTCAATGCCTCACCAAATTGAAATGAGTAGATACTGTTGTGATAAACTCGAGCGGTGAACTCAGATGACTTCATGTACAGGTGAAAACAGATAATCGATATCCAAGTTTACGTCACGAAATGTTGAACACCATCAAAGGTCCAGACCACACAATCCTCAGTAACCCCATTGTGGAATCGTCATATGTGAGAGTGAACGATCACTGAGTGTCAGGTTCCAGAAGTAGACAACCGCTGGCACTAAGACAGCATCACTTGATATGAAAGCGACAACTTATCCCGTGTCTCGAGACAAGAGATCAAGTCCGCGGTGGCAGCTCGAGCGAAGCATTATCTGAGGAAATTACGCAATCCGCCATCAATACTGTTAGATGGCGGCACACTCTTCATGTCAAATTGCAGGGTGTATATTTATACTAGAATCGAAGGTGGTAAAATAGACACGACAGAGGCACGTACAGAACTCGGAGTGGATGGATAATAATTCGACTAACGAGCTGTAAGTTGGTATAAGCCGGTCTACTTTTGGTATTGGTTTCATTTATAAAGGTAAGGGTCACAGCGGCGGAGCAGACGTGGGTTGGGTACCAAGTCGAGAAGGAATTAAAGAAATTCTGAGTTTATGACAACTGTAGAGCAGTGTCTGTTGTACGTATATATTAGCCGGACGACCTGCTTATTACAAAGAGGGGGGGGGCTTGAAGTCATAGCTTGCTGGGCAGTGCCGCTGTGCTATGATCAGAGGGTAGGACTCTCCGCTGCCCTCCCCCCCCCCTTCCCAAACCCTGATATGTCTAGCTTGGGTCATCAATTCAAAAGGTGCGCTATTGTTTCAGGGGCTGGCGTTGATTTAAAAAATATTAATAAAAATAAAATCAAAATTGTTGATTCAAGTTCTTCCGAGTTAAAATTTAAGTCGAGAAGAGAGGAGGTATCCAATATGACTCCATCAGCTCTATTGAAAGTCAAGCAAGATTTCACGAATTTCAGCGTTGCAAAGGGGAAGCTAAGCGATTGAGTTTTCTCCCATTTTAAGATTTGACATTCTGCCGTCAAGACTGTGAGAGATCCCGGTGACTTCATCTTCGAGTACATACGTTTTTACAAAAACTCAAAATACGTACGTCAAACCCCTCTTCTCTTTCCCTCTTTCTACCCCACCCTCTCTCCCTTTCTCACCCAACAGAATTTAATGCATGTGGGAATTTTTAGTCTAATTTGGGAATTTTTTTACTCCTGCCTGGGAAAATTTGGCACCTTGAGTTAACAGCACTGGTTCATATACAGTTTCTATTTCAATACTGTATTCAAAGTTGGCCATTCCCATCAGATAGTCAAACTTTTGAGGTGGGGGAGGTACGTTTCGGGATAAGCACTTGACTAATCTTGTAACAAGCATCTATGTGGTGTTGTAGTTGGAGTGTGGTTTTAATTTAAATAGAAACTATTATAGTTAACACGATCTATACTTTTTAATGATTCGGCAAACCATGGGCATTAGCTTTTAAATCTGCAACAATGGTTGCTCCATAAACAGCCGGTGCTCTGACGCTGGAGTGTTTATTGGGGAAAAGTCTCATATGCAAAGAAGATAAAATTAATAGAACTAATAATAGTAATAGCCACAATTCAGGAAAGGCCAAATCCGATCCCACTGAACCACCTACTCAACACTGAGAAGTTTCCTGAATTAAGAATACTTTTCTACGGCAACAGATATTGATGCAATGATTATTGTCATTTATTAGTATCATTGCCAGTTGCAGGATGTTTTGTTTCCTTTTTCGTTCCAGGAGCCAGCCTAGCAGACCTAAACCATTAAACGTTGATCGGCTTTAATTGGCGGGTTGAAATCCTCAGTTTAAACAATTGATGGCCTACGGTCGGTGTGTGCGTGTTGTGAGGAGGGGGGATATGGAGCATATGATGGGGGCGTGTTGGTAGTGAAGAGGCGTGTTGGTAGTGAGGAGGCGTGTTGGTAGTGAGGATGCGTGATGGTAGTGAGGAGGTGTGTTGGTAGCGAGGAGGCGTGTTGGTAGTGAGGAGGCGTGTTGGTCGTGAGGAGGCGTGTCGGTAGTGAGGAGGTGTGTTGGTAGTGAGGAGGCGTGTTGGTAGTGAGGAGGCGTGTTGGACGTGAGGAGGCGTGTCGGTAGTGAGGAGGCGTAAAGATGAAAACGAGTACTGGTAAGGAGGGGGGGGGCGATGCGCGGAAGGGCATAATGGAAGGGGCGTGTTGGTATAGACTTTCAGTTAGAGGAAGGCGGGCTTTTAGAGGAAGGCGGGCTTTTAGAGGTAGGCGGGTGTGGAAGGAGGCGTGCTAGAGGAGAAATGCATGCTAGTTGAAGGAGGTTGGCTATTAGAGGTGGGCTATTAGAGGTGGGCGGGCTGCTGTGAGAAGAAGTCATGCAAGTGGAAGATGGCGTGCTGATGGAAGAATGTGTGCTAGCGAAGGAATACATGCTACAAGAGTGAGGCGTGCTAGTAGAGGGAGGAGTGTTGGTGTAATGTGGTGTGCTTGTGGAGGAAGGTGTTCAGCTATGGCCAGGGTATTCCCATTTTTTACAATTATTACTGCAGTGGGGTAAATTAACGTCATCGGGACATCATAATAAATCAATGTTATACCAGACAACTTTTAACTTACTTTCATCTCATATCAAATAACGATGAAGAATTCGGTAAAACGTCCTAGATACAACACATTATGCTGCTGATATAACCTAAAACATTCCAGGATTTGCGCGGTGAGCAAGAAATAAAGGTGTGGAGAAAAATGATATGTTCTTGTTAGATATTCTATTTTTACGCACCAATCTTTTCTTCAAAAGGAAAGTAAAATTAGGCAGTTAAGTAAATGTTTTGTTTTGTTTTTTAATATGACAATTTGAAGTGGGTAAATCTGCTGAAGCGAAACGTATCAGGTACATTTATAAACTGGCGCTCAATGTTGTTTTTATTTTTACCACAACTACTACTAGTAATGTTTAAATTAGGGGTGTACCGGATTCAAATTTTAGAAATCCAGCCGGGGCCGGATTCGGCCGAATTTATAAAGTGAAATTCGGCTGGAGCCGAAGTCGGAGACGGATTTGTTATAATAGCCAGATTCCGGATTTGCCGGAGCCGAAATTCGGTACACCCCTAGCATAAATTTTGTAATTAGTTATTTTAAAAACGTTTTTAATTTTATTGCACTAAATTACAACAAACAAAAATTTATAATAATAATATTTTAAACATAGACAACTAACTAAAAATTCATTTATCATTTCAACTTTTTAAAAAATATCCCCAATAAATTATATAAAACAGAAACATTAGTATTTTTTAAAAATCACACGTACTTTAATGGCCAAAGTCTTGACAGATTGGAACTTCCTCTAAGATTTAATCCACGTCCACCCCAATCATTACAAATTCCTGGCGAGATTATCTGTGCAATCAAAGCCCAGAAGGAAACGGGCTTTTTATTGATCACTCCAGACAATATGAACCCACTAATAAAGAATTTAGCATTGAAATTCAAATATGACTACAGATCTTTCAAAGGGTTTTCCTCCTACGTATGCAATTATTCTTAGCAAGTTTTAATCCATCGAACACGGCGGTACACGCAGAACCATTGGGCGACACATCAGTATGGCATCGGCATCGGTTGCAAAGACCTGTTATAAAAATTCAATCCGAACGCCACAAACCGATGGCTTGACGTAACAGTCAGAGAAAAGATTTTTAAAAACCACTACTTCTTAATGATCTCTTTCTTTCATTTAGATATGCATTTGATTAAGTTAGTAACTACACAGCATCGCCATTTCTGCTAATGCGACAATTTGCTAACGAAATGGCCCTGAGGCTTGAGCCTAGACAGGCGACCGCATTTACCAAACTGCAATAAAAATGTGGGAGGGGGCAGAGGGCCTTCATTTAACGAGATTCCTGTAGTCACCAGGCATGACTCCATGCATCAGCTCACGGGCCATTAGTTCACGGGCCATCCCGAGATGAAAGGTCATCTACTAATTATATGCATCCTGAATCGGCAACAATTAAGGCTCATCACTTTTCTGACCGTCCGTCTTTGAAATTATTAATTTAATTCCCATAACTGATAGGGCCGGCGGGTGCTCAAATGAAAGCTCTTTGCGAGGTCACGTTCATTCTGCTTGTCTGCTCCGCCCAGCCAAACTAAATACTGTAGTTTTGTTCCTTATCCCGAATAATTGACGTTTCAGAAACAAACGTCTGGAGATCAAACAAATACTCCCTCCTACAGTGCACCAAAAAAATACTCCCTCCTACAGTGCACCAAACAAATACTCCCTCCTACAGTGCACCAAACAAATACTCCCTCCTACGGTGCACCAAACAAATACTCCCTCCTACAGTGCACCAAACAAATACTCCCTCCTACAGTGCACCAAACAAATACTCCCTCCTACAGTGCACCAAACAAATACTCCCTCCTACAGTGCACCAAACAAATACTCCCTCCTACAGTGCACGAATCAAGAGAATTGTGCGTGGTTTAACGACAAAGACAACGTGCAGAGAAATAAACAGAAAAGCAAGATAAGTTACACTGGAAGGCGGGAAACAACAATCAGAAAGACTATTCGACTAAATGCCTTGGCCGGGATGTATCAAGGAAAACGAGGGAAACAAATGATAAATAATAAAATAAACCCGTAAAAACAAAGTTTTTGACTATAAATCCCTTATATATGAGACATAACTAAAAGTATTGATTATGTTCAAACGCGACAAACATTTACAGACTGAATCTGTATTAACTCCCCCTTGCTTCATAAAAAAGAGGGGGGGGAGAGGGGAAAGGTCTGGTCACCGATCGCTGGACCGAGCACAGCGTGACACGTAAATGTAAACAAAAGCACGCCGGTACATCGACGTGTGGCGTCAAAGCGCGAACTGAACTGTCACGTGAAAAAAAAACCAATAACAACTGTGAAATTAAAGTACATACGTTGTATAGAGATAAAATAAAAATGGATTAATTTAATTACGCTGCGTTCGATCGATCTGAAATTTTGACACGATGCATTTTTAGGTGACACGAGTCGATGTGCCAAGTTTCAGCTCGATGGCATCACGGGAAGTGGGTCATTCTTTACTTTTGTTTTTCCGCCCGACGTACGAAGAGATGACGACAGACAGAGAGACAAGATTTCGAAGTTAATATAAGGGATTTAAAAAGTTTTTAACTAAACTGGAGTGTTCTTTGATGAAAGTGTAGCTAGCTTCGTACACATTTAGACCACGAGACCCTCAGTTCACATTCAGTCTATCAGACTCTCCATACACATTCAGTCTCTCAGACTCTCCATACACATTCCGTCTCTCAGACTCTCAAAACACATTCAGTCTTTCAGACTCTCCATACACATTCAGTCTCTCAGACTCTCCTCTCCATACACATTCAGTCTCTCAGACTCTCCAAACACATTCAGTCTCTCAGACTCTCCATACACATTCAGTCTCTCAGACTCTCCATACACATTCAGTCTTTCAGACTCTCCATACACAATCAGTCTTTCAGACTCTCCATACACATTCAGGCTCGCAGACTCTCCATACACATTCAGTCTCTCAGACTCTCCATACACATTCAGTCTCTCAGACTCTCCGTACACATTCAGTCTCTCAGACTCTCCGTACACATTCAGTCTCTCAGACTCTCCATACACATTCAGTCTTTCAGACTCTCCATACACATTCAGTCTCTCAGATTCTCCATACACATTCAGTCTCTCAGACTCTCCATACACATTCAGCAATAACAAGATGATCTAATAACATTTTAAACTATCTCGTTTCCACTTTTTATTTTCTTCACACACGGCTCGCTGCAGGCCCCACTTATATAAGGGTTCAAGGAATGGGTTACGAAGCGCAAAACAACAACAAAGCGGTAAACAAGGGAAACCCCTGTTAGAAGTTTACATTTTCACAACCGAAAGGAAACCCAAGAGTGCCGTAATATACGTGTTACAAACTGTATTCAAGTCTGTTATTTCGCTATAACCAAGAACTACCGTTAATGTTATTTGCATTACAATTTCCTTGATGACTCCATTATTTTCACATAGAAAATATCCACAAAAACATAATTAATACAATAGATATGTCATATTTTGAGCGATATTTTTTTAAAATATTTATCACCAAAATCCTTCTGCCTTAGTGTGCATATTGTACGCAGTTATATGTGCATAAGACGCAAGTTTTATAGCGGATTTTCAGTTTTTTGTTGGGAATATGCAAAAGGCTTCTGATTTTTTATTTTAAAAAAGATTTTCCTGATAATTATTTTTTCCTCAGTTTATTTTTTATGTTACAGAACTTAGGAACAACATTTTTTTTTAAATGTAAGTATAAACATTTCATTAGTCGGTACTTGCTTCATGTTTAAAACCGCACAAAGCACTTTTACAAATAACCACACCTACTTGGGTTAAAACTACACCATCGCCATGTACATGTAGGCGAGTAGTATCAGGGCGTTGGCCATCAAAAGATGTACCTGGCTCAAGGCTTAAAATTGTACGCATGCACTTCACTCATCACTCATTCAAATTCAGAGTTGCATTGATATGGATATATATATATTAGGTCTGCGGAAATTAACTATTAATTTCTCGATTAATCGTTAAAAAAATTTAACGATTAAATTATTTGTAACGATTAATCGACCCATCACTTACAAATTATTGAAAGTCAAAAAGGTTTTTTTTTAAATAAAAAAAATAGCGGTGATAAATAATAAATTTCTTGACGATTACACGAACATTTTGATATTAAACTATTGACTGACGGGAATGTTCAAAATGTTGATAAAGTTTGCCTTACTTGGTTCTAACACTTCGCCTACTTATCAAACCAAAGGAAAAGCGTATTAAACTAATGGCAGTAATGGAGTCTAACTCAGAGACAGAAAATTACGAGCCCTTCAGATGAATTACTGCGTTACAAAATAGAAATGAAAGTTCCTGAATCCATTAACCCTCTACAATGGTGGAAACTTAATGAACACCGATATCCGATAATGTCATTCCTTGCCAAGACCGTTTTGTGCATACCAGTTACCTCAGTACCATGTGAATGGTTGCTCAGCTCGGCTGGTTATATTGGCAATTAGACGCGCTCATCCATTGAACCAAATATTGTCAACACATTTATCTTTTTGCATAGTTGGTTAAAAGATGACATATAAAGGAGACATTCCAGTTATATTTAGATTTTCAACATGAACGTTTAATAAGTGTTACTTATGAAGTTATGACATCATAAATTTTAATTTTTCGCTTTAATCGAAATAAGCTATTAATTAATCGTTAAATTTTCAAAAGTTAACGATTAAAGTTAAATTAATCGTTAACAGGTCTAACATAGGCTATATATATATATATATATATATATATATATATATATATATATATATATATATATATATAGTTCAAATAGTGCTAACAATTTAAAAATGTCATTCTGACATAGTGTTGGAAATTTGGACTGAATGATATAATATCTAGACGGTTCTCAACCGATGTTTCTATAGCCACAGCCGTATTTCTTGAAGATCAAGAATAATACATCAAAGATTACGAAGTGAGTAGAATGAGACGTTGATAAAATGTTTGAATGCGAGCAATCTATTCTTATTTTAGTGGTGGTGGTGGTAGTGTAATTGAAATACTTTTACAATTCAATCCGTCATTTTCTCTGGTTTTATTTTGAATTAACTCATTTAAGAAAACGCAATAAATAAGATTCATAGTAGACAAGTACTTATAAAAGTATCAAACGTAATGAGAAAACGAAACAATAACGAGCAAGATCCCAAGAAAAATGTCTTCAGAATTATAGTTTTAGTGAGAGTTTAATTGGAAAAAAAAATTTCGTGAAATTTATATCCGGTGTTTGGCCGCTTCTATATAATTGGCCGCTTCTATATAATTGGCCGCTTCAATAAAATTAGTCCACATGCAATAAGTGAATCTATTCAAAGATGAGGCATCAGTAAATTGAAAAGACTATATCTTTACCATAGAGACTACAGACGGTCGTGGGAATCAATTCTTAGCATAGAAAGGTGGCAGTAACTGTGTATCCTTAAGGTCTAATGGCAAAATGCAGGCCTGACCTCCCCTGCTTGCCGATGGCGACGTTGCGGTAGTGCAAGAAGAAATCTCAGCATGCATCATCATTAAAACGTTACTTTTCGCTGAGCTGTACCAACCCCCCCCCCAGCTCACTGCTTTTAAATGAAAACCAAGTTAATACAACAGTCGTAAAAGACAGAGCAGTGATATTCATACATCTCGGGAGATTATTTATGGAAGAGCGATTCGTTTCGCGAGTATTAACGATAACAGTTATACCTGCTGCTGAATCACGGGAGTTCACTGGCTTTTTGAACGGTTTACGACAGCAAAAATATTTACTGGCACATTTCCTAAGTCATGGCTAGAAATTAGTGAACATTTAAATTTTAAAGGTTAAAAGACAGATATGGTATCATTCAGTAACCACACATTCGTTCAACTACAAGACCGGAACAAGTTGGTATCATTCAGTAACCACACATTCGTTCAACTACAAGATCGGGCCAAGTTGGTATCATTCAGTAACCACACATTCGTTCAACTACAAGATCGGGCCAAGTTGGTATCATTCAGTAAACACACATTCGTTCAACTACAAGATCGGGACAAGTTGGTATCATTCAGTAACCACACATTCGTTCAACTACAAGATCGGGCCAAGTTGGTATCATTCAGTAACCACACATTCGTTCAACTACAAGACCGGGCCAAGTTGGTATCATTCAGTAACCACACATTCGTTCAACTACAAGACCGGGCCAAGTTGGTATCATTCAGTAACCACACATTCGTTCAACTACAAGATCGGGCCAAGTTGGTATCATTCAGTAACCACACATTCGTTCAACTACAAGATCGGGCCAAGTTGGTATCATTCAGTAACCACACATTCGTTCAACTACAAGATCGGGCCAAGTTGGTATCATTCAGTAACCACACATTCGTTCAACTACAAGATCGGGACAAGTTGGTATCATTCAGTAACCACACATTCGTTCAACTACAAGATCGGGCCAAGTTGGTATCATTCAGTAACCACACATTCGTTCAACTACAAGACCGGGCCAAGTTGGTATCATTCAGTAACCACACATTCGTTCAACTACAAGACCGGGCCAAGTTGGTATCATTCAGTAACCACACATTCGTTCAACTACAAGATCGGGCCAAGTTGGTATCATTCAGTAACCACACATTCGTTCAACTACAAGACCGGGCCAAGTTGGTATCATTCAGTAACCACACATTCGTTCAACTACAAGATCGGGCCAAGTTGGTATCATTCAGTAACCACACATTCGTTCAACTACAAGATCGGGCCAAGTTGGTATCATTCAGTAACCACACATTCGTTCAACTACAAGACCGGGCCAAGTTGGTATCATTCAGTAACCACACATTCGTTCAACTACAAGACCGGGCCAAGTTGGTATCATTCAGTAACCACACATTCGTTCAACTACAAGATCGGGCCAAGTTGGTATCATTCAGTAACCACACATTCGTTCAACTACAAGACCGGGCCAAGTTAAACATTACACCATATATTGGGATTGATTTGTATTGACATCAATAATAAACTGATTTCTCAGCTCAGCCTCGAATTCCCTCCACAACTATTAGGGATTTGCCCTTTGTTAGACTTCCATTTCGAAAAATCCAATGAAAACTATAGATTAAACTGCAAGGGAATCTCGGAAATTCGATTTTTTTTAATCTCTTTTTTTTTAAATTGGATTAAATATACTCGTTTTACTGAGCTTTATTAAAGGCCACTTCTAATTCGACATCTTGTTTAAATTGAAAATCACTTTCAAAAATAACAATCACCTTCAAAGTGACACTCACCTTTAAAATTTACAATCACCTTCAAAACTGACAATCACCTTCAAAGTGACAATCACCTTCAAAACTGACAATCACCTTCAAAACTGACAATCACCTTCAAAGTGACAATCACCTTCAAAACTGACAATCACCTTCAAAACTTACAATCATCTTCAAAACTGACAATCACCTTCAAAGTGACAATCACCTTCAAAACTGACAATCACCTTCAAAGTGACAATCACCTTCAAAACTGACAATCACCTTCAAAACTGACAATCACCTTCAAAACTGACAATCACCTTCAAAGTGACAATCACCTTCAAAACTGACAATCACCTTCAAAACTTACAATCATCTTCAAAACTGACAATAACCTTCAAAACGTGAAATTACTTGAACAAATATTTGAGTCGTAAACCACAGTTCATTGGCCTCAAATATAAATAGCTGAACATCTTTACACTTAAATCTTAAAATGACAATAAATCTTATCGGATATCCTTACCAAGAAATTGTCTTCCACAGCAATGCCACAAAACGGTATGTTGGTCAACATATTCAGGCGTATGGTTCTAACGTCTTGCTATTGATGACTGATATATTATAGTATTGTTAAACAATTTTCAAAAAGCAATTTTTTTAAAAGTTAAACAAAGCTTTCAATTGTTAGATGAAGATTTCTGTAAATTTATTTCTTTAAAAACAAATAGTAACTGATGCTCCTTAATGCACAGGACGATACATTTTTACAAATACTTCTTGCTATTACTTGATGTAGCATAAATCTTGAAGTGATCCATCTATTATTTATTTATTTTTAGAATAATAGAATATCGCTGCGCTACGGGTGCCCCAGCCAGACTGCTGTAAATTTCTAACCCCACCCCACCACCCTCGCCCCACGTTGCTATCAGTTAACAACCCCCAATTGAACTTGTTCCTGTCTTACCTACCTATCCATGGAACACGCCTCGTCGTTAACTTGCTATCGGCCAACACAAATTGAACGCCAGGAACAAGGGTTCGGAAGCATCAACGTCATGGGATTTTTTAACCAATGGCCAACACAAAAAAAGACAATTTAACTCTCGGGGAAAGCATACATTAAAGATAAAATGTTTAGAGTCGTGTATAAATGAATGACCACCCACGACACAAAGGTTTAGAGTCGTGTATAAATGAATGACCACCCACGACACAAAGGTTTAGAGTCGTGTATAAATGAATGACCACCCACGACACAAAGGTTTAGAGTCGTGTATAAATGAATGACCACCCACGACACAAAGGTTTAGAGTCGTGTATAAATGAATGACCACCCACGACACAAAGGTTTAGAGTCGTGTATAAATGAATGACCACCCACGACACAAAGGTTTAGAGTCGTGTATAAATGAATGACCACCCACGACACAAAGGTTTAGAGTCGTGTATAAATGAATGACCACCCACGACACAAAGGTTTAGAGTCGTGTATAAATGAATGACCACCCACGACACAAAGGTTTAGAGTCGTGTATAAATGAATGACCACCCACGACACAAAGGTTTAGAGTCGTGTATAAATGAATGACCACCCACGACACAAAGGTTTAGAGTCGTGTATAAATGAATGACCATCCACGACACAAAGGTTTAAGTTTCTGAGATAGTTTTTATGGAATACCGCTCTGTGAAGTTTTTTTTGTTTTTTTTTAATCCTGTCTGGAAATTTTGCATGAAAGCTAACACGTTTTAAGCGTCAAGTATTCAGATTTAGTATTTAATAAGTCGTAATCATTTGACAAACAACTTCCATCATGTACAGGCCAGCGGTGAGTTTACATGTAGAACGCAATAATTCCAGTTAAAGTGTCTTGCTTTCTATACGTAACTATAATTGATGAAACAATACGGTTAAGTAGACTATTTGACTGAAAAAAAGGTATAATTATGTGCAGAAATATGTCATTGATACTAGCACCAAAGATTTTTGTTAACACACCTCCATCACACACGTACACAAATACAGCAAACTAGATATGTAGAAGATCTTTATGAATACGACATCAAGGACAATAAAACTGCGAGTACATAAAAATAACCAATAACAGGGACATTAGATAGACCAGTTGGTCAACTTGATCTGTTCCAAATAAAACTGAAATTTTCACAACACAGAGATGGTAGTAGTTCCAGCTAAAGTGACACAAATAGGGGCGAATAAAAAGCAAACAGGAAGTGGATAATAAATTGAAATAAAAAGTCCGCTATTCACTGCAAAGGACAGAACAGGCTAATGTTAACACCACGCTCATAGTATGTGAGTCCAATTTCCGATAGAGCCGGAGATTGCTCCCCCCCCCACACCCTCAAAACCCCCACGGGACAAACTCGGCTCTTGAATATTTCTAGGTCCGTGAAGTCAACGTAGGATTTAGACAAGAGTGACTATCCGGTCCACTCCACCTAAATTAGTTACGGGATACATGCCTGATACTGATGGAAC
Organism: Ampullaceana balthica; assembly: GCA_944989445.1. Classification (NCBI taxonomy): domain Eukaryota; kingdom Metazoa; phylum Mollusca; class Gastropoda; family Lymnaeidae; genus Ampullaceana; species Ampullaceana balthica. Next base: position 289,049 of record CALYLW010000591.1, on the reverse strand, counting down.
CGTGGGAGAGAGGAAACGGCAGGGGGCGGGACTGGAATCAGGAAAGTTAATTCAGATTTTGTGTTCTGATTTAAGGATAACAATGCTGCCATGAAGGCCAAGCTATCGTTTGCCAATAGCGTAATGTTGAATATTCTATCGTTGTCTAGTTTTCCGAGAACGTAAAGTTGAGTAATCTAACGTTTTCTAGTTTTCCAAGAAAATAATATTGAGTTATCTAAGGTTTTTAAATTTTCCAAGAAAGTAATGTTGAGTAATCTAACGTATTCAAGTTTTCTAATAAAGTTATGTTGAATAAACCAACTGTTCAAGTGTTCCAAGAACGTAGCGTTTAGTAATCTAACGTTTTTAAAGTTTTCCAAGAACTTGGTGTTTCAATTTATCCAGCGAAGTCTGTTTTAATTAAGTATATGGCTCTTTGACTTTTTTAAAGTTGAGATCTGTCAGTATCTTACTTGAGAAAAAAGTGATGACAAAGAGTCATAAAATGTTGTAACTTCCTGTTGTTGTAAACTTGTGGGTGGCATGAAAAGTTGGCATTAGTGTTGTGAACAAGTAAAGAGATCATTCGGTATACTGTAGTCATCTTGCCCTGATGATTAGTTTTTCATCATGTTTGACAGTTCAGTTTTTGAAGTCTGCTTATGAACGTTTTCTGCCCATTCCCAATGTTTGTTTTTGTTGAAGTGTTTTCTCCACCTGCCAGCGCTAAGACCACTTGATCAGAATGTGGGGAAAGGCGGGGTAGAGATGTGATGGGAAGGAAACGCAGAAACTACGGTAACGGCGTGCTGAATCGCGAGTTCAAAACGAGGCACACAAGAAATACTTTTTTCCCCTTAACCTCGAAAGGTATCTGTTATAAACTGTTATTAAACTAGAATTTGGTTCACTTGGGATTTGATACAACGTGTATGCTATGTGCCATACTTGGAATCAGTTACAAAAGTTATTGTACACTTGACACCTGATACAAGATTATTGGTATGCATAGACACTAAATCATAAACTAAACAAAGTGATTTGGCCAGATTTAAATTTAAAAAAAACTTTTTTAAAAAATAATACATGTAAATCACTATTAAGTATTAGAAATCGTGTTTGAGCTGATCTAAGCGTAGTTCGGCAAAAGGTGCTGGTACTAATATACACCAGAGAGATTAAGGACCAAACTAGATGACATGAAGTTATTGTGTCATACCAGTACTAATATACACCAGAGAGATTAAGGACCAAACTAGATGACATGAAGTTATTGTGTCATACCAGTACTAATATACACCAGAGAGATTAAGGACCAAACTAGATGACATGAAGTTATTGTGTCATACCTCACCTCCAGCACAAATCTCCATCCTTATCTAAGAGGCTACCGTTTTATAGAGCCCCGGCAACGTTCACCCATCAAATGAAACAAAACGCCGGTAATTAAACAACCCGTAAAAACAAAGTTTTTGACTATACGTATGTTATTATCTCCATGTAAAGCGCTGTGGGCTCGGCTCCTTGCAGGGAAACAGCGCTATAATTAAATAAATCTAAACGTGTTGAAACTGTCAACAAGGAAACTTCCAGCGAGGCGTGGAATAGGGTTAACTGTCAACAAGGAAACTTCCTACCGAGGCGTGGAATAGGGGGAAAAAGTTACGTTTTTAATCATATGTATGTGTTTTACGTATTTAAATTCCTTTAACTACATCAATTTAAGGCGTGTTATTTTAAGACTTATCATTATACAATACTGATGTTTATCAAGCCTCTATTTTATATTACCATCAATGTTTCATTATCCACAATCATCGGTTGACATTATTCTAAGATCCTCAATACTCAGTTATCGATGGGTATCAACCCTACACCATTGCACAAGATTAATCACCTCAGTATCACAGGAGCTGGCGCTAAATCCTCATCCAAGTTTGCACAACGAACCATCCATCATTGCTTAACACGCGATAAACATCATGAAAAAACACCGGTTTAACGACAGCTCGTGTCGCGACAACAGCCCCCGGAACACAACACCACACGTCCTGAGTGACAACTATTCAGTCACATCAACGCCACATATATATCCAAACAATACGTCAACGCTTAAATCAGAAATCGAAATGCCATCATGACTGACCCCGAGGTTTCCTGTCAAAACCTGAGTCCGAGACTAGGGACTGGATGAGGTCAGGCGGTGAGCGTGGCAGACGACTTCGGAGCCACGTGCGGGGAACGCGGGCCAGGAACAGAAGAGAGAGGGAGGGGGAAGGCATTCGTTCTCCTTGGCGGTACATTAAGGCTTATCAATTTGGGGGAGGGGCGGACGTCAGTGTTGTAAGTACAAGTGAACCCATGAAGTAGTTAGTGGACGTTAACATGTCGATTGTGAAGAAAAGGGGCTAGTCTAGTGTATAAGGGCCTAGTCGAGTATGTCAATGGGTGGATGAGTCGGGAAACAGGTGGCTTAGAGCAGTGCTTCTCAAACTTGTTAATGTGGGACCGGTGCGCTATTTTACCTTTACATACCTAGTAGCGAAATGTAATTTATTTTATTTTATTTGTTTCATTTCATGTGCTTATTGCCGTAAATTTGACATTCTATAGGGTTAGTATTAATGCTTTCAAATGAAGGATTATAATTATACGAGCAATAAAGCCCGTCCAAGGATGTTCCGCAACCGTTAGGTGGCATTTTATAACTCCCCTCCAACAGCCGTCTCGACCGGCATACATGTGCATCACGTCAAAAATACTATTCATTTTAGTTAAAATAAATACTCGTAAAAACAGAGCTTTTTTTAACTATAAATCCCAACGCGCAAAACTCAAAATTAAGTCTTTGAAGATATACTGCACCAAAAATAACTCGTTTTGACCGTCCGCGTAAACGTGTTCAATACGATTGGCTGTAGGAGTCATATGTGTGTGAGGGAAAATCGCTATCGATGACCGGACAGAAAATTGCCTTCTATTATATAGGACTAGATACGACCCGTGGCTTAGCATACGCCGCAGACTTGCTGATAGATAGTGCACAGAAAGGGGGGAAAGCACGGACACAAAGTACTGGAAGGGTCAGTGGAGAGATGGGCTGGAAGGGTCAGTGGAGAGATGGGCTGGAATGGTCTGAGAAAAATAGACAATCGTCAAATAAAATCTCTATGAAGTCAGTTTAGCTCTGAATTTACTACAGTCGGACCTCACTAAGTCGAACTCAAAGGGACCCGGGGAAAAAAATCGACTTACGGAGTTTTCGATTTAGGGAAAATGGCGTAATAGGCACCGATTAATAAAGGACAATGTTGATATTGAGAGGGGGGTGTGGAAACAGCCATATCGGCTAGAAAGCTAGAAGGGAAAGAGAGGCGGTGTTTGATGTTTCATATGAAAGGAAGCTAACTTGCTTTGATATACCGACACAAGCCCGTGAGAAAAGACACCTTCCCTCCCCTCCCTCACTTTACTCCCTCCACAGTGGGATGGGGGAAGTAAGATTTTTCTTTTTAAAAAGAGTCGCAGCATGCCTTGAAAAATTCGACTAGGGAGTTTGGAGGCCAAAAATCTTCGAGTTAACAACTGTGTTTTTATAAACTTAAACATCGACGTCTTTCAAAAATATGCCGCGGTTAATTTGTCATTCGGCATTAGTTCTATCAGTGCGTAATTAATTATATTCAACATTAAATGATTTAATGTATCTAATTTTGTTAAAGTTCAGTCCAAAAAAATCACTAAATGTTACATTTTTAAAGCAGTTAGCATAAGCGAGAAAGAATGTCAATGGACGATTTAAGTCTCTAGATTCATAGTACAGTCGGACCCCGCTAAGTCGAACTGCCCTAAGTCGAAAACCTCCCTATATCGATTTAATTGTTAGGTCCCGGCCAAATTTCATAACAGTAATGTATTTTAGATCTCCTTAATTGTTTGTCCGTCAGCACCAAGAAGATAAGATGTTACAATACAGACAAGAGTATGTGCCAATTAAGTGCATTTAAACGATGGAGAATAAATGTTTATTAAATAACAATAGCCTGTCGTGTGGTAAGAAACAAAAAGTGTGAATAAGAATCGAATCAAGTTGTACTTTTATTTAATTACACACAAGCAATGATCAATTGCTTCTGGCGAAAAATATTCGGGAAATATTGCTAAATCATCTGCTACCGCAGGCAAAATGGCGTCACACTTGACAGGGGGATTCTTAATTGTTTGGTTGGTTATTGTAGAGTTTGTAGAGCGAGGATTTAAATCATGGAGGCGCCAGGTGAAATACTTGATGTCATGTATGCATATGGTGATAGGGAGTGGGAGTGTGTGTTTGTGTGTGTGGGTGTTTGTGTGTGTATGTGTGTTTGTGAGGGTGTGAGGGTTTGTGTGTGTTTGTTTGTGAGGGTGTGACTGTGTTTGTGTGTGTGTGAGGGTGTGAGTGTGTTTGTGTATGTGTGATTGTGAGGGTGTTTGTGTATGTGTGTGTGTTTGTGTATGTGGTTTTGTGAATGTGTTTTGGTGTATGTGTTTGTGTGTGTGTTTGTGTATGTGTGTTTGTGAGGGTATGAGTGTGTTTGTGTGTGTAAGTGTGTTTGTATATGTGTGTTTGTGTGTGTGTTTGTGTGAAGGTGTGTGTGTTTGTGTGAAGGTGAGAGTTTTTGTGTGTATGTATGTTTGTGTATGTGTTTGTGAGGGTGTGAGTGGGTTTGCGTGTGTGTGTGATGTAAACTTAAAAACTTTTCGACGCTAACGAAACAATCCTTTGGAGGTAGACATAAATATCAGAGGCTTCCCTAGGGTTGGTGTTCCAAGAGTACAGAGAGCGTTAAAATTTGACGTGATCATTTTTTCTGATGTTTATTAATTTGTTTACTTTTTTTTTAAATCATTTTTTTCCCCTTCAGATATGCACCGAATATTTTTCTACTCTCTAAATGTATTTTGCAACAGTAAATAGTAAATGTGAGAACATGAAGTTGGGGCAAATATATGCGGCTGGACTTTGTGCTATCCACACAATGTCCTATTATGCCGTGGTTACAGAAACTGGAATGTGAACCTTGCTTCACTTGCCCCATAGACCTACCAGTCCTGAAAAGTTAACAAACAACACACACACACAATTCATCTAAAAATATAGCAATAACATTCATTACAGCAATATGGAAGCTTACACCTAAAGCGTGGAAATGAATTTCACCAAATCTTTATAGTTCAGGTGAAATATAATTTTCATTAATAAATTGTTGGTACAATTAAAATTAAGAGAGGAGCATGAGAAATCTCTGATTAGGTATATTTCCATTGATTTCAAGTGGCGGCAAATTAAATATGGACAGGAGAAAATAGAAACAGTAGTCTCCTTACAAATAAATCTCTCGAAACATTGCTTCACAAATTAAGACGATCTTTACAATATTTGTAACGAAAGTTGCTCTGCAGTGCATTGAATGTGCACAGACAAAAATACGAGAGTGGGGGTGGGCGTGGCATACTGGAGGGAGGTTAAGGACAGTGCACTGCTGTTTCTTCTCAGAGATGGGTCTACCAGATAGACTTATCAGAATCGGTAGATGACGCCGACTCACCCATTATAAAAGATGTCGTAAAGAAACGCTGAACACAGAACCCGAGATGAATGGTTTGCTAGCACCACACGCGACGCTTTCACTATCTTATCACGATGCGAAGCAAAGTTTATTTTTGGAAGTGGTGAGGGGGGGGGCGCTATCAACACTATCGGAAGATATCAACAACAACACACACAAAAAATTCAACACAATACGAACAGTCGATTCGACTCTTAATAACAGTCATCCATAAGGAAATAAGTGAATCACTCTTTAGTATTTTAAGGGTTAATTTGTTTTCTCCCTACCGCTGCGTTTGAAAATACATGTAATTAATTTCATATTTCTTACTTTAACTGTTAATTAATTCATTTTTAATTGTTCGGGCGACCTTACTTAAATATAAACAAATTGAATTAAGCAGTCCTACAAATAAAATCGACTTCAAACGCTACTCATCGGTAGTAATTTATCTGGCGTATGCTGGCACCAAATGTAAATACCTTGCAGTGGGTAAGCCTTTAAGATCCCATGAGCCGTTCTCTCGGACTACCATCTGCCCTCCAACAGGCAGCATGTGCCCAACAGAGATTTGATTACGCGTAGTTCGGAAATAGACGTATGAAGGACAATTGCTCCACGCCCAACATGCAAGCGTTAAATTATAAAATATATGTGTTTATCTTGTTGGGTTAAAGAGCTCTGGGTTATTTCACCCCAATCAAATGATGTGAATGTAAGTATAGCAGGAGTCAGGTTAGAGCAGGAATCACGTTAGAGCAGGAGTCAGGTTAGAGCAGGAGTCAGGTTGGAGCATGAGTCAGGTTAGAGGAGGAGTCAGGTTAGGGCATGAGTCAGGTTAAAGCAGGAGTCAGGTTAGAGCATGAGTCAGGTTAGAGCATGAGTCAGGTTAGAGCATGAGTCAGGTTAGAGCAAGAGTCATGTTAGAGCAGGAGTCAGGTTAGAGCAGGAGTCAGGTTAGAGCAGGAGTCAGGTTAGAGCTGGAGTCAGGTTGGAGCAGGAGTCAGGTTAGGGCATGAGTCAGGTTAGGGCAGGAGTAGTTTTAATTGTGACAAATTGTAGCTAAGTGAGTGGAGATTGACGGAGTAATTTTTAGTGTTAGTCTGTAAATTGTGAGACCTGGAATCGTATGTCCTAAAATATTACTAGGACATCGGCTAATCAGAGTGGTGCACAGTGCACATCAAATTTAGCATAGAGGGTTCTGACAGCGAGCATCTGATATATTGTAATGTGTGAACAGTGCACATCAAAGTTAGCATAGAGAGTTCTGACAGCGAGCATGTGATATATTGCAATGTGTGAACAGTGCACATCAAAGTTAGCATAGAGAGTTCTGACAGCGAGCATCTGATATATTGTAATGTGTGAACAGTGCACATCAAAGTTAGCATAGAGAGTTCTGACAGCGAGCATCTGATATATTGTAATGTGTGAACAGTGCACATCAAAGTTAGCATAGAGAGTTCTGACAGCGAGCATCTGATATATTGTAATGTGTGAACAGTGCACATCAAAGTTAGCATAGAGAGTTCTGACAGCGAGCATCTGATATATTGTAATGTGTGAACAGTGCACATCAAAGTTAGCATAGAGAGTTCTGACAGCGAGCATCTGATATATTGTAATGTGTGAACAGTGCACATCAAAGTTAGCATAGAGAGTTCTGACAGCGAGCATCTGATATATTGTAATGTGTGAACAGTGCACATCAAAGTTAGCATAGAGAGTTCTGACAGCGAGCATCTGATAAATTGTAATGTGTGAACAGTGCACATCAAAGTTAGCATAGAGTGTTCTGACAGCGAGCATCTGATATATTGTAATGTGTGAACAGTGCACATCAAAGTTAGCATAGAGAGTTCTGACAGCGAGCATCTGATAAATTGTAATGTGTGAACAGTGCACATCAAAGTTAGCATAGAGAGTTCTGACAGCGAGCATCTGATATATTGTAATGTGTGAACAGTGCACATCAAAGTTAGCATAGAGAGTTCTGACAGCGAGCATCTGATATATTGTAATGTGTGAACAGTGCACATCAAAGTTAGCATAGAGAGTTCTGACAGCGAGCATCTGATATATTGCAACGTGTGAACAGTGCACATCAAAGTTAGCATAGAGAGTTCTGACAGCGAGCATCTGATATATTGCAACGTGTGAACAGTGCACATCAAAGTTAGCATAGAGAGTTCTGACAGCGAGCATCTGATATATTGTAATGTGTGAACAGACATTTTACTCACAACTCTTTAACCGTGACACAACCCCTGAAGTATCTTATAAAATAATCTATAACTCCCACAAAACCATAAGCTGTACATTTAATGCGATCCGACTGCACAGCCCCAGATTATCTCGTAAGTGCGGGGTTAGGCAGTTCATATTGTGAAGACGGTGATAACATTTATTTAAACGCTGTTAACTGTCACGGCTGCCATTTATAGATGGCTTCAGAGACTGTCAAATTATACAGTTTTCTGTACATGAATTTAGGATGGAATATCTTTAATAATTTTTGACTCAAATGTTTATGTATAGCTGTAGACTGTATAGCTGTAGACTGTAGAGTGTAGAGCAGTGGTTCCCAAAGTGGTCCGTACGGACCCCCAGGGGTCCCTGGTACCATTCAGGGGGTCCTTGGAAAATTAAAATTGATTTGGGGGTCCCTGAACAGTGTCAGGGGGTGCGCGAAATGTTTAATGTAAAATAATAAAACATCAATTTGTATTATTATGGAAATGAAAATAAATAACAATAAATAAAATAGTATATTATAATATATATACTATCTTAGGTACTATCAGTCATGGAGTACAATGTTGTTTTACCAAGAAAATGTAGTAAAACTGAGATAATTTCGAAAACTATAACCAATCAAAATACTTGGTTTGTTGAAAAGTCTAGCTTGATGCGCAAGAAATGTGAAATTCTAATAAGTAGGGCAGAAAAATACAAGTTTTTAACTTGAATCTACGAGGGTTGCAAGGTAGGGTATTTTTCAATGTGTCAGGAAGTTATGTTTATCTAAATTGTATCCTATCAAATATATTTTTTTCAATAGGGCTTTACTGTAACATTCCATTGAAAACGTTATTTATTATTAACAGTGCTTTGTTACAAAAGATAAGAGAATGAGTGAGCCCGGGGCTGGATTCAGACTTGATGGCGTCCTGAGGTATTTGAGATATAGAGGCCCTTTTGAAGTCCAGATATTCTTTGTCAGCGCCAAATCTGGAAACAAGTTCCGGTGCCCCCAAGAAGGCGGGGGCCCTAAGCTATAGCTTGTGTAGCAAATAGGTAAATCCAGCACTGGTAAATCCAGCACTGAGTGAGCTGAAGAAACAATGCCGACAATACAGTGTTGTTGAATATTTGAAGTATATCTAAATGTTTGGAAACAGATACGAAAGGAGAAACGTTATTAACTGAATTAAAAAGATTTTTTCAAGTTAAAGCAATACCCTTGACTTGTGGCATACGTAAAACAAGCTGAAGGGAATGTATTTTTAGTAGATTGTACCATCATCGACATCATTTATTGGCAAAAAAAACTTAGTGGAATTTGTATTGATCACTAGAGAATGCCATTAGAGCAGTTAATAAAATCAGAAGGGATGCCTTCAATGAGAGATTATTTATTCAACATTGTTTGGAAAATGAAGAAGACTATAATCGTTTACTTTTTCACACATAAGTACGTTGGTTATCAACAAGTGCTTATTTAAATCGATTTTATGCTCTCTTTGATTCAGTGTTGGAATTCCTTGAAAACAAAGACAATGGTTTGCTACACAATTAACTCAAAAAATGACATATCCTTTATGAATGATTTATTTACCACTTTTAAAGTAACTACTTTTAATTTGAAACTACAAGCAAACCAAATAAATCTAATCAAAAGCATAATATCTGCGTTTGTTGCAAACCTTTTTCTGTACAAACAAAACTTAGGAACAGGAGAATGTTCTCAGTTTCCAAATCTTTCGAAATTGCAAAATGGAGCTTAAGATTTGCTGGCCTACTGTCAAAACTTAACAGCTCTTCACGAAGACCTCAACCAAAGATTTGAAGACATTCTTCACTTGGATATTCCCGACTGGGTGTTGAACCCCATTGGGCGTGGACTAGCTCAGATCCCAAACACAGATGAATCCATACTAATACAGGAGCAGCTTATTGAAATGATGAACTTAAACCAATATTTGAACTAGGATACTACAAATTCTGGTTACAAAATCAGATCCCAATTTTACATCTTGCATTTTGGTTCACTGTACAGCCCAATTTTATAGCATGCATTATGAGTTGTTGTACAGAAGTTGTTGACTGCTTTACCGTCTTTCCATTGGGTAGAACAAAGATTCAGTGCCACTGTGAACCTCATCATAAAAATCAGAAACCTGCTAGAAATTGGTGCTCGTGGGGATTTGCGGTTGCTCTTATAAACATTGGGTCGGTCATAAATGCACTAATAAAGTTGCACCACGTTCATCCAAGTTATTTTTTTTTCAATTTTGTTTTAAACAAATGTTATAATTTCAATAAATACTCAAAATGTTACTATATGGGAATTATTTTATTTTTTACTATGCATTTATGTAGTTTTTTCACTTGGGGGTCCGTGGGGAAGTTTTGACTATAAAAGGGGTCCGTGGGTCAAAATAGTTTGGGAACCACTAGTGTAGAGTGTAGGCGTCTACAGGACTGATACTTTTGGCAGCATACAAAGCTATATTTAAAAATTATAAAATAGAATATTAACAGGGAATAAGATTTAAACATCTTTTTTTAACGCATCCATTAAACAATGTAGCTGACGACTGCACAAGTCAGCGTGTAATGATGTCTCATTTAGAACGAAAAGAACAAATGTGAGGTGCTATGTATGTAATGCCCTAGGGTGATGCTAACAGTTGTATAAAGAAATGTCTCCACTGCTCCACATCCATGTTGGCAATGAGATGGTTCTTGGATAAACCAAAGTGCTGACGTGAGTGGGACAGCTGAGTTTACTCAAATCTTGGAGCTCCTCCAGGGACCTTCCAGAAAGTGCCAATTAAAGAGCGCATCACTTAAAGACCCATCCCGCTTTCCCCAAACACATTCGAGTTGACTCAAATTTATGGACTTTTTTAAATTTTTATTTCTCGCATATTTGTTTCCCAATTTTTACGTTTTTAAAAACCGTTTTAAATTTATTTTTTCTAAATCCGAACAGGACGCGGTGTTATTTGAAAAACAAATTGTTTACAACATACGGTCTCAACCAATCAGTCCTGTGATATTCATTAAAAACATATATGTGGTTATACAAAGAGATGGTTGTGTAAGCAACATGTTAGAATTTCTCAAAACAAATTTCGAATTTTTTTTTGCCTGAATTTTAAAACATGAAGTCGATTCTAAAGCTGAAGAGTTAGCACATTATTAACACTGTTGAAATGAAACCACAGAGACGCGGTCTTGTAAATAGCTTTCAACATAACAAGCGCCAGTCGGTTAATGCAAAAAGACGGTCGGGGCTGGAGATTCCTTAAAGCTAAGGCGTGTTTTTTTTTATCTTCTTATCTCCGAACAACTAAGACGTACAAGTATCATCATATAACGTGACTGTGGACACAATATCGAAAAGACATTGCCTGCACACAATGAATTCGATGAGGTCGGGAGTCAGCCACCAATATAGATTTTCAAAACCCCGGAGTGGGTGGGGGAGGGTGTATGATGCAATTTTTATTGTAGTCTCGCCGGGATACAACTGGCACAATGGCCGTTGACGGCGGTCACAACACTGATAGCCCAGGCGGAAGTAAAAATAGCGTGAGAGAGAGTGATATACCATGGCCAAGAGGCAGCCGTTCTGAAACTTGTAAATGATTCCGGAGACTGCATCTGTGTCAAGTCAGTGGCACGGGTATTATAAATTTGCGAGTGTGTGTGAGAGATTAAATCAGTGGTTCCCAAAGTGGTCCGTACGGACCCCCAGGGGTCCGCGGTACCTTTCAGGGGGTCCGTGGAAAATTAAAATTGATTTGGGGGTCCCTGAACAACCTGAGGGGGTCCGCGCAAGGTTTAATATAAAACAATAAAACTGTAATCAATTTTTATTATTATGCAAAATAAAATAAATAACAATAAATAAAATAGTATTTTTTCAACTAATTAAATACAATGTTAGGTGCTATCAGTCATGGAGTACAATGTTGTTTTACCTAGAAAAGGTAGTAGAACTGAGGTAATTTCCAGTTATAACCAATCAAAATATTTGGTTTATTGAAAGGTCAAGCTTGATGCATAAGAAATGCGGAATTCCAATAAGTAGGTCAGAAAAATACAAGTTTTTGACTTGAATCTACGAGGGTTGCAAGGTAGGGTATTTTTCGATGTGTCTGGAAGTTATATTTATCTAAATTGTATCCTATCATCAAATATTATTTTCAATAGTGCTTTACTGTAGCACGCCATTGAAAACGTTAATAATTATTAACACTGGTTTGTTACAACATATAAGTATAAGAGAATGAGTGAGCATAGGGCTGGATTTATCTTCTTATCTTATCGTATCTATACAGACGCTCCTTCTATGCAGAAGATAGTTGCGTCCACAGACCATGACAGATGATCTGTTGGCAAGTGATGCAGCATTCACAGGCCACGGCTTTGTGGGTTCCACGCATTACCCAGCCGCCTAACTACATGTAGTGTTAGGTACCCATTCGGAGCGGGGTGACTCAGGGACGTCCTAGGCCCCGGGAACAAACCCTTGCCTTCACACGGATTCGAACCCGTGACCATCGGTACGACAGTCCAGTGCGCTGCCACTCGACCACTCGATTTAGACTTGAGGGGGACCTAGGCTATTTGAGATATGGGGCCTTAGGCTATTTGAGATATGTGGGTCCTTTTGAAGTCCAGATATACTATGTCAGTGATATGAAAAAAATTCTGGGGGCCTCCAAAAAGGCTGGGGCCCTAAGCTATTGTTTGATTAGTAAATATGTAAATCCAGCACTGAGTGAGACAACAAAACAGTGTTGTTGAATATTTGAAGTATGGCTAAATGTGTGGAAACAGATTCGAAATGTCAAACGTTATTTTCTGAATTAAAAAGATTTTTGAAGTTAAAGCAATACACTTGACTTTCTGGCATACTTAAAGAAACCTGTAACAAATTAATTTTCAGTACATTGTGTCATTCATCGACATCATTTATGAATTATTCACAAACAATCTTAGTGAAAGTTTGCATGGATCACTAGATTATGTCAGTATGCAGTTAATAAAATTAAAAGGAATGCCTTGAATGAGAGATTATTTACTCAACATTGTTTGTAAATTGAAGAAGATCATAATCGTTTACTTATTATTAGCACAAAAGTACGTTGATTATCAACAAGTACGTTTTTAAATCGAGTCTATGCTCTCTTTGATTCAGTGTTGGAATTCCTGGAAAACAAAGACAATGATTTGCGACACAATTAACTTTAAAAAAATGACATGTCCTTTATGAATGATTTATTTACCAACTTTAACGAAACTAATTTGAAACTACAAGGTAACCAATTAACTTTAATCAAAACTGAAATCGTAATATCTGCGTTTGTTGCAAATCTTTTTCTGTACAAACAAAACTTAGAAACAGGAGAATGTTCTCAGTTTCCAAATCTTTCAAAATAGAGATAGAGATTTGCTGGCTTACTGTCAAAACTTAACTGCTCTTCATGCAGATCTGAAACAAAGATTTGAAGGTAATCCTCACTTGGATATTCCCGACTGGCAGTTGAACCCTTTTGCTCAGATCCCAAACACAGATGAATCCATACTAATACAGAAGCAGCTTATTGAAATGAAGAACTTGAACCAATGTTTGAATTAGGATACCACAAATTCTGGTACAAAATTAGATACCAATTTTTATATCTTGCATTATGGGTTATTGTACAGAAGTTGTTGACTGCTTCCCCGTCTTCCTATTTGGTAGAACAAAGATTCAGTGCCGTTATGAACCTCATCATAAAAACAACAGAAACCGACTAGAAATTGGTGCTCGTGAGGATTCGTGGTTGCTACACAAAAACATTGAGACGGGCGTAAATAAACTCATAAAATCACATCACTTTCATCAAAGTTATTAATTGTTTTCAATTTTATTTTAAACAAAAGTTATAATTTCAATAAATACTTCTTCAACCAAATGTTGATTTTTTTGGGTTTGTAATTTTTGTACTATTCATTTATTGTTTTTTCACATGGGGGTCCGTGGGGGAAGTTTTGACTATAAAAGGGGTCCGTGGGTCAAAAAAGTTTGGGAACCACTCGATTAAATCGTGTCTGCATCCAGTAACCAGCTTTATAGTGTTGAGAATCCTGGCTAATCAATTGGTACGTCGCCGCTATTTTTTCATGCCTCCGTTACTTACTTATATAATGATATTTTAACACTCCATTGTTTAGTCTACACATTAATTATACCAGTATTCTCATAAATCAAAAGGAACCTAATGAATCTTATAAACCTAATGCCTTCGAATTATTTTGAAAGAACCCGATGAAACCCAGTTCTCACGAATTTTCTGAGAGTTGTTTTGACAGACTTTAACATAAAGCAACGTGAATGGTCATACACAAATATAAGTCATAGATTTGAAAACTATGACAGTCGTAGAAGTGAAACATCATTCAACTGAAACATGAGCACCCGTAAAACCTCTTTGATTTTATCAATGTTCTAACCAGAATCGTAATCTATAACTCCCACAAAACCATAAGCTGTACATTCGTAATCAGTTCAGTTTAGTACCTGATGGACTGTACTTTACAGTTGAAGTTCCATACGCTTAATAAAGCAGGCAAAGTTCGTTACTTGTTGGGCCACGGTGATTCTGTAATAAATATAACTCATTCAAATATAATTGTCAACGACATCAACCTGCATGAAACCTTTGACCACCGTGCCCCCAGCGAGAGTTTATCCAGCTGGGGGAGGGGTGAGGGTTAAAAAGAATAACCCACGGATTGTCCACAAAGCTGGGTTGGACTTAAGCGTCCTGAGTGGCATCGGTAATGATGGTTGTTAAATAGTGTACCGTCATTAAGAGGGTGATTATAACTGAATGTACTCATGGTCCACAGAAGATCTCTCACAGGGACATGTGTATTAGACCCACGGACCAATAAAAAACTGTATATAAATGCCGAGACGAAATTTCTTCAAGTCTAGAAAGTTAAGCGACAATAGAAAAGAAATTGAAAACGTCGAATATTTAAGGTACAAATTTACAATTTACAGGACTTGTTTTTAAAATATTTTTTTCACTGTTGAAAATGACAATATGCATAGTTTTTAAAAATTAATACATATATATAATGGGACTCATATCGAAGTAGTTACAATGACAATTCATCTCATTTACATGGAGAAAGTCTGGGATGACAGAGTTTGCTTCCAAGAAATCTCCCGATTCTCTCTAAGGACGCCCAATGCATACCCTCCTTCACAAAAAACTCAAAAATATCGCATACGCTTGCAACGAGTTTGAGTCTAGTGGATACGGCCCCCTCCCCCCCCCTCAACCAATAAAATAACTGGCAGAAAGATTTGAACAAAAGCAAGCGTTGGCCGCAGTGAGATCCTTGGTGACATGTCGGAACCCTGTTAGTAGCCGAGTGTTCGGACTGGTCAGTCACACCGACTGAAGATCGATTGATCCGATCGGCCATTCACCGGAAAGTCGATAGTATTTCATTGGCCATCTTTTGTAAAAGAACAACAACAACAAAACACAAGCAGTGTGACAGTGGGAAGTAAATGTTATTTTTTTAGATATATTGCCAACGTTCGTGATAAAAATAACATTACTCTCTCTGTTCCTAAGACAAGCACTCAAACATTTGGCAAAAAGTCTTACAAACAATGGAATTCTCTACCATTACACATTCTCAGTATTCCTACAACTAAGGTCTTCAAGACTGCACTAAAATCACATCTCTTCAAACTTTACTTTCAAAATAAATTTAATAACAATCAAAAATTTCTTTGAATGATAAACTTAGCTTATGTACCCTGTAAATTTGTTATATTTTTTAGTTATGATATGCATGTTTTGCATTGAAAGCTTTGATTATTATATGTGTTTAACTTTAAAATTTAAAAACATGGCAAAGTTCTTCCTTGGCGACTTACTTTTCTTTTGGTTTGCGGGGTGATTTTTAAATGCTTCTGAGTAAATATCAGTGAACTTATGGAAACAACTTTATTTTATTAACTTGAAATACATACACCTACATTGGAATAAAAAATTCAGTTCGTCAGAGAGAAAAATATTGTATTGAAATCTAGATCTTGATTTGTCGTTTACATTTTGAAAAAGTTTCTCAATAAAGCTAAAAACGGTCGGAGCCCAAAATGTATACGTTGTGGTATCGATATCGCCCACATAGTATTTGACTTAAGTACGATCCTATTAGACTCCCCTCCAGCCAACAGCAGCTAGCACAGGTGTATAAATAGGAATAGATCAGGTGCAAAGCGCCCGAAGTATCTCATTATTTTAGTTGGCAAGCTCAAAATTGTTTGCTTTCGATTAGCATGGATCTATTGGTCTATAAATGAGAAGAGATAAAACTCCATCGTTAGCTGAATAAATTTTAAAGATCAATTCTTATTTCAGTAGAGTTTTCACATGAAATCTTCCACCATAGCCGTTAGTGATATATATATGTATATGTATATTTATATGATAGAAGTATTAAACACTAATTGTTATTTTTTAAGAACAACTTCATTATTACGGTAAAGGAAGTGATATCAGAGCATGCGCAGAACTCATGGGAGTATTTCCAACAATAAGGCCAACTCATATATCCGAGAGTTACCTAACAGGATCTAGAAGATTTATAATTTATAATCAACAAAGACTGATAAGGGGCCGTCCATAAATGACGTCACACGATTTTTGCCGATTTTTGACCCCCTCTCCCCCTTCGTCACGCGTCGTCACAAAAACTTAGACCCCCCCCCTCTAAAAATACGCCACAAATCTTTGACACCCCCCCCCCAAAAAAAAACCACTTTATTTTCTATTTGAAAATAAGTATGTTTCAAATCACTTTTATTGTCATTTAAGTATTTATTATTTGCGTGAAGCATTTTTTAAAAACGTTTAACCGGCCTTCAGAAAACAACTGTGTTAACATCCTTATATTATATTTTATTTTAATGCATACAAATTAATCATCACGGTTGACGTCTTTGTTTTGAAAAAAAAATATTTAAAAATAACATTTTAAAAATGTATTTTTTAAAAATCCCACAATTGACTGACGGGCATCCCGTAAGAAAGAGGTCAGCGAACATAGGTAAATAAATCTGGTGTCAAAAAGTGAATTCTTGGGGGTAATGCAGACTCATTTGGGACATATAAAATCCACTACAATCCACTAGATATATTAAAATACGTCAAGTGTACGTGTACGCTTGGAACATATGCCCATTATTGAACCGGTTCCTTCCAGAAAATGCATTTTTTTAAAATTTGACAACTATGTAGATTTCTTACCTACGTACTATACGAAGACACCTAAATCTACCCTACTTTCATTTATATTGACACGAGTGACAATAATCTTAATCCACATGACTTGTCTGTATCAAGTATCCTTTCTGTGATATTTAAAATTAATGCCTTAAAAACTGAGATAAGAAGAAAAGTTGTTTTGTGCTCCTCTCGAATTGCGATGTCAAGAATTTGAAGCATTCAATAAAGTTAATGAATAGTTGACTAATTTTAAATGGGCTCATATACCATTATATCTAGAGCAGTGCTTCTCAAACGTTTTAGTATAGCGGAGCGGCAGGAATTTTTTCCATTGCACCAGGGACCGGTGCACTATTTTCTCTGCACTGACAATTTTTTCGGTCCTTTTTTTGAGAACATCTGCGGACCGGCAGAGATGGCCCACGGACCGGCACCGGTCCGCGGACCACCACTTTGAGAAGCACTGATTTAGAAGACTAGAATGGCCAGGGGCGATTGACCAAAAACCAATCGAACAATTATATCAAACTTAAAACGTTTTTAATTTATCAAATAGATCCCCCTCCCCTTTTAAAGAAAAAGGATATTCCGTGTCGTTTTGACTTAAAATATCTACACATAATCCTATTCAGATCATTTTTAGACACTTGTCATGCTTGTAAAACTCACCAGCATTTTCGGGTGGGGGGGCTAACGAAGCTCCCCCTAATCCCCGAGTCATGTGAGCAGAACCTAGAGTCTGGGGGTTGGGGGGGGGGTAACGCACACATAAACTTGTCTATTTTGGGGTAACGGGCAAAAAAGTCCATGAGCGAATCAAACGGAGCTGCGGTTACATCACAAATGCTTTGATGTCAACATCAAACGACGCAGTGTAACAATTTCATATGTTATCTTGTGGATTCTCGAAATTAAGGATTATAATTAGATTTAATTTTCATGTCTTGATAGCTTACGCCAACCATCGTCTGATGGCCTACCGACCGGCACAATGAGAAGCACTGATTTTTTAAAAAAAGTCATTAAATAAATTGTAAGCGACCAAATATGTCAGTGGAAGTTTTATTTAAATTTACCCTTTTGATGTGACGTCACACTTCTTCAACCCCCCTCCCTCCCCCTCGTCACGCATCGTCACAAAAGTGTGACCCCCCTCCCCCCTAGGTGCGTGGCGTCATTTATGGACGGCCCCTAAGACGACATTTCAAGTATTAAGAATGATGTGAGAATTTATAAAGTATTGCTTCTCATATGAATCTTGTAGGAGGAAGTCTTCAACTTATATCTCATATTACTCTGTAAAATAAAGTGAACTCTTATCGATGAAAACAAGTTTCCATTTAAGGCATTATTTATCAACAAAAAGTGAGGGGCGAAGAGTGAGGGGCGAAGAGTGAGGGGCGAAGGGTGTTACTCGCTTCAGAGACCAAATTCAAGATATAGCACCCAAATCTACTTTAGCTAAGACTCCAATATTCCCTCTAAGGTTCGTTGGTCCATATGCAAATAAAAAAATTTAAAACTCGTGTAGCAAGTTGAACAGCATCTATTTTTGCTGTATTATTTTTTAAAAATGTGCTGTGCGGTGATTCCAAACTGCTGCGCCGCGTCGTTCAGATATCTGCGCGACCACGGAGCCGCGCAGCTTTATGGAACATAGGCTAAGACTTTAGTCAATTAAACGCTAAAATCGCATGTAAAGACCGGGGCTGAAAAATAATTATTTAAAGTCGTTTCCCAAAGCCATGTAAGGTTATAAGATTTCCACTTTCCGGTCATTATTGTATGAATTTAAAAATTCGAAATTGTAGAAAGGAAAAGTCCTAGAAGCTGTAGAAACAATTGGGTTGAAACCTTGGCAACGCCACACGTCTCAACGCTGCTCACGGAAAGAGAGCGCGGACTTGTTATTGAATTACGAATGCTTGTTGAGGCTTGTGACTGGTGGATACTAGGCGTACGACCAAAGCAGGGGGCTGTAATGAGGCTAGTGTAATAGACTTAGTTGGTTAAAGGGCGTGTGGAGTTCGTGCCTCATGTACATTTGACAAAAACAACAAATCGCTAATCAAGGGTGAGGGAACGTTTGTATTCTACTAAAAACGGGTTGAACGTGTAAATACTAATTACAAAATCAGTTTTGTTAAAAATATGAATGGTATTAAAATTAAATATTTTACCCAGGCACCTATATGGATCGCCTGTCTTGTTTGGGCTCAGTCTAGTCCTTTCAATGGCAAGCCTCATCAAGCGGGCATTGCCATAAGGAAAATCATCTACACATGTTTGTGGTCCTAAACTCACCCCATCAGGGGCAGGGAATTCGGCCAACAGGTGGGCTACCGTTACCTCCGCCCTACCGCACACTCGGTAGCCGGGGTCATTTCTGTAAAAGACGATGGGTTGGGTATCGGCAGTCAACTATTGTGTTCAGATTCAACCAGCTCGGACCCAAGTGTCGGCAGTCAACAATTATGTTCAGCTGCTCGGACCCAAGTGTCGGCAGTCAACAATTATATTCAGCTGCTCGGACCCAAGTGTCGACAGTCAACAATTATGTTCAGCTGCTCGGACCCAAGTGTCGGCAGTCAACAATTATATTCAGCTGCTCGGACCCAAGTGTCGGCAGTCAACAATTATGTTCAGCTGCTCGGACCCAAGTGTCGGCAGTCAACAATTATGTTCAGCTGCTTTGACCCAAGTGTCGGCAGTCAACAATTATGTTCAGCTGCTTTGACCCAAGTGTCGGCAGTCAACAATTATGTTCAGCTGCTCGGACCCAAGTGTCGGCAGTCAACAATTATGTTCAGCTGCTCGGACCCAAGTGTCGGCAGTCAACAATTATGTTCAGCTGCTCGGACCCAAGTGCCGACAGTCAACAATTATGTTCAGCTGCTCGGACCCAAGTGTCGGCAGTCAACAATTATATTCAGCTGCTCGGTTGGATCAGTTCAGCCAAGTCGATACTGGCGCGGTGTATCGATAACCCAATTGACTCTTCACCCTAATTGTATTCACGAATACGCAGCGGTATTGATTGTCGGCGCGGCTAATGTAAGCCAGTGCTGAAATTGAGAGCTCGGGTCATGTCTGTTAGGTTGACCTGCCGTGATTAGGTGATTAGGACACCCATCAAGAGAATTTGGTATAATTTCTCTAATGGCGCTTGTCTCGGGGTGATTTTATAGCGGGTTTAGAATCGTGTATTTTTATTTCGACCAGTTTGGCGGGCGTGTTTAGTGCGCGCAGTAAGCTGGTCCACCTATTGAAAAGATAAAAGACGAGATTTTGACGTCATTTCTAGAGCAACGAATAACAATCGTTGCTGCTTTGTCACATTGTTTCGCGGGTAATTGAATTGGATTTAGAAGAATGCCGCTGACGCAACGGCTGACTGCTTTTCTTTTTATTTAACCCTTCGAAATAGTTAGACATGCGGCCGTGGGCACGAAAATATGCGGCCGTGGAAATCTGTTTAAATTATAATAACCTGCGACCGTCAAATATTTGCAATATGGCAATATATTATGTAAAGTTGTAAACGAAATATCGAATATTCATTTACACACTTAAGCACTTGTTATCGCGAAACAAATTACTACTCCGACAGCTGTAGCGTTAACTGCAGTGTTTAGCGCTCATAGACATTGAAATAGCTCTTTTCCGCGCTGGTGTTAAGGTGCAGCTGTAGCTAATGAGGGCAGACCATGAAGTTTAGCAGCCCAATATTGAAGCGCGCCGAAACCGTGTGATGCGCACATTCGCTGTGTCGCGCTCAGGCTTGCCATATTGGCCTTTTTAAGGCCAAATTCTCAAAATTTGGCCTTTTTTTAAGAGGGTTTGGACTCAAAAAATTTGTTTGGCTTTTTGGCCTTTTTCTTAAAAAAATAATAAAAATATATAAATATATATAAACATAATCTTTATCATTATCACCAAAAAAAACAAAAACAAAAAAATTCACAAATAAGTCAATAACATTATTAATTATTTTCTTTTTGGAATAGCTTACGTGTATTTAGACATTGAAAAGTTTTTTTAAAGTTTAACGAAGAGGCTATTAAGACAAAGCCAGATACAGAATGCAGCTCACACTTTTAGACGCTATTGTTAGAGTCAGGGCTGAGCTTTTGTTTACAAATAAATGCAGTAAGGACTTTGTCATGTCACCAAGATTGCTTGATGACTTGACATCTGATAAAGTTTATAATAATACTGCATAGCCTATAGAGTCTAGAGGAAAAGGATGACCTGAAGCTTTTCTTTCAAATGTGTATGTTAGTATCAAAGTCTATTTATTTTGTGAGTACAACCATACATACGAAATTTGGCATTTTCACATTTATTATCCTTTTTCTCCTGGTTTTACCTTCAATTTATTAAATACTTAACTTATTTTCAGCCTTTATGAGCCGTCCACAAATGACGTCACATGATTTGGGCAGATTTTTCAATGTATTTTCACCCCCCACCCCTCGTCTATCGTAATCAAGAGCTAGACCCTTTCCAATATGACGTCACAGTTTTTAAAAGCACCTTCCCCCTCGTCATACATCACCACAAATCTGTGACTCTCTCCCGCCCCCTAGGTGTGTGACGTCATTTTTGTTGACATTTTTCATATAACATAAGTTTGGCCTTTTTTGGGCCTTTTTTGTCAGTCAGTTTGGCCTTTTACCCAAATTACAATCTGGCAACCCTGGTCGTGCTTGCTCTGTGAAGTCTGTGTAACCGTGTAACCCGTCAAACATCCAAGAGCAAGGCAGCCACTAATTTCTGGACTCTGGACTGCTAAGTTACATGGACAGTGTTAGTGAAGCAGCTTATCACTTATTCAATTATTGTGTTCTCAGTGTACTAATCCCACTTAAAAATATACTCATGCTGTACGTGTGTGACATGATGTTAGGTTTACATGACAATGTTTAATAAAGTAGAATATAATATAAGAGAATATCGATGAATATGTATTTTGTTTGTAATTAAGCACGGTGTTTGCCTACAATTATGATTATGTCATTATTATCTCGCGTTTACTATTATGAGAGGTACATTTTTTATAGTGACCGTTTCGTTTTTCAGTGAAAAATTTTTGGCGGCCGTTGTGCTATTACGAGAGGTAAATTTTTTATAGCGACCGTTTCGTTTTTCAGTGAAAATTATTTGGCGGCCGTTGCAAAAGTAATTTTTATTTAATGCACCCGGCAATCGCCCAAAGGTTGCGCGCCCCTGGGCTAAGGTATCAATTTAACATATCTTTGTTTCGAGAATCGAGATGCAATGGCTTTCATCTATAGTTTCACTTGAAGCCAGCACGCATCATTTTGGAATGCGCCGTATTGAGGTTAAGAGTACGACTGAGTGAACACAAACATATCGACGTGATTTCTTCTATTTTCACGGGAAATCAACCCACAAATTTTGCCTCAGGTTTCAGCCACCTGCATTAAAAGCTGCCAATATCAACGACATAGCTAAGCTGGTAGGAAGCAATTCCCAAATAATTTAAGAAGACGTGCGGAAACCTCAACGTATTTAAAGTTTGAATCCTAAGAAAGGGTTAGAGTTTTATTTTGAGTGTCGTCACTTGAGTTATTTGGGACGCAGTTGATGTGAAGGCACGATGTCCTTTCCACATACCTTAAAGACCAATGTGTACTTAAACAAGCTCACTGGGGTGTGTAGAGTTAAGGTGGTGTGGTCTTTGACCGTGATAGGAGCGGGACACATATTTTCTTTAACAAACAATTTTTGCTCGGGAACAATTTCAACGGCGCAACGTCACGTGATATCACAAAAACTAAAATAATTGTTTCAGAACCTTCCCTACCTAGAGCTGACACTTTCCAATTTTAGCCCGTCTTAACCAACCAACCTTAACTGACTACCCCCACCCCCGCCTGACCAGACAAGCCAAACCCTTCCACCGTAACCACGCCACACTAACCCCAACACACCATGCATTCCATACCCACCCCAACACCAACAATATCCTTCTATGTCGTGTTATATCCCTCCGCATCTTGTCCTCCCTGCACCACCCCAACCACCATCATCCAAGTGGCTTTAATTCTCATCAGGTTGGGATTCCGCGGAACTCGAGCTCTGATCAAGTTGTCAAATATTGCCCGAGGCCCGGTTCTCTTCTTCCAGGCCTTCCTCCTCGTGGCCTGCACTCGTTAGCGGTAATAGTAAAAGGTTTTATAGCTCTCCGGCTCTTCCGTCAGCCCGGCGATGATGGATTTGTCCAAACTGGACACAGCTAAGTTAACGAGTCGGAATTTCAAAAGGTATGCTGCTGCCCTGTATCATGCTGGGAGTTTATCATTAACACTTCGTTAGGTTGGGCTAACCAGATAATTGTCACATTATTGGTGCTAATTATATTTTTAAACTCTTTCTCTTAGTACATAATCGACCTAGAGAGTCTTGTCAGCTAAATTATACTGTGTTGTCTGGTGGTTTATTTTTTAGCGATAGACTTTTTAAGAAAGCAACTTCACTATTTGGCAGGACGAGGGGGCTTTCACAATAAACCCGAGTAATTGCCCTGACTAAGATGTATTTTTTTTGTTCGTAACGAAAATTCCATGGATATGTTTATAGCACGTAATTTTTATTTTTTCTTCTAAAATGAAGGTTGTGCTTATATTAAATGCTATAATGTTGAACACGATCCAAAAATGGATTGAAATTGTAGTCTTCCAAATAAAGTTGTTGACGACAGCAATGATTGCAAGTCGCTAAAAGAAATGTTTCATTTGATTACTGGCTCTTAACAATGCATCAATCTGCTACGATCTAAACAATCCATCAATCTGCTACGATCTAAACAATCCATCAATCTGCTACGATCTAAACAATCCATCAATCTGCTACGATCTCAACAATCCATCAATCTGCTACGATACAAGTCGAATAGCGGGGGGAGGCGGGGGAGCATAACTTTTTTTTCCCTTAATTTTAAAAAAAAATTGTACAGTCGATCCCATTGGCAGTGCGAATCAACTGAGAATCAATGCTGTCATAAAATAAATTTCGCGTAATATTTCAAAAACATGGTACCATTAACCGTGCTACAAGGAGGTGATGACGTACATTGGAAAATGGATTAAATTAATCCGCTGCTATAGTATCGCACTGATCTCGCACATAGGACCACTCAATATTGAGTAAGTCGTAATTAGATGAATTAAATCAGTTCGCTGCAATAGTATCGCACTGATCTCACACGTAGGATCACTCAAGGTTGAGTAAATCATAATTAGATGAATCAGTCGGATACTTTAGTATCGCACTGATGATCTCTCACCCGTGCTGGTGTCTCTTACTGAGTATTTTTATTTTAACTGAGTCATAAGTAAAATATTCAGATAGAATCAATGCCAATTGTTTCCCTGTTCTAACACAGCACATGGCAACGTAGAATTATTCGCTTTTAGCCCACGTATGCAAAAAATACAAACTGCGCAGAAAACAAAAAAATATATGTACATGTATCAAAGTGAAGAATGCTTCAGAAACCCATGATATGCTGTAGACGCTACATTTGTATCTTCGAAGCGCAAGTTTACGACGGATAAGCGTCATCTTCCGGCTGTAGTAATGAAACCAAAAATATATTGTCCCGATTCAAAACAACATTATTCAGATTTGGTAACGAGCAACCGATTAAAATTAAATACTATTATAAGCTCACGGAGACCACATTTATCAAAAGTTGATAACGAAAATTTGAAGGCTGTTTGTTAGTTACTATGTTTAAAGATGTTGTTTGTTGGTTACTATGTTTAAAGATGTTGTTTGTTAGTTACTATGTTTAAAGATGTTGTTTGTTAGTTACTATGTTTAAAGATGTTGTTTGTTAGTTACTATGTTTAAAGATGTTGTTTGTTAGTTACTATGTTTAAAGATGTTGTTTGTTAGTTACTATGTTTAAAGATGTTGACAACTATAAATGTCTGAGGTGCGATCCAAGCAAACGTCAAGTGCTATTTTTGTCTCCCTTGACTATTTTTTTCATCTTTAAAAATATTTTTGTATCTCATATTATTACGACTTGCTTACTACTAACAACGGTTTGGTCTACCCATAACATTAAGTGGAAACTTAGATGACGTAATTAATGGATGCGAATATAAGATAAACATACGTATTCAGAACAAAATCTGAGGGTACAAAGGACCAATCACAGCTGTCTCATTTAAAAATTACACAGCATTACGTTACATAATATCCTATGCCGTGGATTGTGACAAAACACCAATGTCCGGGGGAAATGAGAAAGCCAAGGA
Source organism: Ampullaceana balthica (assembly GCA_944989445.1). Lineage (NCBI taxonomy): Eukaryota > Metazoa > Mollusca > Gastropoda > Lymnaeidae > Ampullaceana > Ampullaceana balthica. The sequence continues at coordinate 263,642 of CALYLW010000591.1, read as the reverse complement.
TGTTTGGTTTTTTTTTCTGTTCATTTGAATTCAGCCCTAGAAGGCAGCTACACAAAATTATTCACGGCTTTGGGTCTGAACCTTAACATGTTGGCTGACTCAGATGATCCTTAATAGCATTTTGTTTTTCTTCCTGAATATGATTTCATCATTGTTTCTTTTCTAAGTTTTCATTCCGCAATGCCAAATATCTGTAAGCCTCTATTTCTGGGTGGGGATGGGGGCTGGGGGTAGTGGCGCTACATTTCTTTTCTGAGTTAGCATAATTCTTGAATATATATATTTATGTTCTTAATTTCTCGCATACACAACTGATCAACAGAGGTGAGTTATGTACTAGAGAACTGCAGGCCTCCACCGGTGTACAATGGTAACACGGGAACGGCAAATCCACAAATGGATTATCCTGGATATTTGAGTGGAAAGGAAATTATACGGCAGCAGTAGCAAGGACTAAACAAAGCCGTCATCTGTGAATGACGCTCAAATGGTGTATTATTGGGCGGAGTCAGTCTATCAAATATCATACCATGACATCTCAGCATCGATGCATGACTTTTCAAATTTCAAATAATTTAAATCGCCAGATAATTGATAACACTGGCTAACTTTCTTCGAATCTTTTAATTTGTTTATTTAAATATATATGCATGTACGTATTTATGTAAGTGTGTGTGTATTTAATCTCTTAAAACGCAAGCACAAGAGTGCAAGTGGTTGATCCAGGGTTTCGGCCCAGCAATGCGTAATCTACAAATAAAGATTCATTTAAAGATTTCAGTATTGCCACATGAATCAGATGCTGGGTAAACAATCATTCTCTTCAAAAGCAATAACACCTCCCACAACTTTCCACTTGTGCAAAAAGAAAAAAACAACAAACAAGCAACGACTTAAAAGCCAACCAAAGTGGATGTTTCCATAAACAAATCCCACCAATCAGATTACACCTTCAAAGGTACACGTCATTCGTGGCTTCAAATTAAATGCGGCAAAATCATATTTTTATAAACCTATGCAATAGCACAAGTCCATGTTCAATAGGCTTGATCTAGGCATAATTGGATGAACGTTTGGGTAGCCTTCAAGTCTGTTTTTGGTTTGTTGTTAAAAACTGTGTTATGCACTTCTTTTAGAGTTTTGGTATAATGACCTTAAACTATCAAGTGGTTCGATCTCCTTTTAACAAGAAAAGCGACCATTTACTAATTTGTTCTCCCACTAATTATAGAGCAAAATAAACGAATTCCGCTGAATAAAAAAAAATGAACATTACTCTGGATCAGACTGAAACAAAAGGTCACAATAAAATTATTTCAAACTATATTCTTAAAAATAAGAAATATTAAAATTGAACCCGCTCGACTGTCCATTAATATAGCTCGACTGTCCATTAATATAGGTGTTGAAATGAATATTAATTTTACCGTTTCTAGATTTTCAGCATTATTTTGTCGAACATTTGGTATTCCAAGGTCCAAAGTCCAAAGCCATTTTTAAAACTGCTGTGGTCATCCAAGTATAACACAAGTGGTACAAAGAATACCGCAAGAGAGCATGAGATAACGCATCCCTTCCTGGACAGTAGCGAGTTACTGTTCATAATAGTTCATATATCTCTGGCTTTTCTCAAGACCACACCAGCTCAACTGGTTAGATGCAGATAGTTCATACACCTCTGCTACTGCTACTTCCTGGTGGAGACAACTGACCACACCAGCTAAACTAGATAGAACCAGGTAGTTCATAGACCTCTGCTACTTCCTGGTGGAGACAACTAACCACACCAGCTAAACTGGTTAGATGCAGATAGTTCATAGACCTTTGCTACTTCCTGGTGGAGACAACTAAACACTGAACTGGATATGTGCAGGTGGGTCGACGTTCAATCAAGATGTCTGTACACCCCCTATTGTCGACCATCTTCCTTGGATACATGACACCAGAGTGAGGGAGATAGTGCTGCTTTTAATCAAAGGATCAGTTTGGTAGACGTGTCATCAAAGTGGCTGAGAGGGAGCTAACTTTCAATTGACTCACTATTCAGGATGTTTTTATACCACACACACACATAAACACACATTGCAGATTTTTCTTTTTTTTTCCACCACTCTGTTTCCTTGGGTTTTACCCATGAAGTTGTTCCCAAGTTAGAACTTTGAGCCTTGTAGTGGTAACCAGGAAACCTGACAGGAAATTGAAGGTAGCTAATCAGAGGGGCATCCCCACAATCCAGTCTTGTTAACAAACCGACCATGTGGTACAATAAACAAATAACAAACAAGATAAGCCCCAGAGTGATTCGTGAGGACAATCACACCTAATGCTGAGCATGCACATGATATCTGGATTACCACTTGGAAGTTAGAAGTAAACAGTAAGTAATAAATGAAAGGAAAGATAGTACATAAACCTCAGATACAGGGCACAGAGCTTGTTTTAATTAAGTACTCAACACAAACAACACACTCAAAGTAGTAACATGAAAAAGAAGAAAAAAAAGAAAACTGTATTCAAATCAAGTTTTAAAAAAACGCAAAGTTTTGGCCCAGAAAAAGACATTAACAACAACTCTATACAACACATGGAAAATAAAGTTGAGCACAACAAATATACAGACTAACATAAAATGAATTAGTGTGGAGGAGAAGCCAGTAATTATTTGGATAACACTACTGGGGTTCAATACTGTTAGTAGAAATTAAAACCAGTTGCACTCCACAGGACACTAAGAAAGAGTGTAAAGTAAAATAAAAGTGAAGAGAGTGGTCCACTAATACACCAGACAAAAATTGTTGAAAGGCAGAAATAGACTTTTATAAGGTAAAAGATGCCCAGCAGTTTGGAATCGAAGCAGTTAAATGAAGTTAAAATCCATACAGAGCCCTACACTTGGGCAAGGCTCTTTAGAATGAACAGTTTATAAGATTCAATACAGATGAAACATTCGCAAAGCTCATGTCTTCATGATCAGAAATAAACTACATAAGGTACGAGTAAGCCTAAAAAAATACAAGACAAAACAAAAAATGTGTCACAAGAAGCCTTCTTCAAAAATCAAATAAAACAAAAAGAAGTTGATAATTTAAAAAAAAACAGTTGGGATATACAGGTATCAAAATAATCACAGAGAGAGTGAGATATTTACTTTAATCAGCAATGTGTTTTTTTTTGTTAGATAAAGAAAGTATGTATGTCATTATTTAGACCTTAAAAGGGTCAAAAGGCCATCAATGAGTAAAAAAAATAAAAAGTTAAAGGGTGTAAATGTAAATGTAAATGTTGGCCTTTTAAAAATTAGCTTAAATGCTTCAGTACAGAAACATATGTCATTTTCAATTTTTTTTTAAAATTTAGCTAATTAATTGGGAATGTAATGAAAGAAATTTGATCTTAATTTTTCCACTTAAACTTTAATTTCTTTTTAGACCTGATCTGTGAGAATAATTTCATAAAGTTATAACAATTCGACGAAATAAATTATTAACAATTTCAATCAGAAAGTTCCTGCTCAAATCCCTCAATTAGAAAGGGCTTTAGATTTTCATTTTTGACAAATTTTAACTATGCGGTTATGAAAAAGTTTTATCAATCTTTGACGAATGAAAAATGATAAACTAATAGAAGCAGTGTACCCCTTTTCAAGGCACGCAATTATTTGCATAGGCTAAAGGAGCCATAAGATTTTGCATAGATGCACAAATATTTTGTTTCCTTCACATGTGACAGTAATTCTCTATGATTTCAGTAAAGATAAAACAGGGACTGCATTATACATTAGGGACAATGTTACTTAAATCAATTATGTAAAGATGGATATGGAGGATGGGATTTCCTACCTTATTAGCATGTCCCCCGCTGCTGCTGCTGTCATTGGTCCCTGTAGTAGCATTGGAGGTGATTGACATGAGAGAGCCCCGCCTCTCAAGTGCCGTCAGGCCCTCCACTCCCTCACCCTCCATTTCCCTGGAGAAAAACACAGAGAAAAGACTTTAAAAGAAGAAGTCACTGAGCACATTTGAACACAACAGAGACTTTACAATTTTCTTCAGCAGTCAATATAGATTCATGTGTCAACTGCACTGTGCGACATGTTTGAAATGATGACTGAGATTTTTTTCTTTGCTGGAAATGACATGATAAAAGGACGATAAGAAAATTATAAGCCCTGGCATTAGTGTTAACTAAAGACGTCAAAGCCTTGGAAGAAAATAATATAGGATAAAGAAATTATGTTTATAAGAAATATTATTCTTACCAAAATTTTAATCATCGCCTGTCTTCATACAGCACACACAGTATATATTTCTCCATGATAGGTTTTATTTTGTTATCTTTTTTAAAATTAACCAATAAAATGTTGTGATTTTTCTTGTGATATTAAAATTGTTGTTGGGCCAAAAGACTTGCAAGTTTTATGGCTATGATCTTGGCAAGCCTCTTAAAAAAACTCATTGAAATTATTTCCCTCTCATACAAGAGCATCATCTCAATCTCATAGCATTTTTGTTTCATGATTAAAAGAAAATTTTAATGGGAACTTCAAACATTTTCATGGATTTTGCTTTGGAATGAACATATATTAATTTTTTTTAAAGCTTAAAACAATGTTGTATTGATTTGAAGTAAATATTTTAACCTTAAGTAATAAACTATATTGATTGCTGAGCAGAAAAAAAATTAAACTCTCAGAGAAAAGAAATGTATCAATGTTAATTCAAGAACTAAGCACTCATAGCATAATTCAATATCATAATCCAACATAATAGTTGTCCTACTTCCATCTAGTTTCTTACTCATATAATAAAATTCCCAAAAAAAACCTCAGATTATAAAGAGCATTTCTTACTTCCAAGTAACAATTTAATTTATTCTTAATTCATGATAATAATTCGCAGTTCAACTTCTTTGAAATTAAAACAATATTGAAACAAGTCTTCTGTTTTGAAGAGGATTGAAGTATAAGTAAAGTAATAATAACACCTTTTCAGACCATGACGGCCTATGGGGCAAGTGAAGTAGCGTTCAAAAGTTTCATTTGAGCCACCAATAACGAAAATAAATAATCAAATGATAAGCATTTTGATAAATAAGAAAGACAAAATGATCTACCCAAATATCTTATCATTGACAGGGTATTGAAAATATCAAATTTGCTTACCGACTAACTCGGCTGGTGTTGAAAAGTTTGGGAGGTGGTTTGAACATAGTGGCCTGTTTGTCTTTGAGTGTGTCATTGAGGTACATGACCCGTTCTTGTATGAGTTCTCTCAACTTCTTCACCCACTGCTGTTTGGTGTCTAATGAGGATGCCTGCAAGAGTTCAGAAATTGTACATGCTAACAATCTTTGACATTATTTAAAAATTAAATTGGAATTAACTATTTAATTAATTGATTGTCAATGTATTAAATTACTTGTATGGGTTTAGGGGACGGGAATAAAGTGTGAAATCAAGTTTAGTCAACTATTTAAGAGAAGTAAATTAAAGGATAACTAAATTTAAACAGCAATCCAATAAAATTAAGAGTGGCTTAAATTATGGTTTAATTTATTAATTTTGAGTCTTCAAAATGTGTATTGCTTTAACCTGTTTTTACAACAAAAAAAGTGATATTTTCATAACAACATGAGAATATTGCCATATTACTTGACTGGTAAGGGGTGAAAAGATTTTAATGGTTGAATTAATTCTATTGGTAGTAGGTGAGTTCAGCTTTGGTCTCAAAATCATCATTAATAGTGTAAAATGAATTTTTTTAGAATGTGAAACATCTGGATTTGTTCATGCGTCATCAGGCTTAGGTTTTGATAAGAGAAACTGACCTTAAGAATGATTCTATAGTCTGATATGGGTGCCCTACCAGTCCACAATGAAACTGACCTTAAGAATGATTCTGTAGTCTGATATGGGTGCCTTACCAGTGCACAAATAAACTGACCTTAAGAATGATTCTGTAGTCTGATATGGGTGCCCTACCAGTGCACAATGAAACTGACCTTAAGAATGATTCTGTAGTCTGATATGGGTGCCCTACCTTAAGAATGATTCTGTAGTCTGATATGGGTGCCCTACCAGTGCACAATGAAACTGACCTTAAGAATGATTCTGTAGTCTGATATGGGTGCCCTACTAGTCCACAATGAAACTGACCTTAAGAATGATTCTGTAGTCTGATATGGGCGCCCTACCTTAAGAATGATTCTGTAGTCTGATATGGGTGCCCTACCTTAAGAATGATTCTGTAGTCTGATATGGGTGCCCAAACCTTAAGAATGATTCTGTAGTCTGATATGGGTGCCCTACCTTAAGAATGATTCTGTAGTCTGATATGGGTGCCCTACCTTAAGAATGATTCTGTAGTCTGATATGGGTGCCCTACCTTAAGAATGATTCTGTAGTCTGATATGGGTGCCCTACCTTAAGAATGATTCTGTAGTCTGATATGGGTGCCCAAACCTTAAGAATGATTCTGTAGTCTGATATGGGTGCCCAAACCTTAAGAATGATTCTGTAGTCTGATATGGGTGCCCTACCTTAAGAATGATTCTGTAGTCTGATATGGGTGCCCTACCTTAAAAATGATTCTGTAGTCTGATATGGGTGCCTGTCTTAAGAATGATTCTGTAGTCTGATATGGGTGCCCTACCTTAAGAATGATTCTGTAGTCTGATATGGGTGCCCTGCCAGTCCACAATGCAAATTTAGTTTCATCCCCTTCTATGTGTTCTGTTACATTGATTTCTGAGATCTGAAAAGAGTCGGGACAAAATTAAAGGCTGCAGTAAAATATGACAATTTTTAAAAACATTCATTTCACTTAAAGTCTGTTTTAAATTTAAATCATGTAGAAATGATTATCATCAACCAATGATAACACTCAAATAAATTCTGGTACAAGCAATCTTCTAGTGCCATACATTTTTAGAATATTAATTAATAATCCATCAATTTTTTAGAATTTTAATTAATAATGCCATAAATTTTTAGAATATTAATTAATAATATTATTTTAATAATTTTAAAATAATTTCTTTAATTTAACTTGTAAACCTCATGGTAAATAACATTTATTTTACAATATGTTTTTGTGTTGATCAATAGAAAAATTACGACTTCTGTAGAATAAATTAAATGATGACAATAAAAATAAATAAATACAAACATAAAATTGACATAAGCTATTCTCACTGGTATTTATAACAACACAAGGTTTAGGGTTATAGATCAGGCAGTAACTACCTAGGACAAATTAAGATAATCTAAGTCGGGCAGACAGGGATAGTTCTTACCATGAGTTTAAACTTGAATATGTATTTTGATTTTCCATTACTGTCCTTGACTTCTTTGGAGAAAATGAGGCAAACGTCAAACAGAAATAGGTGACGGTCACGACCTTTCTTGATGAGCTGTTTAGGGTCCCACACTGTGAAGTTATCCTGGAGCAGTACTTCACCATAGGCCTGCAAGGAGTCTTCCAGGCCCTCCAGCATGCTGAGGTGCATTGCATCATTGGCTTTTTTGGGGACATTCATCATTACTTCTAATGCTTCCTACATTTTCAAAAACAAGGTTTATGTTGATTACTGGGACATAGCTGAATAGAGCTTATATATAGTTTTCTAATTAATATTAACATGCAGCATACAAATAAGTACACAAAATAAATGTAAATGTTTAAATGTTTTTTTTTAGTACATTTGATGAGAACCTTTGATGAATTATTTATTTGTTTACCTTGATTTCTCCAGTGTGCTCCTCACAACATGTCAACAGGTCTTTGAGCAGTAATTGATATTTAGTGATCCTCTGAACCGGTTTGATCAGGTATGAGGCAATGCGTTCATCAAGTGATGCCTTTCTCTGCATTTCCTGTGGGACAAAAATTAATACAAAAAGTTTGAGAAAGTCTCAATTCAACTTCAAACGTTATTACAACAAATACCACGACTGTCATGTAAAGTGTTGATATAATGTCACCCAATAAATTCCCAATTCGAAGTCTTACCTCGAAAAATGTACCAGCCTGTTCCACCAACAGCGCGTTAGAATCAGGTTTATTTTTACAGTAAGTCACATAAATGGAAAACTTTTCAGCCTGAAAGGAAATAATGCCACAGTAAATTGAGTTATTCAAATACAATGATCCCAGAGTTTAAATTAATATGAACTTTTTGGTTATCATTCTAAAAATGCAAGTGGTATTATCAGAGCCATCCAAGTGACCTCTGCAGGACACCTAATAAATTTTGATTGGGTATCCCCCTTCAATAAATTTGTGTTCCATTAGACAAATTTTGTCCCTTTTAGTATCCATGACTTAATGACAACCCAAATTCTCATTCTTCCTGTCAAATTTCGTTCTTCCCGTCTGGAATTCAAATGAGGAATGGGTTGCCTGATCAAACCAGGAAAATCAACACTCTAGCAAAAATTATAACTCTAATAAAAATTCAAAACTAGACATAAACCATGGATAAGCATAGGGCGTAATGATCTGCTGTATAAAAAGTGCGTCTGTAAAAAAAATAAGGTAAAATAAGTACTGAAGCAGAGAACAAAATATGGAAATTTCTCAAGAAAGCAGGACATAAATTGGAATTTTGTATGATATTAAGAGTAGCTGGAAATTAACTCTCACAGGTTTGATGTATAGGTCTAAGCGGCTTACAAAACAATGACCAACATCTTCTGGAATAGTTTCATACTTACCCAAGTAACAAAACAATGACCAAAATCTTCTGGAATAGTTTCATACTTACCCAAGTAACAAAACAATGACCAACATCTTCTGGAATAGTTTCATACTTACCCAAGTAACAAAACAATGACCAACATCTTCTGGAATAGTTTCATATTTCTCCAACTCTTTCAAGAAAACACTGTGGGATTATTTTTTAAAATGTCAACATGGGAAAATTTTTTCTCATAACTACTTAAACCAAATGAAAATTAGACAAAATGTTTTTAAATATTTTAACTTCATTAAAATAATTAAGGAGAGGTTGGGGGAAAGTATGAGTAATAATAATGGGAGATTCTGAGGAAGAATTGATGGAGCTGATGGGCAAAAGGGAGAATTGAATTGTAAAAATAGTTTAAGAATAATGATCAAAACGACAGCAGATTTGTAGAGGTGTCATATACTCAATTTTTTTTATCAATAAGAGATGTCATTTTCTCAAGTATTTTAATTAGTAAAAATGAATCAGTCTTGGAGCCTAAAGACTTTAAATGTTGGCTTAAATTATAAATTAAATTAAATTTTAAATTCTAACTTACTCTTTGTGGAATTCATAGATCTCATCCATGTTACTGAAGACTATGTGCTCCTTGCCATGTATTCCAGAAGGGACATTGATGTTAGGTTCTGACATTGGTTTCATGTAGTACTGTGGTATAATAGATTTTCAAGCTTAAGTGTTAAATAATGTTGAATAAAAGTGTACATTTTAATTTTAAAAATGTCTTTAATTGTAATCTCAGGGAAATAATTTTGTGTTTTAACCTTAATATTGGAGGCACATTCATCACAAAAGCTAATAATTTTTTAATAAAGGCAACAAATGATACAGTAAATAAAGACAGATCATTCTTACATGTATACATGTCTCCAAATCTTTAACATATGTCCTTTCAGTTTGCAACAGCTCTGCCATAATAAATCTGTGAGAATAAACAGTGAGAAACTTTTAATATTTCGATTCGACTTCAAGAGTTTGTTTAATTAATGTATCCCTCCACAATAGCAGGCATGTATTGTAAACCCCTAAACAACACTTCAGTATATTTATACTTACTCTCTTCGTCTTGCGGATTTTCTTTTTTCTTCTGTAACCTCTTTGGCAGTCCCAGTCTGTTCGAGTTTTTCCTCTATGGAAGAGTCACTCCGCCTCTGCTCATCCTTTTCATTTTGCTGTTAAAAATATCAAGTATAAAATGTGAAATAATTCTAATACTTAAATAGCTTTTAAATAAAGAGAACATTTTGAGCATGTAAATCAAATTCAAATATGAAAGAAATAGAAATAGAATTTGCATTTCATTCTTCAGCTTCTATTCTATGGCTGGCATTGGTCAGTGCAGTGCAGCCATCTGAACATCTTACCTCCTGAGCTGTCATCCCCAATTTGCCCTGGAGCTGTACCCGATATTTCTCCATCCGCGATGAGAAGAGTTTATAGCGTTTGTCTACCATTGAGCACCACTCCATTATGCTGGTGGCATGGATGTTGCCTTTGGTGACAAAATCATCAGCAAGTTGGAGGAGGAGTTTGACATTTTCTTTTGTTTCCTGTAGTAATATTAATTTTTGTTAAATAAGTATGTTGATAATTATCTTAAATCTAATAAAAATTATATAGTCATAAATCAAAAAAGAAAAAATAGCATACTAACGACTTAAGCTTGTTAATTAGATGGAGACTATTTTGTGTTTTGAATAGAAGTTGCAAAATGTGAGCATGAATGCAGATTGATTTTTACCTTGGCCCTGTTTCTAAACTCAAAATGTTCCTTAAGAAGAGCCTCAGTTTCATTTTTGTCAGCACCAAGATTTGTATGTGATGCCAGGTATGCCTCACCGTAGTCATGAATCCATTCTAAGGCCTAGTTGAAACAATGTTTAATATTTAAGACAAGGCTTTTCTAGAGTGTGAAATAACTTACAAACAAAAATATATATTTATGTATATAAAACTGAACAAGCAAATCTTACTTTTAAATTATAATTCAATTAACCATATCATGTTTTGTTACAAAGGGTGACTTCTCAGATAAGTAGGATTATGGAAGAGTAAAACATAAAAATTATGTAATTTTTTAAAGCATAGTTTGACTTTTAAAGAAACTCAAAAGTCTATCAAGTCACTTTTCTGTGAAGATTTGTTTCAAATATGAAATGCTTAAGATAACTGACAGAAAGTTGATTTCTACACAAAATATTTTGTTTATTGTTGCATACCTTTTTTAATTAATACTGCTACTTATTTAATTACTTTACCACAACAAGAAAACTAAGAATTCAGTCATTCGTCAAGCAATGGATTTGCACTCCTAGGTTAAGAGATAAAGTTTAAATTGCACCATTTCATCCTTAAAAGTGGATAATTTGAAAAAGATTATCCTGAATGATACTTGTAAAATTCATACCTGCTTAGCACTCTGCTCAAACAACACAAACTGGTGACATTGCTCCAGCTTCCTCTTCTTGATAGTCCAATATTCAAGAACTAAGTTCTCTTGTCCTAACAATTTGGTCAGTGTAGCTGTGGGAGACAAATCCACTCAATGTAAGGTTAGCCACTGACAGTAAGAGTAGGTAAGAAAGGTATCCAGGGGAATAATATAAACTAAGTGAAAAACAACTTCCAGAGAACAAATTCACATTTCTGTTACATTTTAATTTAGTTCATATCATTGAGGCACTTCTGAAAAAAATTTTTTTACTTTCCACTGTTGTAAAGGGAGAGCCTACACCAAATATAAAATAAAATTCCAGGAGTTTTCCCCCAAAGCAAATAAAAGATTCCAAAACATTTATAAAAAAATTAAAGATCATAAGTCAGTCACACATAAAATGATATGTCGCAGCAAAGAGAATTTTAAAAAAAGGTTGTGCAACATGAATTAGTTCGTCACCTCCTCAGTTAAGGAGAATTTTTTAAGCTTAAGGAGTTTTCCAGGATTATTTATGTTTTTGTCAAACTCCAGGACAATACAGAATTTCAAGATCTTGAGGAATTCTGCCACAAAGTGAGTGGTGCAATATAAAAAAATTTAAGTGCTTAAAAAATGTTTTCCCATGGATAACTTGCTTGATCACCGTTTTTTTTTAATGTCTATGCTACTCTGCCCTTAGTTGTCATAAGTTTGATGCCCCTGACATTAACACATATGCTACACGAATTAAACTTCTACCTTTAACCCTTTGTTCAGGGCTCCTAAATTTCATCTGCATGCCCAGAAAGTGTAGGTTTCTGGTGACATACTTAAGGAATGTTTCAGCAGTTCTTCTGGCCAGTGTACAAGCCTAGACACACAAAAAACAATAAAACAATTTTAGACTGAGTTTACTGTGTCCCTTTCCTTATTATGGGCTGATGCAATATTTCAATTTAAATGGCATTCATCCTACAAAGGAACTACTGTTAATTTACAAAATAAATAGTATAATAAAATTTAATATCAACTTGACTAGTTTAAACCAATAGACTCTGATGAGAACAAACATGAGTAGGTCACAGAAACTGTCAACATTATCTGCAGCTCTTCTTTATTCATTTATCAAACATTACACTTCACTGTTGTCAAGACTTACCCTGAGGAAGGCTTCTTTCTGCTCATTGTGTTTATTTATAAGTTGGACCAGATATGCAGCCTTGGCCTGGGTGTTTGTGGTGCCTGCCTTCTCAGAGTTGCACCAGTCTTCATCACGCTTGTAGTCCCTGTCCAGTGACTCGAGAACTGACCACACCTGCAGTAACGGTTGGAAAACTTATATTTTAACATTAACATATGGTTTTATTTTCAAATATTTTAATAATATGGGATTCTAAAATTATTTATCAAGAAAAATATTTATTTATTCAACAAGTGGCACAAATCTTATGTTTTTAAGAGGACACGTTAGAAGATGTTTCAGTTGAACACAGCTGACCTCAGTATTTAAAAAATGTTATAGCTTGCCAAGCAAATGGGAGATTTGGTGTAAATGAAAAAAAAATTATATTCTTCTATGATGTACACTTTTAAGAGTCACCCAGCATCATCCAGGTGGTTAGATGTTGACTCACTGACATTGGTGCTGTATGGTACAACTGGAGCATTGTACACCTGACATAAGGGCTGACATACACACAAATAGTTAAATATATGTATCAGCAATATGATGTTTTCTCACACATATGCCTGGCCCAGACCCTAATGATATTGAATCTGCCTCTAAAGATATGAATGGGGAATTAATCTTGTCCTGTATACTAGACACATGACATTGAATCCCCACCTCAACTACCAATCACCTTGTTTACCAACAAAGGCCAACATTAGAGAGTGTGTACCAACAAACGCCAACATTTGAGAGTGTGTACCAACAAACGCCAACATTTTAGAGTGTGTACCAACAAACGCCAACATTTGAGAGTGTGTACCAACAAACGCCAACATTTGAGAGTGTGTACCAACAAACGCCAACATTTGAGAGTGTGTAAATTCGTAACCATGAATGCAATCCAAATGGCCACTGGATCTAAATGATGGCAATGAACTAACTGGCTTTAGTTAATATGAGAGATCATAAACAAATAGGCAACTTCATAGTGAATGGGAAAACTCCTTGGGTTAGGCTGTACTGACATGATTAACTCATTAGCTCCTGATGCGACTAAATGCGTCCTTATAGGGGTCCGTACGGATGCGCCCAAATGCGTCTGTTCGCCTAGCACCGCACTATCGTATTTTTTAGTTAAAAATAGCACGAAATCTCACTTTCCTCGAGACTTCCGGCTAATGCGTGATTCTACGAGATTTCAATGAACATCACCGGATGTTTTTATCTTCTTTCACTTTCGATCCATGTGTGAATTAGTTTGACGCGTCTATATGGCGTATGTATTCACCCGGGGTGCCGAAAATCGCGTTATCAGACTTCAATCCTCATTATTTCGCAGTGTATGTTATATTATTATTAAACTTAATTCATTTCTTGATGCATTAAACATTTTATTTTTTAAGATAAATGAATATCTTTAGAAAATAAAAGCATTTCTCTAATGGAATTAAAAGCTTAACGAAGTTGCTTCCCTTTTGTCCGGAATATGAAATAGATTCGGAAGTAGCCCTTCAGGAGCTAATGAGTTAACGTTTAATTTGACAAAGCGCAGTAATGGGCGCCTAGCCTCTATTACCAAAGCGCGGTAAAGCGCGCCTCGATAGTACTCGTTTTAGAAACGAAATCACAGAAGGTAAAAACTATTCAGTGCGGGATAGATGATGTATTCGACTTCCGGCAATGGCGGCGATTTCCTTCGCTCGTGTTTTCGCTCGATTCGTGAAGTTTCGGAGTAGTTTTTACGGTTTATTTTTTTGAAAATGTGATTTCGCGATACTTTTTTGTAAAAATAATAGTATTAAAATACAGGTAAAATAGTATTAAACTCAAAACGGTCTTTAGGATAATTTAAAATAACCATTCTTATCCTAAAAGATGAAGTCAGTATGACAATATCAATAACATTATAAATACATTTACAGCAATTTTTTAAATTTCATAACCAGTCGATCGCGAAACGGGAAATCCTTATGGGACTGAGGCGGAAGTTTACCGAAAACCTTATGGGGCTTTAAACGTTAAATGTAGCTGTCTTGATTCATAAGTACTAGGATTGTTGCTGCACACTGTGCTACTCAGTCTTAGTAAATGGAAATCATGTAAACACGGTATGAGTTAGCCTGAAGAAACCAGGAAACCAACACTTTATCAACATTTAAATCTCTAATAAAAATGCAGGACTAAACACAAACCATAGATAAGCGTAGGACGCAATAATCTTCTGTATAGAATGAGCGTCTGTAAACAGATAAGATGAGATAGAATAAGACTGGATAACACGTTTTGTTACGTCCTGTCAGGCTAACTCATACCCTGTTTACATGTTTTCCATATACTAATTTATAAGCCTGATTGCAATCTCCCCCCTATTATGTTCACTACTCAGTCTTACTGGTTAAAGTACAGGCTAATGGCTACCTTGAATAAATAATGGACAACTATGAAAAGAAACTAAAAATACAAAATAACATTTAAGCAACTGGTTGAACATTAATTTAAAAATCAACCAATTCAATAAGAGGAGCCGTAAGTTGACCAACCAATTCAATAAGAGGAGCCCTAAGTTGACCAACCAATTCAATAAGAGGAGCCGTAAGTTGACCAACCAATTCAATAAGAGGAGCCCTAAGTTGACCAACCAATTCAATAAGAGGAGCCGTAAGTTCACCAACCAATTCAAATAGAGGAGTCGTAAGTTCACCAACCAATTCAATAAGGTTGACCAAACCTCGAGGTGACTGATGAAAGTTAATTGACACAGGTAAAACTATGTCTGACCTGCTCAGCAGTTTTGTACCAGTTGGTGGATGCCATAACAAGTTTTTGCCTCTCTTCCGCATGGTACATCAACTGTTGCCAGGCCAGCGTCACATTCTCAGCAATGGCCCTCACAAGCTCAGCATTATAATGTTGCTGCTGCAGCATGGCTTCTGCCCGCTGGGTAACCGTCACAACACTAAAGTGGGTTTTCTGAAAGACAATAACAAATATATAATAACAAACTGTATTACTTTGAAACAAGTTGTGATGAATTACACCAAAACCAAACAAGTTTTGATAACATACATATGGTAATTTGTCATCTTTTAAACAAAATACAAGAACACATTTCAGAATATAATGATGGTGTTTCTAATAATATTAAATGTGGATTGAGAAAATGGTAATAGGTCTGATATTAAGACAGGGTTTATTATAACAAAAACAAAGATTCAATAATTATCAATAGCCAAAAATGCTGAATGATGATGACTGTAACTAATTTCAAATGTATCTGGCATTGATATGATGTTTGTTGTTGTTTGTGAAATTACAAAGAGTTCATGGAATTTTTTAATTTCATGCCCTGTCTATGCAGCCTAAAATTTTAGTGATTTGTTAAATGTTGACTAATGTTACAATGGCAACCATGTGACATAAATCTAAATGTGCCACAAATTTAATTTAAATAGATTCAAGTATGTAAAAAATGACTATATTTTTTAAAAAAACATTCTGGTCAAATTTCTATAAGATAGTAAAAATAAATGAAAAAATAATAATAAAATTCCTACTTCTATAGCAATCATAAATTGTTCATGTTCCTTCTTGAGCTGCTCAGCCTCCACAAGGGAGTTAGGACACATGAAGCTGTCGGTCAACATGGACTCTCCATTTCTCACCCAGAGAATCACCTGTAAATAGTCAAAAAGCATTCTTATGATCCCATCAAAATTGTTTTTAATGAGCTACATACATTGCATGTCCTCTAAAGCAGAAAAATAATAAAAAAGGATAAGGGAATATTTCAAAAAATATTGGGTTTTTTTATCAATGTATTTTGATTAAATGATTTTATCCATAGATTAATTTTAATATAATTTAATAATACAAACAAATCAGCAATGTCCATTATAATTAATCTTCTCAATCCACCTGTCGAGCTTCTATCTCAAAGTTCCGTAGATGAACACACTGTTGTAACCGAACTCTTTTCTGTTCAGCCAGGTCTTCTAATTCTACTTGTCTATCATTCAGGTATCCTAGTAATCCACTGATGCGATTGGTGGCGTCGTGATCATTTTCACTCATAACCTGGTCATCAAAAACATAGCATAAGTTATGGGCCTCCCTAACTGGCCAGGATTGTTTTTTATCAATATAAATATTTTCTATGGTAAATATTTTCTATGGTAAATATTTTCTATGGTAAATATTTTTTTAACAATTGATGCATTTGAGCTGTGCACATTTTTTTAATTAAGAAACACCAGAAGCAAAAACATTGGTTTTTTTTAAAAATGTTTGAATACTTCAGAAAATCATTCAAAAATATAATATTTATTTTCTTTATTACATGAAAATCCCAATTTGACTTCTAGGCAATTATTTAATTCTACACAACAAATTGTCACAGCTTCAATTGTATTTTTATAGTGCCAAGATTATGTTCAAAAATGAGTCTAATTTATGCTCCGTACCTGTGCTAATTCTTGGCCCCTTTGTATAACTTCATAAGTACAGTTTTGTACATGCATGACGCTCTCATTGTGAATTTGGAGTAACTGTTCTGCTTTGCTTCCATCTGTCACCATCTCCATGTGCTGTAACTCTTCTGATAACAACTCTAACTGAGATGATACCTGAGAGAGTAGAAAGAATTTATTCCTGGTTTTCACAGCTTTTATCAAAATTTGTTCTTAAGAAATGAGATATAAAATTAAGTATATTTTTTTAAATTTTTTAACTTGCCATGTAGGTAAAACAGCCTCATCAATCTTATGGTTATCTATTGAATCTTAATATTCACAGTTAACCTATAAGCATCAATGATTTTTTTATACACACTTCAGTGCTCAGTTTTCATGAATATTCATGCCATTTAATTCATGTTTTTCTTTCCTTAAGGTTTAACTACTGCTTTAAAATAAAAGTAGTGTCTTTACAGTGTCATGTTTGTTAAATTTTTAGTTGTTTATTTCAACAATAATTTTGTTGCAACTAATATTGTAATTACTGTTAATACATTGTTTATTAAGCTTGAACTAGTCATGAAAATTCCTAAACTTAATTCAAGAGAAATAAGTATCGTCAGTCTTGATAAAATTATTGGTTATATTAATTTTTATTTCACCGCTCAACAAGAAAAACGTGGACAAACTTATTCACTTAATGCTATGTCAAAATATAAGTTGTTGACAAATATTTATATTTAACATAATTCCGCAGCAGAAAAGCCCGTGCATTTATATGCCAGACACCGTACAGCAGTTTAGAGTTACAGCACAGCAAATTTTAATAAGAATTATATGTGTGTTTGTGGGATGTAAACTTTTGCACAGAAAAAAAGGATTATTTGCACACGAGTTTATTATTTTGCACATGAACCAAAAAAACTTAGAAGGAACATAGATGAACACCCCTGCTGACTTATAGGTGGAGAGAATGCAAACAATGTTCAACTCCTTTCATTTTCTGTGAATAACAAAGACAGTCATAAGGAAAAATGAGTCATTGCATAAAGTCTATTTGACATGATGGCTTCAAAATGTATCCTTCTTACTACGACTAACCTCCATGGCATCCCTCTCAAAGACCTGTAACTGTAGGCAGAGATCCAACTTCATCTTCCTGGCTGCCCATAGATCCTCCAACTGGCTACGACTGTCATTTAACTGACTTAAGACACCTGTAAGTATACAATAGCAGCATCATTATAATTCAATTAATATATTTAATATCTCTAAAGTAACTTATAAATAATGTATTGCCACAAACTGCTTTCTAGTTTAAAACCACATAATGGTGAAAAGTTTTAACACTCATTTTCAACTAATGGTAGAAATGAATCCAAGATTTTTATTTTAAAATTAAACCTTGCCTAAATTTTTTAAAATAAAGAAGTTTAAATGAAGTTGTTGTTTTTTTCAACTCATGACCCAGTAAATAAATGATTGACATATCATATCAGCCATGTTTACTACAATGTTCACCTTCTATATGTTTGTAGTCTGCGCTATGTCCTGTCTTTTCAGTCTCCATGGAAATTATTCTGTATTGACATGGAAAACAGAGTCAAAAGTAAGTAAATTAAACTGAGCTAATGTATACACTCGTATTTTAACTACAGTTCAATTAACTTACATGTATTTCACAATTTACAAAATATTTGTTTTTAACACTCAATTTTAAAAAATAAATTTTAACTGACAATTTAAAAGAGAAATTCTTAGTTATTCAATCTAAATCCAAACAAATATTTAAATATAAAACAAATCAAAGATTTTAAAATTGTTACAACCACAAACCTCAGCTGTTCCAAAAGAGTTTCCCCTTCACCAACAGTATTTATTGCAGCTTCCACGGTTGTCTCCCTTTGTTGATTAAACTGTGCTATCAACTGCTCAGCACCCTCAACACTGTCAGCCAGCTCTGTACTCTGTAGCTCTGTGTGCAAGTCTTCTAACCAGTTGGTCAGCTGTGTAGGAAATTAACTTAGGAAAATATAACTGTAAAAAATTATAAATTTTGGCTGGGGACAGTTAAAATCTAACTATTTTTATAATAGAAATGTGTGCATATTACCAACTTGAAAAATAATTAATAATTAATTGGATACATAGTGTCCGTTTCTCTTGAGTTGACAAAAATGTTCATTAAGTTTAAAAAAACACTGGAAATAAATGATAAAGGTTCTTTATTGCTTCAAATTTATTCTAATTTAATCATACTTCAACATTTTCAGAAGAATTGCGATTTACAATCATTTATAAAATATTCTTAGCATGATAATGCACTGTTAAACAAATAAATCCAATGTTCTATAAATAATAAAACAAACATAATTTTCATTTGAAAAAAAAAGTTATGCCATCTTATAATGCATTGGGAGTCAGATTATAAAAATTGCTTTATAAGAAATATGTTCTTTACGCATGCCTATCAATGTTTAATAGTTTCCCAGAGCCTTTTATATACCTGCTCCGGTTTATATCATTCTATATCATATATTTCAGTTTAAAACATCTTCCCCCTATTATAAGGTATATGCACGCAACCCCTTTCCCTTTGGACAAGGGAGTATAGACATTATAATCAACAAATCAGTACACCCACCTCGTGGACATGAGAGTAAAATATAACAGTCATGTCCAAAACAGCCCTGCGTCGCTGCAATGCAGTCAGGAAAGAGTGCATCCGTTGCTCCAATTCATGGGCCTCACTGTAGATTTCAGTGGCATCACACTCCCCAGTTTGGGCCAGCTCATCAGCAGCCGCTAACAACTTCTCTGCATTTGTTATTGTGTTCTGTTGATGAAAATAAACCCATGCAAATTAATGCACAAATCATTTTTAATAACTTTCTTCTTATTGAATTTTTAAATAAGTTACATATATTTAACTGTTGTGACAGATGTTTTAAGTTTACATAAAATTTTACCAATCTTCTGGTAAAACACCAGAAATTTAAAAACTACAGATTTTTAAGTTAAGCCTTCTAGGAAAGAACTTTCAGTGAGATAACCAAAGAATCTGGTTGCAAAGAAAAACGGTCTTTACCAGTTATCAAAAGAGAATACAAAACATTCACTTTGTAAATGTAATAAATCCCTTTTGCCACTGCTTTCTTCAAGGCATTACAACAGATTAGCAAAGGGCAACAGTGTGTGACATTCTTCATGTGATGAAATCTGCCTCTGTGAGTGGTAAATAGAGTGGTGTCCCATGTTAAGCCCTCGCATACTCCAACACACTCCACCGTTTCTCAAACACAAATTTGTTTAGCATTAAAAAAGAAAACTGGTAGGGGTATGAAAAATCTGAGGGAGGGTGGGTGAAGGGTGGATGTCACAACATTCCATTATATGTTTTGTATAAGAGTAAATTATCCAAGAGAAATTACTGAGCTTAGTTTTAATACAGAAAAAAGACAAAGGACTGGTCATTAAACCCAGGCTCAGAAATTGAACTAAATAATTAAAAATTACATCAGATTCAATATGTGGCAATCATAAACCACTATTTTTTAGCTATAACTATCCCACAACATAATACTAAACCAGGAAACAAAATTGAAAGTAAACAATAAAAAAGAAGAAATAATTCACAAGAGTTGTTTCCCATTTCACTATTTCATTCACTACAACAGGTAGCTCTTGTGTGTTTCTATGAGAGGAGGGACTAAAAAGGTGAATAGAGCCATGTTTTGAAAATCAGTTTTCTATATCCTTTATTTTTTTCTGCCCCCCCCCCTTTTTTTTCCCCTGTTTTAATTTATATTACATTTATTTTTTTACTTTATTTTTTTCAAAATAACAATTTAGAGTCATGTAGAAAATAGGAGAATACAATATGAGTTTGGTTGGAATGCCTGGTAACACTCATTTATATCAAATAAATGATGGGAACAAAATATGAGGCATGAAGTTCTGAAGAAGATTTTTTTATGTAACAGATGAAGTGGGAAAGGGGTGGAGTTATTAGCCACAAACTGCTGAATGAAAGGGCAGGCACTGAGGAATTCCTTTTCTTTAAAATCTCAAGCAGCAGGCCATCGTAGCATGACATATAAATAGAAGCAGCTCCATGGGATCATGTTACTCACAGGACAGTAAAAAAAAACCCTGCTGCAGGAATTATCATTTTCCCACATTCACCCTGTCTGAGGAGACCAGAATGGGAGGTGGTTGCCTTGGGTGGAAACTATGTTGGACTTCCAGCATATGGGGCATGTAAACAACTCATTAAAGAAAAAATTACACTGTAAACCATGGAATACACTAGACTAGTGTTCAAATTTGCCTTTCACTCACCCACTTTCTCTCTAATCCTAGGGTAACAAAAATGATAAAATTTCTACAAAAATTTTCACAAGAAGTACACTTCAGAATTTATCTATTTGTGGCTGTTGTTTTTTTTCAATTAAACTTTCATCCAAACTAGATGTTTTTCTAAGCAATTAGACAAATTTTGGAACCATGGTATTGCATTGCACAAGTATGAGAGGAATAATTGAATGAATCTCTAATTCCTAGGATCAAGATGACAACCAATATGCAAACATGTTTAAATTGAAAGGACATGTATTCTGAAAATGTCAATAAGGATAAGAAATATAAAGACTTCAAAATTCACGCTTCACTAATGTCATATATAAATTTTAACCACTTGCTATGTTCAAACTTGTTACTTTAAGTTTTTTAAGTCATCTTTAAGTCCAAGTGTTCAAAATCTCCATGTTAGAAATGCACATTTTTTAAAGCTTTTACTTGAGTAAAAATGAGCAAGATTCAACCTTAGTGAACAATAGTAATGCCCCTGTAGTTAAATGTAAGATTTTGTGACAGACTTGTTAGTCAAATAATAGTTCATTTATTTCTGTAGGGTGATTTTTCATTAGTGATATATTGAAAAGAAATTAATAGTTTGCACTTTTCTTTCAGAAGTAAACTTTACACCAGAAATGTAAAGCCAGTGGGTACAGGCACAACATGAACAAACGTAAGCACTAGCATCTGTGCAGAAAGCACACAACATGTGGTTTGAAGTTTATTTGCACTCATCTTCTGAGAAGTGTCTGCAATAACCTTGGCTGTGGTGGAGACCAAGAATGGGTGAGAAATGTGTGCACCCATATGTATGGGCTGGAGCGCGAAGAAAGGGGTATATCATAAACACAGTGCTCACAATCATATCATGTGAAAGGCATACTCACTCTTTCTTGGGAAATGCAATAGCTGGTGTTTATTGAGGGTCAGGGTTGTTAATATTGCAATATTGTATTGGTATTGGTAGTATTGCCAATACTTTTTTAAGTATTGGGACGATATTGCAATACTTCTTGAAAATTGATATTGGTATTGCCAATAATTATTTTTGATATTGGTATTGATTTTTAACCAATACTAAAAGCAATATTCAATAAAATCTCTACATTGGTTGTGAATAAAGCTGAATATAATAAATTTTTCTTTGGTGTCGCCATCTTGCGAGTGACATTGCCAAACAATTTTTGAATGAGACTGATCAATGAAATGAATGATAATAGAAATCAAATCATATATGATATCTTCGGCAATGAGCATTGACCAGTGACTTACCAAGGCTCGATTAAGGCTTAGGCACTTTAGGCACCGTGCCTAGGCCCTACAAAAAAAAATAAGGCCAAACAAAGAAAAAATTTTTTAATTTATTTATATAATATTAAATTTGTTGTAATTAGAATTATTTTTAGTAGCGTGAATCCATCCATTCATTCATTCACAATATGTGTACAGTATACATATTAAAAATCGTGTTGCTTAAGAACGTTAAGGTATGCCGACTTATTTAATATGTTGTCAAAGACTTTTGAATGCTTTGAGGAAAACTGATGAAGCAAGTGTTAACTATTGAACAAAATTTGGTTAAAAATACATTGTCTAAATTCGCCAAAAATGTTGTTATTGTTTATCGATGTAAGTGATATAGAGCGATGAATTACTTATTTGCGTTTTATTCGTCGAATGACCCAAATATTGGTATTGGTAAGGCAATAATAAATAAATATTGGTATTGGTATTGCAATACTGGTTTTAAAATTGTATTGGTATTGGTATTGGTATTGCCAATAGATTTTACAGGCAGTATTGGTATTGGTATTGCCAATAATTTTTTTTAGTATTGTTAACAACCCTGTTGAGGGTTACTTTTCCATTTTTATTTGTATTAAAATAAAGAGTAAAAATAATAAATGACAGTTTTAGCAAGTGCTAGATCATTAAAAGACCATATCTCAAGCAATACTTGCATTTTTATGTGACAAAGTTTTGTGGCTGCTAAGAATTTTTATAAAATATATTATTGCTCTTAAGAATTAGATTTTTTTAAAAATTATTATTTATCATTGTTCGTTTATGTTCAAAACCAAGATGTCTATTAGAAGTAAGATAGGCAACTGTTTCTTAGAAAAATCCAAGTACTTCCCCCACCCCCTTATCAAGAAATAAATGATCTCACAGTTTGGGTTTTCATCTTGTTTAAAAATATCATAGCATTCACACTCCCTCCAGCCAGATAACCCATTTAAAACATTTAATTGCTTAGCTAATAATGTTTTGTTTTTTTTTACATTTAGATAAAATAATTCAACTCCATCAATGTCAGACCCCTGTGAATGAAGCACAGCTAAAATTACATCTCATCCACTTTTTTTTATTACACACAATGGGGATTTCCCTCTTATTGTTAAATTGCCTGTTTCTAACAGCAATCTGGAACATTAAAAAATTCCTAAAATAGCTCAGGTGAGTTAATGTGAAACTTATTGTGTGTCAATGAAGCATGGCATGGTGCCACTTAAAGGTACAAACACCTGAACAAAAAGGTGATATCATCTTGCTTGGGCTTATCATAAATTTGGATTAGAAATGGTGAATTCACACTTAAATTACATTAGATGAACAGCATTCTTGAAATATTTGAACAATTAGTGGTAGGGCTTTGTAAAGCAATTTCCTACTACATGTATTGGAATTTGAGGCATGTGGGGGCCGGACCTGGAAGAAATATCAGAATTGTGGTCCCTTTTCCACTTAGAGTATACAGACAAGTCAACAAAAGCTCTAGTAAAGATTTTTGTGCTTAACATTAGTATAAATCATAAAATTTAAATTATTAATCACAGCACAGAGACATGTGATACAAATGCAGAAATATTTTTTACCACATTTTAATATTTCTACAAACAACATGGTCTAAATTTTTCAGTAGTCATGGATACATGACAGTGTGAGGTATTTTAAAATTACATTTCAAGACATGAGAGGCTGGAGATGATATGCCTAAAAAATCAACTTCTGATAATTAAAAGCCTTTTCTGACAATAACTTCTTGTATGAAAACTTAGGTTTTTAATAGGGCTGCGGAAATTAACAATTAATCAGTTGATTAATCGTTAAAAATTTTAATCCATTAAATTTAATTTGATCTATTAAAATTCGATTAAAATTTAAGAAAGTGTTTCTGTCTCCAATTTATTAATAATTTATATTTTTTTTTATTTATACTTTTCCCTCGTATTATTATTATTTATTTAGACGTGCATGCGTAAACAAAAATGTTTTTCTTCCTTATTTCTTACATAGCAGAACGAATTTGCTGTGTTACGTCACAAAATTTTGGATCCATGGAATTACTGCTACTTAACCGATTTTGCAAAATAATGAATCACAACTTAACGGGATCTACCGTATATACTCATTCGCAAGCCGACCTTTTATGGACAAAATCTAGGGGAAAAAGTGTGTGTCAGCTTATGAGTGGCTCATAGGTGATTTCTGCATGGATATTGAATATCGGTGTTCTTATTGTAGATTATCAATGTCCTTTTCTACATTCTACAAGATTCGAATGCTCTATCAGAAGCTATAATATAGTATTAAAAATCAGCACTTATCTTATTTAATCAAATCATTTATTTTTGTTAACGTTTTAATAAATTGTTTTACAAATTTTGTTTTCAACCACGGATTTTAATGTACGCGCTTTCGTCACTGTTTACCAAATAATTTTTTTTTAAAAATACCAGTAACTCTTGCTTAACAAAGAGCAGAAAGACAAAGATAGGCAGTACAAAGTAAACAATCATAAAATGACCGATTTAGCTTGTAGTTTAAAAAAAATATGTACCATTTTTTTAAAGCTGTCCTATTATTTTTGGGGGGTCGGCTTGCGATCGGGTTATACACTTTTTATACTTTTCCCTTCCAAAAGTGGGGGGGGTCGGCTTATGAACGTACGGGCTATAGAACGAGTATATACGGTATATATGCGCAATAAAAAATAATTAATTGAAATTAATCGATTAAATGTTTTCCTGATTAATCGAATAAAAAAATTAATCGGTACCAGCTCTAGTTTTTAATATTATATTTTTAGACATGGAGAGGCGGGATGTAATACATATACAAATTAACTGTTGCACATTACATTATTCTGAAGATTACCTTTATTCCAATAATTTAATTTTTTTTATCAAAATCCACAGTATAAAGATTTCTCTTTTTAACTGATTTCAATGAAAGATTATTTTTTAGAAAGTCTTTAACTTGATAAAGAGAATAAACATTATTAAACAATATAATTTGCAATGTCACGTCTGTAGTGTCTGTCCGTGACGCTACTAATTTTAGAAAGCAGCGCACCAAATTACTGCACCAATGCATCAAAAGGTGTGCAAATTAAAGATGCGCTGTAAAAAAATATTATATGAGTCATTGTTTTAGCTCATATTTTAATTTTGGAAAAGGGATCAATGTAATAAAACAAACCCGTAAAAACAAAGTTTTTGACTTTAAATCCCTTATATATGAGACATAACTAACAGTATTGATTATTTTCAAACGCTACAAACATTTACAGACTGAATCTGTTTTAACTCAACTTTGCTTCATAACCCTAGACCCGAGCTCAGCATGACACGTAAAATGTAAAAAAAAGCACGCCGGTACTTCGATGGGTCGCGTCAAAGCGTCAACTCAAACTTTCACGTGGGAAAAAAAACAATAACAAACCGTGAATTTGAATTATATACGTTATATAAGGATAAACTAAAAATGCATTAATTTAATTACGGTACGATCGATCGATCTGAAATTTTGATACGATGCATTGTTAGGTGAGACGGGCCCGTGTGCCAAATTTCAGCTCGATCGGATCGCGGTAAGTGGGTCATTTTTTACTTTTGTTTTTCCGCCAGCCCAAGACAGAGATGATGAGACGGTCGCGAAGTTAATATAAGGGATTTAAAAAGAGGATTTGATGATGGTTAATTATAAAATAAAAAAACAAAGGGGCGCCATAGCCGCCCTACAACCCCTATTATAAAATACTTTGTGTACATTTCAGAAAGTTTAATGTTTCGTATTTATCAAACAAGGACAAGTTAGTTGGGCTTTTGAAAAAGGTGGCGACGTCGGCGCCCTAAAAAAAGTGCATTTTTTATAAAATAAATAGATTTCAGCTGAAAACTTCCATCATTTTTGACGGGTGATACGCTAGTTGTTGATATATTTTGCATGGGAAAACAGTTATAATAAAGAGACATAAATTATTTTGAACTATTAATCTGTGAGATTTTCTTTGACAGACTTAAGTAAAAAATGTCAAATTCAATGGTCCAGGAAGAAAGAGAAGAAAAACAGACTCCCGGACGTATACCGAAAAGGACGTATACCAAACCTATTTTTACTATAAGAAATAGAGGGAAAATGATTAATCCGTTCCCATTTACATATTTAAACATGTATTGACGTGGTTTTATAAAATAATTTAATCACTGCTAAATACTAAAATACATAAAATAAAAAGAACTTAAACCATTATTTTCGTTTTATCCAGATCAAAAGCATTTTTCAACATGCTCTAATGTCCCAGATCTTTATTTTGTTATCAATTTCATCCCATTTGTACATTTAATAGAGTCTTTGTTTTTCCATGATCATAGAAATCGTCATTATTGGCATGCTTCAATTAAGTTATATAACAATTTCTTTTTTTCAACTCCATAGTGATCATAGTGATCCTAGTGATCATAGTGACCCTAGTGACCATAGTGATCCTAGTGACCATAGTGATCCTAGTGATCATAGTGACCCTAGTGACCATAGTGACCATAGTGACCATAGTGACCATAGTGATCCTAGTGATCATAGTGACCCTAGTGACCATAGTGACCATAGTGACCATAGTGATCCTAGTGATCATAGTGACCCTAGTGACCATAGTGACCATAGTGATCCTAACAATTTTTGTTCGTTGCTTGGCTCCTCCCAATAATTTTATTAGAACTTATCGTCAAGGAATTTACTAAAAAAATATTACGAGAAAAATGCAAAATCATGTGACAAATTAGAGTTTATGAGCGAAATGTCCACTGTATGGTAGCAACTGTCGTACCAAAACACTTGAGTATGGTTATTTAATGATGTTTTAAATGTATTCACGCGTGTTAAGATATTGGAGTGCAGCCTTACACTAAACTAAATGGCATTTAGTAAATGCATACTTAAATGACAATTAAGTGATTTGAAACCTGGTCATTTTCAAATATGAATTACAGGTTTTAATTGGGGGGAGGGGGCAAACTTTGTGATGTCATATTTGAGGGGTAACTTTCTGTGACGACATGTGACGAGAAAGGAAGGGGAATCGACCAAAATCGTGTGACGTCATTTTTGGACGACCCCATACAAGTTCTAGCATGCGGGTCATATTCCAAAAAAAGGTCGTATTCAAAACAGAGGTCGTATACCAAGCAAACTATTTTGCGTCAAACCAGGATGTATACCAAGTTGGACTTATACCAAAGCAGACGTGTACCGAGGTACCAATGTATTCAAAATTTCATAGTTCTGACAATTAAACTATATGAAATAACTGTGAGGTAAACTAAGGTATCCCCCCCCTCCCAAGGTACATGTAGTATATTTGTCAGTGGTATGTCTTGTCTATTTATGGCAAACAATAAGGATAAATAATGTTTTAGAGGCCCATGCCTAGTGTACATTTGTCACATCCAAAGGGGAATAAATCATTAGAGACAAGAACCTTGAATACATTTAGTCACATGAGAAGTTTGGGCAACACTAATATACTTAATAACATACTTTAAAAAGAGGGAGTACAATTCAATAACAGAGAATGGCTTTCAAAAAGGGCAATTAGATTCAACCTGTTAATAAACACAAGAAGCGATGAGAGTGGAATTTTAGGTCGGTTTTGTCTCACATCACACATAACTAACATTGTAAAGAACAATGATTGAACATAACATCAACAGGCATTCTCTGATCAGAAGAAAAGGTAGACAAAAATCAATGCAGGTTGCCTTAGGGACCGTCCATAAAGTATGACATACTTTATGGATGGCCCTTATAAAAGAAGTCTAAGTTTGGATGAATATGATTTTGACTCACCCTAGCAACTGATTCAAAATGCTCATGACTTTTCTGTAAGGCTTTGGCTCTTTGTAAAGATTTTCCAATGGATATGTTTTTCTTTAGGAACACATCACCATGGTTGTTCAGCCAGTCTATCACCTGGAAAATTGAAAACAGTGGTACAAATTCAAATCAATTGTTCATCCTTAAATTTACATACATTTATGACTTTGACTATCCACTTATTAAATTTGACCTTAAATTATTTTTCACTAGCAAATTTTAATCTATTATTATTTGTTTTTAAAAAAAGTTTTTGGGTAATAAAAAAAACAACTTTTGTTTCTTTCTAAGAATAATAATAAATTCTTTGTTCGTCACACTGAGATAAAAAGCTAAGTAATTATAGTTCCACTGTACCTGCTTGACATCTTGTTGGAACAACCTAAGGCCTAATCTTTGGTGCAGCTTGACTTTCTTACCATGCCAAATAGTCTCTAGGTGTCGCTGGTGTGCAAGGACCTGAAGTGGAAAAAAAGAGGATGACCATAGTTGGCAAAGTTATGCATGGATGAGAGAAGAGTTAAACTGTCTATGCATATGATAAGATGTAATTTTGACATAAATTTTAACTTGTGTTTTAACTTTAATGACTTAATGGCCAATGAAATACTTGTAACTATTAATTTTAAATTAAAAAATCATTCAAAATTAGAGATAACAGAATCATTGGATAACACAGGTGCATGAAGTTATCCATCTTATTCACAAACAGCCATTGAATAAAACTGTGAACTCTAGAAAAGGGGATCATTATTGACCAAACAACCGACCATACCTCGTGAACAACATCCAAAACATGACCAGCTGCCTCAGAGTAGTCTGCCTTGGCAGTAATGGAATTGGCACTGCTGGATGTGACAGGAGTTTGAAGAGTGTCCAAAAGGGCTTTACCATCACCACACACCTGGCATGAACACCATTGAAAACATCAATAAAACTAGACTTTACCATTACCACACACCTGGCATGAACACCATTGAAAACATCAATAAAACTAGACTCAAATACATCATCTAAATACTCTTTAAATAAATCATGAGCAATAGCCATAGTACTGTAAGAAATAGGTTTAACACAGACCTGAAACGACTAATAGCATTTTAACATCTATTTTCTGTTGGAAAAATGTTTCAGACAAGTATTTTTCAAAAATTAAACAGCCTTACTGTAACTTTTAATCTTGAAATTATGTTTTTACATCAATGTTTATCTTATATTACACTTTTTGAAGAAAAAAAATAATGATTTATACTTTGACAAAGGATATTTTTTTAAAAAAGATATTTCATATGAATTATTGGATTACATATTTGGCTTTTCAAAAGTTATTAAAAAAGAAACTGCAATCTAAATAAATATGGTAGCATATATAGGATAAAAAAATTCATAATGTAAACATATTTTTATTTATATTATTTACTATCTTGCATCTGGAAAAATTGGCCCAGGTTTTTATTTATTTTGTATAAAAGATGACATTGATATTTTCTATTTTTTCAACCCAAATAGAAAATCTGAGAGAAATATTTTAATTATATAAGTAAGTAATCCAGGAAATATGTATCTACTATATGCACTGGAATCTCATTTATTATTGTAATATTCAACCACCTATTTATGGCCACCAGAGCTGGTACTTACCTCAGCTTAAGTCTGGCTGATGGCTGGTACTTACCTCAGCATAAGTCTGGCTGATGGCTGGTACTTACCTCAGCATAAGTCTGGCTGATGGCTGGTACTTACCTCAGCATAAGTCTGGCTGATGGCTGGTACTTACCTCCGCATAAGTCTGGCTGATGGCTGGTACTTACCTCAGCATAAGTCTGGCTGATGGCTGGTACTTACCTCAGCTTAAGTCTGGCTGATGGCTGGTACTTACCTCAGCATAAGTCTGGCTGATGGCTGGTACTTACCTCAGCATAAGTCTGGCTGATGGCTGGTACTTACCTCAGCATAAGTCTGGCTGATGGCTGGTACTTACCTCAGCATAAGTCTGGCTGATGGCTCGTACTTACGTCAGCATAAGTCTGGCTGATGGCTGGTACTTACCTCAGCATAAGTCTGGCTGATGGTTTCTATAAGATTCTGATGTTGCTGAAGAGCCTCTTCCAAGTCTTCAATACCAGACGGAATTTTGAGGCTTTCACAAGTATTCTGCCACACAATCACTTGAGCCAGATACTATAAGACAATCGAAAGCAATCCCATTTATGACCATATATAGTTAATTTTAACAGTAAAAACAATTTGATATATTGCTTCACATGCAGTCTCAATCAAATAAAAGTAGAACAGTTATGTTACGCAAATTGACCTTTATTGCTGTTGTTTCTATGTACATAACAATAGTAGATTTTAAATCCTTAAAAAAGAATACACCTGAAAGAGATTTTTTAAATCTTTGGTTAATGTATATCATATATTACCTGCTCAGCTTTTTTGTGAAACACAACAGACATGCGGAGTACAGTGCTCCTGTCTTCCAGAGCTGCCGCCAGGCTCTTCCACTCTCTCTCTAATCGTCCTCCCTCCATACGTATAGTATTGGAGGCATAGTGACCAGAATCACACATACGTTGGGCCATTCCCAGGATGCGCGTAATATTTACATAAACATTCTGTGGAGTAGAATAAAAAATTACCTCAATTTTAATTTTTGAAAAGGAAATAGTGCAAAATAAAAACAACAAAATTTCTAAAATTTAAATGGCAGTCAAAGGATCCTTAGAGCGTTAACAAAAAAATCTTGAAAGTGTAATAAAGTTTCATTTTAAGTTTTTTAATTGTTTTTCATTTGTATTTGGTAAACCTAAAGGATACTTCATATTAAAGGAATACAGAATTAAACAATGAATATTGGCAAAATATAGTGGCTAAATTTTACAACTTTCAGTATGGCTAAAATATTTATTCCAAACGGATAAAATATATATCCCAAATGGCAAAATATGTATTGTATTTTACGGATTATTAGACACACTTTTTGCTTTGAAAATTGCCTCTAAAATTCAGGTACATCTTATACTTGGAATTATAAAGATTACCCCTTTTCAGACCATGACAGCCTATGAGGCAAGTGAAGTAGCGTTCACAAGTTTCATTGAGCCACCACTAACGAGCAAGGGATGTATGGCTAGCACAATGCCCCGGGGGCCTTGCCAGCACAGAGGCTCGAACCCGTGACTCTCTTTTTGCCTCGGTTCGACAGTCCAGCGCGCTACCGCTACTTGAAATTAATATGCTAAAAAATTGCTTAAAAGTGCATCTTATAATCCGTAGGTTCTCATACTCCATAAAATATGATATCCGAAAAATATACAACAAAAATATCCAGTAAATCCCATTCTCTGCTTATTTAAGTATTCCTTATAACATGAATTTCACATAAGCTGATTATTTATTCAAACAATTCATTAACAAAAAACAAGGTACACAAAATAATTTTAAATAACTTTGTGGTACAGGGGTGTTACATAATGAAACTCAATACCTATCTATGACAAGTCAATATTTTTGTTCATCAACAGAATCTTACTCACCTCAGCACTTGTTGCAAACTGGCAATGTTCCGACTCCAGTTCAACCGCCATTTGGTGACAAGTGCCTATCTCTGTATAATTGACTAGAAACAAGTCCCTATTGTGACTTATCCATTCAAACATCTGAAAAAAAAATAATAAATGTTGATACTTTTAGTTAAATATTCAAGAATGGTAAGATAGCAAATATTCTTCTCAATCTTTCTCTGTCAAAGTATTCACAACTTCTTAAACTTAGCCCATTGGGGCAAGCCATTCATGTCTATCATTTAAATGGGCCATTATTATGGCAGGACATATAAAACAAGATTAAATGCAGTTTGAAAATGCTGTTTGCTTTAATCCCCACCAAGTTGAGGTTCAGTAACACATCTAAATTTAGACATCTTGGTAACATTTACATTATTTGTTATTTTTAAAATAGTGCAGTAGTAGCTACTTTGAAACTTGAGTAGTAAAGCAAAATTAAAAATCAGTGTGGGTAAAAAAAAATTTAACTGCAATGTTAGTGTTCTTCTAATTTATAATTTATATTAAATAATTAAAAGTATGTCATATTCCTATAAATCATTAGTCAGCATTAGTTATTATACTTTTATTTATTACTATTAATCAGAGCAAACTTGACTCTGTATAAGGAAACACCATTCCCTTTTATTAATGTAAGTTGCAATGCCAGTCATATTTTAAAATTGTAACTTCTTTTAAGACAACTACTTTTATAGACATAGTTGTAACCACGATTAAAGTATGATGTGCATGGCAATAGATTTAACGTTTAATTTGACAAAGCGCGGTAATGCGCGCCTAGCCTCTATTACCAAAGCGCGGTAAAGCGCGCCTCGATAGTACTCTTTTTAGAAACGAAATCACACAAAGTAAAAACTATTCAGTGCGGGATATAAGATGTATTCGACTTCCGGCAATGGCGGCGATTGCCTTCGCTCGTGTTTTCGCTCGATTCGCGAAGTTTCGGGGTAGTTTTTACGTGTTTTTTTTTAAAATGTGATTTCGCTATACTTTTTTGTAACAATAATAGTACTAAACTACAGGTAAAATAGTATTAAACTCAAAACGGTTTTTTGGATTATTTAAAATAACCATTCTTATCCTAAAAGATGAAGTCAGTATGACAATAACATTATAAATACATTTACAGCAATTTTTTTAAT
This sequence comes from Ampullaceana balthica, assembly GCA_944989445.1. Taxonomy (NCBI): domain Eukaryota; kingdom Metazoa; phylum Mollusca; class Gastropoda; family Lymnaeidae; genus Ampullaceana; species Ampullaceana balthica. The sequence goes on along the minus strand of CALYLW010000591.1, from coordinate 230,637 downwards.
TTCATAACCAGTCGATCGCGATATGGGAAATCCTTACGGGACTGAGGCGGAAGTTTACCGAAAACCTTATGGGGCTTTAAACGTTAACTTGTCTGACCTTCTCTACATCCTCTTCAAATATTCTCAGCTGCAAGCACTGCTCCAGCCTCATCTTCTTGACACTCCACAGCTGGTTGAGGTGCTGCTTGGTCGACTGGAGGTTGTCCAGAAGCTGGGAGATCTGGGGAACAGCTGACTGGAAGTCTGCATTGCCTGAGATCACATACCTTCTGCCATGTGAACCTGTTCAAACGATAATTTGATTTTGTGAGGTTTTATGAATAATGGATGAGATATCAGTAGCATTTCCTTGCCTTTAAACATCCTCCTTGCATGCAGTCAGGGTTCACAAATCTTTCTTTTTTTTTCCTGAATAGTTTAAGTATTGCAGACACCAAAAAAACCCACTTCAATACATCTTAGTGACAAGAGATTTTAAAATTGAAAAGAAAAATCTGCTAAAAATTCCCCACAACGATGGCCTTCTGGCTGTGCAATACTTTTTGGACAGACAACCTCACCCCAATATACCTACACACGCCTTACTACGTTTGGCGGAATTGGTCCTAACCCTCAACTCATTTGAGTTCAATGGCCAGTTCTTTGACCAAATCAGTGGGGTCGCCATGGGGACTAAAATGGGACCAAGCTATGCTTGCTTGTTAATGGGCCATTTCGAGCACAGAGTGGAAAAAGAATACACTGGTCGCCTCCCCGAATTTTATAAGAGATACATTGATGACGGCCTTGGGGTCACTCATATGGAGAGGAGTGAACTTGACACGTTCATCAACTTTGTTGATTCTTTCCACCCCTCCATTAAGTTCACTCACACGATTTCTGAACTATCGGTTAATTTCCTGGACATTACTGTAACTCTCCAGAAAAACTGCCTCCTTACTTCGGCCAACTTCAAACCTACGGACAGCCACTCTTACCTACTCTATCCCTCGTCTCATCCCAAATCCTGTAAGGATTCTATTCCCTTTTCACAACTTCTTCGCCTCCGTAGGCTGTGTCAATCTATATAGGACTTTTTGGAAAAGGCGTTGGAAATGGTGGAGTTTTTTAGACAAAGGTCTTACCCTGAAGCTATACTTCAATCTGCACTTCAGCTAGTTAAAAACTTCACTCGTGCCGATGCCTTTGAATCACGCTCCAGTGATAGTAATGAAAGGAGCAAATTGGTGCTCACATACCATCCCCACAACATCAGAGCCAAGGAAATATTTTTGAAAAACCGCACAATCTTCCTCGCGGACCCTGAGACAAACAACATATTTTCCACCCACCCCTCATTGTATTCAGGAGGGACAAAAATCTGCGAGACCTATTGGTTCGTAGCCGTCTGCTTATTCCGTCCTCCCATCTGGGCACCAAGCCATGTGGTCGTAATTGCTGCAAGACATGTCCCTTTGTTACCCAGACGGACCAGATTGTCTTCCCTAAGGGGATATTCAAGATGAGGAATGGCTATCTTTGTACCAGCCGCAATGTGGTCTACACCATTGTTTGTAAGCGCTGTCCTATGAAGTACATTGGTGAGACGGGGAGGTTACTCTCGTGCCGTATCGCTGAGCATGTACGTGCCATTAAACAAGACAAACAGTGTCCTGTCTCCCGACACTTCAATGGACGTGACCACATGGGCGTCGATGACATGTCTGTCACCGCCTTGGTTTCTTGTACAAACACACCCGGCCAGGTCAGTCTGGAGAATAGACTAATCCATGAGTATGGGACTCTTACACAACATGGGATCAACCTTGTGTTCGCACTGACAAGCTGATTGATTGGCCACACCCACCCTTTCCTTTCCTATATAAGCTCTTACTTTTCTCTCCTTACTTTATCCCTACTGAACTGCTTGGATTTCACCGCAGCTAAGTGTTTTTTTATTATTATTTCATTTTATTCGTTTCATTTGTGTACTATTTGACCGTTGAGGAAGGCTATTTGCCGAAACGTTCGCTCTTGTGTTACGTCTTGTCAGGCCTACTAATACCCTGTTTTTATATTATAAATTTACCTATAAAAAAAAATTTTAGTTTAAAAAAATCAAACTAAGACTCTTATAACAAACTTGATACTTATTACCTTTTTTTTAAAAACATTTGAGTGATAAAAAAACTTTACTTAATGTCTCTTCTCCTCTTTAAATCACCCTAACCCATAAGGCCTTGAAATGTCACTTGGTACTTTAGGTTGGGAAACCCTGCTCTAGATTGTTTTCAGTGTTCTTGGCCTACAATAATAAGACTATCAATTTAAAAGTATTTTATTTAACCCTGAGCTTTACCAATATATTCCCCAGTTATCCTCTGCAAGATCTGATGCCCTTCCATAGCCAGCTGCTCTACTGGTGCCATTTGGACACGCTTTTTAAGGTGGTTGTGCTCCTCAAGCACCATTTGAGCACCATTGAGATCATCAGGCAGTTCAGGGTTGGTAAGAATTTCTCCCAGCTCATCAAGCTTGTCCAGCAGGTCAAGAGCTTTCCAAATAAACTCTTCCAGCATCTGTGAAGATGCAAAGCAAGAGTTCTTATAATAAACATAAAGATAAATTTTCAAAAAAAGGAAACAATTGTGTTAGGTTCCTATTCTTATTTCTTAGGATGAGTTATGTTCTTAAGATGGTACTCAACTCAAATGTTGAATCTAAATTCAAGTTAGGAAAATAAAGATCAAAACAAAAGCATACACAACCAAAAAAAGTAGAAATAAATTAGGGCTGCGGAAATTAACCATTAATTTCTCGATTAATCGATAACAGTTTTTAACTATTAAAATTTTTTTTAATGATTAATCGACCTACCACTTATTAATGTACTGAAAGTCAAAAAGTAAAATATTTTGGTTGATAAATATAATTTCCTGATGATTACTCGAACATTTTGGTTTTAAAGTATTGACTGACGTGAATGTTCAAAATGTTGATAAAGGTCATTGTGTACATTGAGAGAAATCGTTTGCCTACCATGCAATGTTCCCTCTAAGTCTAAGTCCTTCGTTGGTCCGTGTGCAAAGTTTTTAAAAAAAACTTGTGTGCAAAGTTGCACGTCCATTTGTTGTGCAATATTTTACAAACTTTGCTGCGCTGTGATTTTAAATTCCTGCGTGGCGTCTGTCACATATCTGCGCAGCCACGCTGCTTAGAGGGAACATTGCTACTATGGTTCTAAGTTCTAACACTTCGCTTACATATCACCTGCAAACCAAACTTGCACTACAGTATCAGAAACTTCAGTTGAGACAATCTAAAGCCATGTGAACGATTGTTCAGCTCGGCTGGTTATAAAGTCAATAAGACCCACTCATCACTTGAACCAAATAATGTCAATACACCTGTCTGCGTTGTTGGTTAAAAGATGTCATATACAGAAGACATTTTAGTGTTATTTTGATTTTCGACAAGTATTTTAATAAATGTTACTTATGACACCATGAATTTCAATTTTTGGCTTTAATTGAAATTAACTATTAATTAATCGTTAATTTTTCAAAAGTTAACTATTAAATTTAAATTAATCTTTAACAGCCCTAAAATAATGCAATGACACTTGATGTTTCCAATCAAAAACCAAAAAAATGGATTTATATGGTTGTAATTAATTCCTAATTTTTTTATGCCTGACTACGTACAAACTTATTTCATTTGTGATGGATTTATTGGTTGTAATTAAAGCCTAATTTTTTTACTCCTCACTACGTACAAACTTATTTTATTTGTGGTTTCTGTGATGAACGTTTTTATAATTGTGTATGAAATCTTTTGAAAAAACCAACTGTGCTATAAATTCATAAATTGTAATTCTCACATCCCACCCTTTGCCCCTACATTGTAAAGTAACAGCAACCAAACAAAAAAATTTAAAACATCCATGACAGTACAGACAATGATGATCTGTGCATTTTTATAAGAATGTAGGATGCAAGAATCTTCTACAAAGAAGGAGCATCTGTAATGTTTGGGTTTTTAACAAATTATTTTTACCCTACCTTAGAGGATTAAATTGTAAAGCATTAGTTAGCAGTTTCAAATCCACCAGTCATTTAGAGATCATGTTATAGACATAAATAATAAAAAAGTAATGCAATAAAATGAATTTTATTAATTAAACTTTGTCTCTTTAAAATGTCATCCAAGATGGTCAAGTCCATAGTCACATTGTACAGTTCTTTGGCTTTAAGATGATTAGAAAAAATAACACATGTCCATTCTCACTAATTAAGAAAAACGTATCTTACTATTGATGTCAGGTTAGATTCTAGGGAATATATTACTTCCATACAATTTTGACAAAAATTCGTTTTTATTATTTATTTAAAAGATATCAATAAAATCTGAAATTTTAAATAAAATTTGTAACATGGCATACAACCACTATCACTGTTAAATAGTAGTACACCTACCAGTCTGAGTTGAATCCACTGCTCATGGTCGTACTCTAGTGTCCCATCAAACTCTTTAGTGAGCTGGCTGGGTTCTATGGCTCTGTTCAGACTGTCCAGTGATATCATGTTGGTCTAAACAAGACGTAAACAAAAATTATGATGTATTTATTGTCTTGTTGTTTTTTTTTCAAAGCTGTAGCATCACTAGGGGTGTGTGTGGTCTGCAATGGGTGACACCAAATGGACATTTGTGAATTTGACAAGTTCACTCAGTTGGTCTCATTAAAGAACTCTGGTGGAAACAAGTCACTTCTAAATGTGCTAGTTGGTAAGGCTGCCACCTTACAAAACACCAGACAAAACAGATTACAAATCACTAAATTACATATTCTCACAGGCTTGAGCTTACATTCTAGTACCATGGCAACCTGCCTCCTCTGCTGGGCAGTGCCATATAATAGTTTATAAGAGTAAAACTTTCCTGCCATGTTGAGCAAGGGGACAAAAAAATCAACAAATGTGCCATTAGAACAGTCAGATTCTGAGGACATCCATGGAGATGGCTGATGGAGGTTGACACTAAGACTTACTTTAAAGTTTAACACCACTGTTTTATTTTTTTAGAAATCAGTATCTGATTTGACTTTCACCAATTCAAGGGATTTTATTTCAGTATTCTGGTTTGCTGGTAAACTCAAGCAAACAACTTGTCCACCAAACATTATTCAAATTGCTTAAAATGACATAACAACCAATAACGCAAATAATTATTTGTATTTTCTACAGCAAAATTCATTGTTGAACAGTAAGGTTGACGTCAGTGGTATCCAGCACAGATAGAATTTGAAATGCAATATTTATAGTCTCAAAATTCTATTTCAAGGATCAAAAGAAGATTCCCTTGGCCTAATGCTAACTTTAAAATTGACTTATATCCTAAAAGAAATCCAAAATTATATCAAATAACCTTAACTTCTGTCACAAACCTCAAAGTTATATTTAGAGCTTCCAAGACTTGTCCTCTGTTTTTCCCAGAATTTTTCTGGTTTTATGATGAAAGCCATATTGATATTCCCTGGGAAACATTCCTAAAAGACATAGAGATGAATTTTAATATACATTGATACTGTGAAAAAAAATGTGTGTGTGTGTGTAAGAAGGGGGGGGGGTTCCAACTTGGGTTAAGTGCAACAAGGTGGAGAATGCAGGGCGTGAAATTAGCTTTTTTGTTTGCATGTTTTTGTTGGTGAGTGCAATGATATAGCAATCAAAACAGACCAAAAAAATGGTCATATAAATGGAAGAATGTGAACTTAATCATAGACACTTTTTTGTTGGACTAATGTCAAAACAAATGAGAAACATATAGCTTAATAAATAATCACAAGAAAATAAACATTAAATAAAGGAAATAAACCTGTAGATTCTCTCATAATATTATTATTTAGATCAGTTTTCAAATTACCAAGATCCCTAGCAAGCTGAGAGCATTCATAAAACTGATCAGCCTCAGCTCAACTTACTCCAAATAGTTACTAAAATTATCTGATATCATCTAATACTTTTAACCTTTAAAAAAAAGAAATGGAAATAAATAGGGCAGTAATGGGTACTCAGGAATGGTAACAGGACTAATACATAGGTAGTAATAAGAAAAACCCGTAAAAAACCAAGTTTTTGACTATAAATCCTTTACGTATGAGAGACGTAACTAAAAGAATGTTCATTATAACACGCAGCGCAAGACCATCCAAAAATACAAAATTGCAGTTGTGTCGTAAAACGTGTTTAATATAATGCGCACCGATCAGGAATAGGTTTATAAAAAGTGTTGTCAGTAAAATACGCACCTTATTGCGCGACAGAAAGGTTGTTCAATATAATACGCACCGTGACGCTCTATCTCAAAAAATAGCATGATACATAGGAATAAATAAAATAATCTAAAAAATCAATAATTTAATTACGGTACATGCGATCGATCTGAAATTTTGATACATTGTTTTTATCATCGGTACGAAACTGCCTGCAAAATTTCAGCTCGCTATCTTGCAAGCAAGTGGGTTAAAAATCGATCAAAAGTTTTGGCGACAAGCAAGCAAGCAAGCAAGGTCGGCCGCAGACACCACGAGTTAATATAAAGGATTTAAAAATGTGAACACTAAGAAAAAAGGAAAGAGTGAGATGGCGCCCATCCTGCAATAAATGTAAGAACTGTTTAACAGACACTGTTGAGCTGATAGGCACAGATTTGTCAGCCCTAGCAATAAAGATGTATAATCTTGAAAATGTAAGTCTACTATACCTGTAGAGCCTTGAGAACAGGTTTCACTGTTTCCCACTTTGTTCCTCTCATGTCAAGGATCATGGTGAATCCTTTTTCTCGAACTTCATCACTAAAAGTGTCAGAGGGTGAAATAATTATTTCCTTTTGTAAAGATGTTTAGATTTTCTTTTTTTACAGTAATCAAAAAGTTCTTGTTTAACTTTTACAACACTGACATTTTTTAGACTATCAGTGCCGAGAAGAGTGAGCTTCCTTTACAAAACCTGCACTAATATTATGAAGAAAAAAATTATTTTATATAATTAACTAATTAGTAAATTTTAAAAATTAACAAATGTTAAACTATTTATAGTTGATGGGAATTGAAAAAAAACAATCAAAATGAATCAAAATAAAACCTCAAAATGTATGCAAATGATATATTCTGATTTACATAATAATGCATGTAATTTTTTTTTAACTAAAGCTGAAAAAAATCTTTAGAGCTTTTGTAAAAACTTCTAATTGTTGTAGCCTAAATAAGTGCAAATTAATTTTGATCATATTCAATTTGAAAAATTGACAAATTTTATAAATTTCAGGCAAATCTGGTACAAAGATTTAAGGTATAATGTTGGCTTGTCTTTTTGGCCACTGAGCTCTGGGCTGATGGATCAGCCGTGTTGTCTCAAAAGGGAGACAAATCACTTATTAATTGAAATTAAAATAAAAGATAAGATGCTAATAAAACAACCCCGTAAAAACAAAGTTTTTGACTATAAATCCCTTATATATGAGACATAACTAAAAATATTGATTATGTGCAAACGCGACAAACAGACTGAAACCGAAATTATCTCCCCTGGCTTTAAAACTGGGGGAAGGAGGGGACGTGGTGTGGACATGGACGGGTGGCGTCAACGCGTTAAGTCAACTCCAGGTGGTTTACCTGGTTAAAACACGAGATGTGTTCACCGAAGGCTGGGGTGAAGTCAAGTGACCCGTAAAATGTAAACAATAGCGACAGCTACATATAGTTTATATAGATAAACTAAAAATGCATTAATTTAATAACTGTACGTTCGATCGATCTGAAATTTTGATACAATGCATTGTTAGGTGACACGGGTCCGTGTGCCAAATTTCAGCTCGTTGGCATGATGGGAAGTGGGTCATTTTTTACTTCTGCTTTTCCGCGGTGCCGAAGACAGAGAGACAGAGACGGCGGTGAAGTTAATATAAGGGATTTAAAAATATGAAAATTGCTATTTTATTATCTGTGCTTTTTTTTTACTTAAAGTCTTTTTTAGTATTTTTAGTTTAAGTAGATTTTTAGTTTTTACTTATTACAAAGCTTCCCAATTACTTGTAACACAATTTGTTCCAAACAAAGGGACATAATTGGACAAATTATTGTTCAATTTGGAATTAAGGGGCTACATTAATCAATGTCTATGAAGCAACAAACATTAAAAACGCCTCTGTTGGGATGTAAAAAAAAATTTGAAATTCCTGGATGTTTTTTAAAGTTACAGGTCATAAGTCATAAGTCACTCATTCAAAAATCTACATAACAAAGAATTAGGGTAAACCTTGGAAATTTCAGGAAATTAAAGAGATATTTTGTAATCTAAGAGGTTTTTTTATAATTATCATTTTCCCATCTGATTGGTAACTCTTTTTCAAAATTTCAAGTTCACTAAGGAGGTAGCATTTTATCGCTAATACATTAAAACAAGACAACAAAAACTTAGCCTTGCCTAACTAATGATACAGATGATGTGGGGAAATATTTATTTTATTGCTTTTTTAAAAAATTAATACTGTATAATAGCTTGCTTATATTTAGCCAAAAAGGATAATGATCATTTTCATCAAAAATTAAAGTCACATTTTTAGCAAAAAGCAAAAACAGATAATAGTCTCTCAAGTATAAAATAGTTTTTAAGATTCAAGATTAAATTTTACTAAACAACCACGAACAGAAAACAGTCAAATAAAGTTCTGGCTACATAATGATAAGAATGTGTTAAGGCTCCTGATTAGCAGAAAATGTCAAAAGACATATGCAATGTCAGGTCATGTTTAGGAAACAGAAAAACCCAGAATGTTTCACTCCTATTGGAGAGACAATTGATCATTTAAAATTTTAAAAAGCTAATAGTTTTTTTTTAATGATGAATAAAAATGAAGCAAGCATAGATCATCAGTGATATGCATATAATATTGATGAGGATACTGATACATAATTTGCTTTTAAAAACTGTAAGTGTGGCTACTGTATATATTCAAAATATATTGATTTCCTCTAAGGTTATGGTAATCAAAAGCATAAATTTGTTAAATGTTAGCAACAGTGATAGACAAAAAATTTCTTTACGTATGTAGGAGATTATTTAATGAGCATTAGTAAATGAGTTTGTTTGATTTTTTTACTTTTAATTTTGGTGTGCCTTGAAAATCTGGAATGGTTGAGGTGTGCATGAGTGAAAATAAATTGAGGAGAACTATCTTATTAAAACACACAGCAGAATATAAAATTGACTAGAAACTTTCATATCAACATTCATTAATGACTCATAAGGGCAATGGTGATCTTGAAAATATTGATCTTTTATATAGATGTAGATGTTATAGAAACTTGTTTGCCATAATTAATAAATTTACCTGGGTACGCTTGCTAAGTAGGTCATGAGTCGTCGAAGATCTTCATATTTTAACCTCTCTGGGTGTGTGTGAGATGGAAATGTCAAAATTGGACCTCCTCTTTTGTCACGACCGCCTGCAAAATTGTTAATACATGTATATTTATAATATTGCTTAATTTCTGGATTTTCATTTAAAATATTCAGCAAGGTGACAAGAAATAAATATTTTTGGTGTGGTTTTTATTTTTTAAAATTTAAAAGATGAGTAGAAAGAAAAAAATCAAGAGACATAATCAAAGGGATGATTGTCCTTTTAAGCACATAAATTGGCAATATAACTGATATGTTTATAACCATGTAAGTTAAGCACTTGAGCAATTTTACAGTCTGTTAACATTTAGGATCTTAACAATAGAAAAATCACATATGGCATCCCCATATGGCATCCTTATATGACATTTCCTTCAAGTCCATTACAATGGAAAGCACTGCATGGGAGGATAGTCCTGTCTGTACCGTCATTGACCAAGTTTTTATCAGTTTCAAAATGGAAATAAACATTCACCTTTAGAAATTATTCCAAAAATTTTAAAGTAGGTTTGGACAGCAATATTTACATTTGGAAAACTTTTCACCAACCTATTCTGTATTTGTACTCTAATCATTTCACTAACCTATTCTGTATTTGTGCTCTAATCATTTCATCAACCTATTCTGTACTTTTACTCTAATCATTTCACCAACCTATTCTGTATTTGTACTCTAATCATTTCACCAACCTATTCTGTATTTGTGCTCTAATCATTTCACCAACCTAGTCTGAATTTGTGCTCTAATCATTTCACCAACCTATTCTGTATTTGTACTCTAATCATTTCACCAACCTATTCTGTATGTGTGCTCTAATCATTTCACCAACCTATTCTGTATTTGTGCTCTAATCATTTCACCAACCTATTCTGTATTTGTACTCTAATCATTTCACCAACCTATTCTGTATTTGTGCTTAATCATTTCATCAACCTATTCTGTATTTGTACTCTAATCATTTCACCAACCTATTCTGTATTTGTGCTCTAATCATTTCACCAACCTATTCTGTATTTGTACTCTAATCATTTCACCAACCTATTCTGTATTTGTGCAATAATCATTTCAGCCGCACTTTAACTGACACAAAATCTCTGTGAAAAAAAAATTGGTAAATGCCTTTTTTCCAGATGTGGATAGATCTTAATTAGTGCCTTGGTTTAAGCAACTGTTTTACAGAGTGACGCAGATACATCCATAAGTTAAAACTTGTACATATTGTTGTTGAGAAGGCCGGTTGCTATTTCTCATCTCATTATATAAAAACTACTAAACTTGTCACTTGCACTTGTACTTAAAACTATATTATCCACAAATTCATCATAAAACTTATGTCACTCTCACTTGGGTTCTGTACATTCTAGTATTTCGACAGTGTTAAATTGTTTGCCATACCTTCATTCATTTCAAATTTATTGTAAGAATCATAATAGTGTAGTGTAAGACTGTTGCAAAATAAATAACTAATATATGTATTATATGTCTAAAATGTAGTTAACAAAAAAATAAAACACTGGGCAATGACTTAAAAATATTTAAAAGTAATTGAATACAAAATTTGGGAATAAATTGAAAGTATTTAGATTTAATGCACAGTTGTTTGATTATTTTGTAGTTCAAGTCTAGGAGGACATTCAAATAAGTCTGTACCTAAAAAAAATTTAAAGTTTATCGGAGGGATTTAAAAAGCACTACTATATAAGGCCTTTTTAAGGTAAATCCCTCCGATAAACTTTAAAATTGCACTGGAAACCGAAGTGAAATACTGTATATTTTTTCAGATAGCTTATTTATTTTAAGTCTAGAATTTTGTTTCAATTTTAACTGACACCTTTTCTGTAACCTAACTAATGAAAATTGTGATGTAAAAAGGATTATTAAAATGTTCTAGCTCAAAATTTACTTCTGTGACAAGAATTGTAGAAGAACTTTCCTTACTTTTTTGTATTTTTTTTAATCAAATACTTATTTCAATACTTATAAATTGATCAATTACAAGTTAAAAACAACAAAATTCTTTATAAAAACAGTCCAAATTTGTTAACTTACCAGAAAGATAGGCAACACGTTCTCGTAAAACATGTACAATATCAGCAGCCTTTAACCCATCATTTCTTCTACCTCCTGGAAATAAATTTTAAAAACAACAAATAACAAATACATTGGATAACATTGGTTATTTGGTGTTAGTGTTTAAAATGAAATATCTATTTTTCTATTTTACAACTTTAAAATTCCTAATGACACTAATGTGATGAATAGTTTAAGGTTAAATTTATATATTAAATAGACAAAATCAGGCCAGGACACCATCCCTTTTTTCATCTGTTTGTTGGTTTTATTTTTAGACAGGTGAGTCACGAGTTTTAATGGTTTGATTTTAATTTTAAGATGCTGCAAGTTTTATAAAATGTAAATACGGTATATAGTTTATTATTTTGTATATATTTGCCCCTAAACTAATAGTATTACTAATAGGCAATAGGCATAGGCATAGGGGAAAAGTCAAAAGTAGCATATTTTTACTAGTTATCAGTATATTAATAAAGAGACATTAATCACATAAAAATAAATGAAATGTTTGTTGTCTTTTTTTTGAGTTTTTTTGTTTTGTTTTTTTATGGTACAGGAGCTAAAACATTAATTACAATGGGTATGAGTTAATGGGTTAATAGTTAATTGGTATTGAATAAAATTGAAGGCATAAAAGGGGAAATAACTGATAATAAATCTTTTCACACTTAAGGTACAAATTGTCAAATACATTTTTTTTAAATATCTACCTGGGCTCTTTGTTCTATCAAGCACATGCAATAATACAAGCTTAAAATGTTTTTTTAACAAACGCGTGTGTCTTTTAAAAAAACGAAAAATAAAATTTCCCAAAAACACAGAATTCTGGCACCATCCTCAAAAGCATGGCATCGTTACTCAGGCACTTGTCCGATGGCTGGAACTGAGAGATAGGAATCGTCTGAGAGTTTCTGCTGCCGACCATCGGACATTTAAATGAAGCATAATAATTGTATTTACCTGGCCTGTAATAATATTCCACGTCCTTTTCGGCACCGCCTTCTGCTCCTTGTTCTCCTGAACTCATATTTTATTTTTTTTCATGTCTGTATTACTATTGCAGCTTTCCCGATAGTAAGCGTCTCCTCATCTCAGGAGCTGACTGTCGGCCATTGTAATAACAAGTCTTCGGATTCGATCGGCTATCTCCGCTGCTACCGGATGTTGATTAGGCTCGTCTGCTACCTTATCATCTTTGGAACACTGACTTCTGAAAACTGCCTACTTGAGCAAAATTTAAATATTGGACAATTATTTCTAAGATAATTTCATTAAAAGTTTTTTCTTTAATTTATCTTAATTTATTCTTATTATTTTTGCCTACAATTGTAAACGCATTATTATATCAATTTTACCATTAACGGTGAGTCAGCCCGCTAGAGGGAGTTTCCATTCGAACAGGAGCGGCTACGAGCAACGAGAGATGCGCGTGCGATACAGGTCGGAGAGCAGACGCGAATGTGAGGGGAGAAAATTAGGATTACCATTATTTATTTTTTTCAAAGAGTAACGTTACAACTTTATGGCCATTATGGGTGGCTTTAATAATTCGTCATATTATTTAAATAGATATGAATGAACTAAGTTTTCATCAGGATCGGGTGACCAAGGGCAAGGGAGGTCTTACCGAGGACCGGCACCCAGGGTGAAGCCTTACATTACAAAGGGCAACAGAAAAATAGCTAAAAAGTGCCGCTCTGTGTGGGCTAGTTAAAGTATATACTACACTATTTGTACCCATGGCCGGTCTTAGCAATAGCGGGGCCCTGTGCGGCTTAAAATGCGAAACGGATTGTGCGGGGCCCGGTTTGGGTAGGGATAAGGAATTAATAAGGGTAATAAGTGAAAATTAAGATAGGCGGTGCCTATAAAGGCGCAGGGCCCACTGCGGCCGCATAGGTTGCAGTGGCCTAAGACCAGCCCTGGTTGTACCCATGGACGAACCGGTTTTCTCCTACTCCATTTTTCATTATTTATTTTAACCACTACATGTATTTTCAAGTAGTTTCTGTTTTTAGTGCGTTTGGACTTGTAGTATTGGATGACAGTTGACAGATAAATTATTTTTTAAATTAAAAAAACATTTTATTTAATTTTCATTCTTAAGTCTATTTGTTTATCTAAAAAGTCAAATAAGCAAAATTAAGTCACACTAACACTAATTCAAAACAATACTTGTTTCAAAAAAATGTATAAATAATGTAAGATGTATGCCGCAAAATAATACTTCTTCGGAAAAAGTGAAACCAAAATTTAATGGTTTGCAGATGTAATGTAGGCTATGTGGTTGGGAGTCATGTGATCACATTTGGTGACATTTTAGTATGCAAGTTTTCAAAATATGAGAGTGTATCAGAAGTGTTACATAGAACTAATTTCGATTGCAAGGATTTAAGTTTAAGAGTTAAGGGGCCGTCCATAAATGACGTCACGCGCCTAAAATGGAGGGGGGGAGGGGTCACGCATTTGTGACAATGTGTGACGAGGGGAGGGGGATGTTTAAGAAATATGACGTCACATAAAAAAGTGCAACTTTAAATAAAAGTTATACTTAAATATTTGATTGCTGGCACTTTATTTAATGACGTTTTCAATGACTTCACACATTTTACGATATTAGTATTAGTTTCTCTTTTTTTTTGGGGGGGCGGGGGTGTCAAAGCTTTGTGACGTCATTTTGGAGGGGGGTCTAAGTTTTTGTTACGAGGGGGGATGGGGTAAAATCGGCCAAAATCGCGGGACGTCATTTATGGGCGGCCCCTAATAAAGCCCGGACAGAGTGGAGTATAAAAGCTTATCTGTCCGGTCAGTGGCTTAGGCCTAAATTAAATATTAAACATGCCTACCATGCAGGGCCGGATTAAGCCATCTTGGTGCCCGAGGCACAAACCCACATGGGTGCCCCCTTCTGCCCCGATCCCCCACTGACCGCTGGTATGTTCAATATTAAGCAAACCAACTAACAAACAAAACAGTTGTTAACACACAGGGGCGTCACAAGGGATTGCGGGAGGTGCGGACCGCACCGGGTGACACCAAAGGGTAAATTCTGTATGCCTCGTTATTTGGCATTGGCATACTCGGAGGAGGTCTATGGGGTAAGTTGTGAGGGGGTGACACCATGACCTACCGAACTGGGTGACACCCACCCTAGTGACGCCGCTGTTAACACATATGTTTGTACTAGTATCACTCAAATAAAACCTACGATAAGTTATTTCTGTATTAAAATTAATATTTAATTAATTTTGTAATAATATTAGACAAACATACTGTAATTTTTTTAATAGATGAGAAAGTCAGAGAAAGCAAACCTTTACATTTTAAAGTTCTTTATTCTAGATTTACATCTGGCAAAGTACATCATCAAAGTTAATTTTGCGCAAAATGTCTGTCTCAATCATCAGCAAAGATAAAGAATCAAGCCTTTCTTATTTCATTATCGATCTACTTGGATTTTTTGTACGTTTTAAACTGAGAAAAAGAGCGCTCAGTTAAAACGTTCGTAAACATTAATGTTAAAAATATGCGCAAGTCCATTTCTACATTGGAAAAGCAAACTGGATGTTGTCTCTATTACTTTGTATAATTCTGCATGACTCAACGTGTTGTTTTCAGATTTTGATGCACGAAACTTGTGGCGAATATATGAGTGTAACTTTTGTAGTTCAGTATATAAATTATTGTTCAGATCTTCAGGATAAGCATTTATTAGTCCTATATAACACTGAGATGTTTGTGGTACATCGACCAGACAAGAAAATCTAACTGCTATATCATTATATACCTATCCTCATCTACCCATCTCTGTCTCAAGTTTGTCAACAATGGCGTAAAAAGCAAATATACGAAATTTGTCTCTGGCTTTCAGAGATACCTCAGGGGCATCACCATCAATGACCACTGTCTTTCATGCAAGTGATCTGCTAGTGAAGAATACAAATCAGCACACGTTTTCAAGTTCACGTGCTCATTTTGTAGAGCTTGACTGAATCTGTGAAAATGTAACACTTCTTCCCAAAAGACAAGCGTGAGAGCAAATTCTAATTCTTGTATCTTCTTTGCAATTTTTGTCTGCTTCTCTTCTGGTGTCCCCCTTCTGTGACAGGTCTTATTGTAAACACTCTAACGCTTCTATAATCTGAGGATGAGACTTTAGAATAGCTTTAGTTCCAACAGCATGTGCTTCCCATCTGGTATCGGAAAGAGAGTTTACCAGCGTTCAATCCACAAAGCATCCTTTCAGAATCTTCCATCTGTTGGTTGAAGCTGAGAAAAAAGTATCGATCAGTTGCACTGTATGGAAGAAGTTTACTGCCTCTAAACAAGAGTCAACGGCACTTCTGCCTACCAGATTTAGTGAATGGGTAGCACAGGGTATGTAGATAGAAAACTAATTTCCCTCTATTGCAAACTTCACGTAAGTACTGCAACTCTTGCTTAGCCTTACCTTCACCGGTGTGACTTTGCAGCTCAACGAAAGTCAAAAAATGCTCTATGAGCTCTCCATCTACCACATATCGAAGAACAACGCTTGACTGATCTATAAGTGAAATATCGGGTATTGACAAGCTAAAATAACCGGAAGCCTTTACTTCATCCATAATTACTTGATTGATTTTTGGGGACATAATTTTAATCAGTTCTTCACATATAGTTTGGGATACATAAGAAGGATTTCCTTTTCCAGAATTTCCCTATTTTGCAAAGTGTGATGCTAAAACTGGATCAAACTGACTGGCCAACTCCAGCAACCCTAGAAAATTCAATTTTGTAAAGATCCATTTTCTTTTATTTGTCCCTTTAAAAGCTATTTCAGGGGTGGATTAATAAGATTGCACGGGGCTCCTGACTGCAATTCCACCTGGGGCCCTCTCCAGCCACTTTATTATACAATTTAATAAGTTTGGGGTCCCTTAATTTAGTCTTAAATCATTGGGGGCCCTTGGCTTTAGCCCAATCAGCCTTCCATTTAATCCACCCCTGTGTGATTTAATATTACATTTGCTAACGTCATGTCGATTATGGACAATATACAAATATTTCTTGAGGACTTGTGGTGCCCCCCAAACGCTTGGTGCACAAGGCACGTGCCTTCTTTGCCTATAGGTTAATCCAGGCCTGCTACCATGGGGCGGAGAGGTTTGTCACTTTTGTGACGATGCGTGACGAGGGGGAGGGAGGGGGGTTGAAGAAATCTGACGTCACATCAAAAGGGTAACTTTAAATAAAACTTCCACTGAAATATTTGGTCGCTTACAATTTATTTAATGACTTTTTGTTTCTTTTTTTTTAATCAGTGCTTCTCAATGTGCCGGTCGGTAGGCCATCAGACGCTGGTTGGCGTAAGCTATCAAGACACGAAAATTAAATCTAAATATAATCCTTAAGTTTGAGAATCCACAAGATAACGTATGAAATTGTTACACTGCGTCGTTTGATGTTGACATCAAAGCATTTGTGATGTAACCGCAGCTCCGTTTGGTTCTCTCATGGCAATAGTCGAACTTTTTTGCCAGTTACCCCAAAATATACAAGTTTATGTGTGCGTTACCTCAACCCCCAGACTCTAGGTCCTGCTCACATGACTCGGGGATTTGGTGGAGCGTCGTTAGCCCCCCCCCCTAAAATGCTACTGGTGAGTTTTACAAGCATGACAAGTGTCTAAAAATGATCTGAATAGGATTATGTGTAGATATTTTAAGTCAAAACGACACGGAATATCCTTTTTCTTTAAACGTGGGAGATCTATTTGATATAATTAAAAACGTTTTAAGTTTGATATAATTGTTCGATTGGTTTTTTGGTCAAACGCCCCTGGCCATTCTAGTCTTCTAGATCAGTGCTTCTCAAAGTGGTGGTCCGCGGACCGGTGCCGGTCCGTGGGCCATCCGCTGCCGGTCCGCAGATGTTCTCAAAAAAGGACAGAAAAAATTGTCAATGCAGGGAAAATAGTGCACCAGTCCCTGGTGCAATGGAAAAAATTCCTGCCGGTCCGCCATACTAAAAAGTTTGAGAAGCACTGTTCTAGATATAATGGTAAATGACCCATTTAAAATTAGTCAAGTATTCATTAACTTTATTGATTGAATGCATCAAATTCTTGACATCGCAATTCGAGAGGAGCACAAAACAACTTTTCTTCTTAGCTCAGTTTTTAAGGCATTAATTTTAAATATCACAGAAAGGATACGTGATACAGACAAGTCATGTGGATTACGATTATTGTCACTCGTGTCAATATAAATGAAAGTAGGGTAGATTTAGGTGTCTTCGTATAGTACGTAGGTTAGAAATCTACATAGTTGTCAAATTTTTAAAAAAATGCATTTTCTGGAAGGAACCGGTTCAATAATGGGCATATGTTCCAAGCGTACACGTACACATGACGTATTTTAATATATCTAGTGGATTGTAGTGGATGTTATATGTCCCAAATGAGTCTGCATTACCCCACAAGAATTCCCTTTTTGACCCCAGATGAGGTTATTTACCCTCTGTTCGCCGACCTCTTTCTTACGGGTTGCCCGTCAGTCAATTGAGGGTATTTTTAAAAATACATTTTAAAAATGTTATTTTTAAATATTTTTTTGTCTAAACAAAGACGTTAACCGTGATGATTAATAGTCAATGTTTAATTTGTATACATTAAAATAAAATATAATCTAAGGATGTTAACACAGTTCGTTTTCTGAAGGCCGGTTAAACGTTTTTAAAAAATGCTTCACACGGGTTACGATATTACAATGTAGATCTTCACTAAATAAATAATAAATACTTAAATGACAATAAATGTGATTTGAAACATACTTATTTTCAAATAGAAAATAAAGTTTTTTTGTTTTTTGTTGTTGTTGTTGGTCAAAGATTTTGACGTATTTTTAGAGGGGGGTCTAAGTTTTGTGACGAGAGGGGGTAAAAAATCGTCAAAAATCGCGTGACGTCATTTATGGACAGCCCCTTAGGCTAAAGACGTGGGCGGCATTTTTTAAATTTTATTTATGACGCAAAACGCGTCAAGGCAACACCAGGTAGACCAAGTACATTACAATATCTATCAATTTTTTAAAAAGATTTTGAAAATTCTTCTAAATTCTAAACAACACGTTTAATATTTAATTTTATAAAACTATAAGATCACCCACATTGGTCTCCATAAATGACGTCACGCACCTAAGAGAGAGGGGGGTCACGCATGTGTAACGAGGGGGAGGGGTGTTTAAGAAATGTGACGTAACATCAAAGACTTACACTCATTACATATTTAAATGAAAAAAGTAATTTGCAACCTGCTAATTATCAATTAGAAAATACAACTGGGGGGGGGTGTCAAAGTTTAATTTCCGCAGCCATTCTTTGAATTAATTACTTTGAAAACAGATCGTTACATTCCATTCTCCATACTCATACTGCCATGCCAATGCGGTTAGGGGCCGTTCATAAAGTAAGTCACGCTCCGAGGGGGGGGGAGTAAGAAAGTGTGACACTTTGTGACAGGGGGAGGGGGGTCAGGCCATGTGTGATGTCACACATTAGTTGTTTTTTTTCTAATTTATTTATATATTTTTTAGTAGAATTTAAATAGCTTTAAAAATAATTTTCAAAAATTGTGTGAAACATTGGAATTAGTTTTATGTCAAAATAGCATCAAATGCGTATCTCCTGAAACTGAATGTGTTGTTCATAAATCTGAATTGGATGCAGCAGAACTAATATCGAAGGATCAGAAATGGTTTGACAATCATCTTCGCACCAGCCAATATTTCACTAAAATTGTGAAATATTAGGACATAAAATGTTGCGACAAAGTACGAAGCTCATATTTCAACGTTTTACCTTCAAAATTCTTCCGTCTCCAATCCCAATCAACCAAGCAACTGATGGACTCAAAGATTCAGAAAGAGCAGATGCAGATTATCATACATTTCCTTCCTTGTTTGTAGCAAAAACTCTCAAATTTGATGACATTATGCCAAGATCAACAGGGGTTTTCAAAGTACAACCATATGATTACCAGTTTATTTCATCGACACAAACAATGTGGAAGAAACATACAGGACAACACAGAGCTCGGGCTCAGGAGAATGTGCCCACCCAAACTGTTCAAGAATCAACTCAGATAAAACGCATCCGCCCTTAGAGAATCGCTTCTAGAAGGCAATGAGAACCTATTGCAGTTATTGCCAGAAGAGAAAATGCACGTACAGAGGCTGTTGAGTGGCTAGATGAGGACGATCTGTCTGCAATTATCCTTCCAGGAAACGATGATGGTGAAAGATTGATGTCAGTCGTAACTATGGATGAACACTTCACTTCATCGTTGTAAGATGATGTCCAGCGAATATTTGTGAATGAAACATAATTCATAGGACCATAATAAACAGATTCAATACAGTACAAGAGTTGGTCACATAATTTGTCAATGTAATCTTTTTTTTAGTCAAATTGTTTTGATTCCTTTTTATTATTTAATCACAGGTTGAGGTTAAGTTTCGCTAATCTACTTCTTATCCTGTGTCAATAGAATGCACAATCGGAAGATTACCTAAAACTTGACCTGACCTCACCCATTGCAAATGAAAAGGTAGCAGATAAATGATGTGTATTATATAATTGTCAAGTCTAATTTTTGCAATTTTTGTTTTCAAATTCGATCTAGATTGAGTTACTGTTTCATTGAATAACTGTGATAACTGTTGACAATTAACTATTCTACTATTAACGTAAATTTTAATAATCTGATAGTTCTTTTAAGTAAGGGTGTACGGGATTTCGGCTCCAGCTCCCGCAAATCCGAAATCCGGCTATTTTTTAAAATTCGGCTCCGGTAGATTTCACTTCATAAATCCGGCTGGCCGGTAGATCCCTAATTTATATATATATATTCATAATGGATCCCGCAAATCCGGAATCCGGCCATTTTAACAAATCTGATTCCGGCTCCAGTCGGATTTCACTTCATAAATCCGACCGAATTCAACTCCGGTCGGATTTCAAAATTTTGAATCCGGTACATCCCTACTTTTAAGTGGAAATTTTGTATTTTAACACAGTTTAATAGTGAAGTGTAATTTAAGTATTAAATTTAATATTTTAATTAGGTGTTAATTTTAAAAAAAAATTCGAAAGTGGGACGTACTTTAGGGGGGGGGGTCCCCGAGATTTGTGATAGTTTATGACTGGGGGAGGGGGGGGGGTCAAAAATGGTTTTAAAAAATTGCGTGACGTCACGTGATTTTAGCCGATTTTAACTCCCCCTCCCCCCTCGTCACAAAAACTTAGACCTCCCCCCTCAAATATGACGTCACAAAGCATTGTTGCCCCCCCCCACACCCATAAAAGCTGTATTTTTATTTGAAA
Organism: Ampullaceana balthica; assembly: GCA_944989445.1. Taxonomy (NCBI): domain Eukaryota; kingdom Metazoa; phylum Mollusca; class Gastropoda; family Lymnaeidae; genus Ampullaceana; species Ampullaceana balthica. Next base: position 209,764 of record CALYLW010000591.1, on the reverse strand, counting down.
ATGTGCATGTTTCAAATCACTTTTTTGTCATTTATTTATTAAACTATGTATTTAGTGTAAGACTGCACTCTAATATCGTGACACGCGTGAAGCCGTATAAAACGTCACAAAATAAATTGTACATTTATTTAAAGTTGTGAGTTTTGATCTGACGTCACATTTCTCAAACACCCCCCTCCCCCTCATCACACATCGTCACAAATGTGTGGACCCCCGCCCCCTAGGTGCGTAAAGTAATTTTTTATGGAAGGTGGCCGGCCCCTTACTTACCCACGCTCACAACAAAAGTATAAGTATAAGTTTGTATTGCCAATTATCTAATAACTTTATGGATTAATAGAAAAATAATTGTAGCTATTCCTCCTACAGCACTCATGAAGTGGATTTCTAATTAATGTTAGATCGTAATTCAAAATTACCGTTTGAAAACAGATTTAGATAATAATAATAATAATCTTCTGTATACAAGGAGCGTCTGTAACAGATAATATTGATATTGATATCTCGGACTTAAATTTTAAATTCGGTAAAGATCGAGACCATATATTTGCCGGTAGTAACGACGACACATTTTCACCTACTGATCTACTGTTATAATAAAAAATAATAAAAAGTACGCAACTATAATAGTCTATAATTATAAATTTAATCCATTGTTATTATATCTGTCGTAATTGGTAAGAATTGCTCATCATTTTTTATTTTATTCATATTTAAATCGTCATAGTTATAAATTTAATAAAGTTATTGAACTTATTGTTATAAAGTTCATTTTTTGCAGCTGTGGTTGTACTGAGGACTGATGTACTGTGACTGTCTGTAGACTGTATTGTAACTGTAGTCACTGACTGTAACTGTAGTCCAGTGTAGTCTACTGTATCTTATCTAATCTGTTACAGAAGCTTCTTCAATACCGCAAATTATTGGTTAACACCGCTTTGGACGTCCAGAAGTATTCTGTATTTTATTATAATTTTATTTATTATTTTTTAACTTCCTGTTCCAAAGTTGATAGTTCTTAATTATTTAAAATGTACCCCTCTACTACATTGACAACATAATTGAGCTATTGTCAGGCCTTTTGTTCAATTAAAATTGAGGTTAGAAGACACAAAATTTTATTTTGTCGGAAATGTCAATGTCAGAGTCACTCACTCACTGTGAAGTGTAATATTTATATCTTAAATATTTAATATTTATATAATTTGAGGATCTATAACTATAAGCACAACAACTTCAGGACCCCGAAGCCTGATGAGATCACAATATGGCTTTGACAATAAAAAATTCGAAGTGATTATTCGCACGGTTTTGGTCGTGGGGATAATGCCCAGTATTAACCGCACGGGTCGTCGACGCATGCGTCTACTAGGGGCTGGTCACGTTGAAAAAAAAACCGCGCCCGATGTAGACAAAATAAAAGCAGATAACACTCGATTTTGGCTAAAATGTGTAATTAATATGCTAATACAAATTAAAATTTCATGATTACTGACGTTCTAAAGTAGCACTGCCATAAAAAATGATTGGTGTCGAATTAATGATAATTCTTATAATTTTAAAATAACGAAGTATAATCGTCATCTTCTCCAGGTGAGTGGTTAGTTTTAGCTTAGTTTCATAAAGCATGATGGTATGCGGATCGAATCTCAGGACGGTCTTACTTATTTTTTTTGGGTTACTTAGTTTTTTGTTTGTTTTACAACCACAGTGATGATGTTTGCAAACACTCAAGCAGGCTCTTTCCCAGACGCATTTTATTATTCCCCCACCCATGCCTGTATTATCTATTCTAAATTAAATTAACTTGATTAATTTATGATGATTACAGGTACAATGCTAGTTTTGGGGAGAATAATAATTAGCCTTTTTAATTAAATTTACAGAGCCTCGTCCAATTATGAAAGAAAGTTAATAAATCTAATTTATAATATTTAGAATCAAAATACAAAGTTCGAGTGCACTGGAACAGTTAATAATAGTTTTATATCAGCTAAATCCATAGTATTACTAATAAATAAATAAATAAATGATTAACTAACGATATGCCGGTCCGCTCAGATTATTGATTATTGCTAAAATGGATAAAAAATATAAGATTCCAGTCACTCGAAAGACGGTTAAAGTTAGAATGACAATTTAATTATTTTTATACCCTCCAAACCAAAATATGTCAATAAACAATGATACATAAATAATAAGCAGTTAGTAATAAGAATTTGCGGCAGTGCGAATAAAGCTAGGCATTATCCGAAAGGGTTACCGTGCGGATAATGTTGGACATTTTTCGCACTGCCAAAACCGTGCGAATAACGCTTACCTAAAAAATTTAAACAAACCTTAGTAAGCCAAACAACAACAATGTTTTGAACTGAGAGAATACCAGCTAACAATGCATTTCAAGGTTTATATGTACATGAAAAGAATGGTAATGATGTAATGTTGGATAATAAATTTGATCAGTGATATAAAATATTTTTTTATTATTTTAAAAATATTTATTCAAGGGTTGGATGTGATAAAACAAACAGATTAAGACTAAAAATAATTTTAAGATAATAATCCTATATAATAAAAGGCAATTTTCTGTCCCGTCATCGATAGCGATTGGTCCCTCAAACTCCTACAGACTCCTTCAGCCAATCAGAGAAATAAAAACTCATTTACATATTGAATACGTTTACGTGGAGGTTCAAAACAATTTATTTTTGGTGCAGTATTTTTTTCCAAGACTTTATTTTGAGCGGTACGCGTTGGGATTTAAAGTCAGAAACTTTGTTTTTACGGGTTATTCATTATAACTATAATGAATAGTATTTTTTGATGTGATGCACATGTATGGCCGGTCGAGACGGCTGTTGGAGGGGAGTTACAACATGCCACCGAAACGACGGCGGAACGTCCTTGGACGGGCTTCGTTGCTCGTATATTTAATAATAGTAAAATTAATTTGGGCCTAGGAACATTTAAATGAAAGCCTAACATTACCTATCTCTTTATCAATGTCAGCTAATGATTGATTTTCCCAGTTTTCAAAAGTTATAAATATTAACAGACTCTATTGTTTGACCACAACTCATTCACAGACTTCTCTTACACTGATAAAGTGTACTGGCAACATATTATGATACAAATATTGGGGAAATTGTATTAGTGTGCTATCTGTAGCAAATATTTTTCTTCTCTTTTTATCAAAACTCCTCTGCATCTAAAATAACTTTGATATAAAAGCAAATTTTAAAGTATAAAATATTTCTATCTTCACAAACTCCTAAACTATGCCAGCAGTAGTTTGAACTAATTGAGGCAGATGCTTGTTCTGAAAACTAGAGTGAAGTGCTTGACGGTTTATTGTTATAGAGCTATACAAAGTTCCAGTTCTCTCTTCACTCCTCCTCTGTCCATTGCCATCCCAAGACACAAGAGGCTGTACTCTAAAGTTGTCCATCCTAAAGTCACCACCAGCTTCTTGGTTTTGTGCTGCAGGCCTGCTACTGCCCATAGACATTTTTCAGGTTTGTTTACATGTTACTCAAGAGTTGAAATTAGAAAACAGGAATAAATAAGAAATCTCTTTCAATGCCACACATTATAACTTAACAAAAGCTTATTTTTGATAAAGTTTTTAGACCTTTTTCCCAGAGAGAAACCAGAGAAAACTGTTCTGATGTCACTATTGTCAGAAAATGCACCAGCATCAGCTTTATAGAATGAGTTAATAGCCGGGCTGCATATTTGTACCAAAGTTTTATATTTTAAAAAGCCTTACATTTGCTTTTTATCACCTTCCTTTGTAAAGATTTGGAAATTATGTAAACAATAGCTCTTAATATGGTTTAAAAGAAATTAATCTGAATGCAATATTATATGAACTAGTAACCGAATCTTTATCCCAGTTGTGTCCTAGTATTTTTGTTTTATATAAATATTTTCAGAATAGAGTAGCCCTAGAGAAGTGCAATGTGGTCAGTCACATTTACTTTGCAATTTGGAATTCTGATTGTTAAGAGTAATACATATTTTATAGAATAGATTAGTTTGGTTTTACTAACCTATAATTTTTCATTTTATAAATTAATAAATACAAATAAAATTTGTTCCTTCTATTCGAAAGTCTTGTCTCAATTGTAACCCTTTCCTTACACTCTAATTGAGCTGAAACCTCGGAAATATTCCCAATAATGATACAAATTTTCATGAACAGTTGTTTACCAGTTACCTTTATTGATCCTTGAGTTACCTTTGCTGGTCAAATCTTGCTTTTCAATTTTGACCCACCTCTGATCTCCAAATTTTTTTAACTGTACACGTCAGCACTCCAAATGACAACATAACCTTTCGTGATCAGGTCACCATACCTCTACTGACCCTTGTGTGACCTTTGTGGGTATCTCAGGAATTCAAGTTTTTACATTGCAGTTCCTTATGCATTGTGCATGGTTACTTTTCCCACAAACAATTGACAATGACAACAAAATTTTACCACACATAGATCACCAATGACATTTTTCAAAACTAAAAAGTAGGAAATAAAATGTGATAATACAGGGCCTCTGTCAAAGCTTGTCACTTGACATGGTCTCAGCTAGTGTTTTAGTTCTTCCATGCTCTATCCTGTTCTCATAGCCCAGTGTTGTCCAACCGAAAATCGTTCACGGCACACTAAACTGGTAAAAAATTTGCGCGGCACACCTCACAAAAAAACAAGAAATCAGAGTTTATTCAAAAGATGTTTCATAATTAATGAGATACTTAAGCGTTTTCTTTGGAGCAGATGAGCTCAAAACGCGGCTCATTGCTGGATAAGCAAACTCTCATTTCTCTGTCTATCATCTGCAGTCTTTCACGTTTTTTGGATTTGATATCTGTCAGGGCAGAAATACTAAGTTCGCAGACGCAGAGATATGAAGATCCAAAAGGTAGTAATAATTCGATTGCACATTTAGCCAGTTGAGGGAATTCATGTCGGAGGGCCATCCAGAAAGCTGTGAGCTCTTTTTCTACAAACTCATTTTTATGGATCATATCGTTTCTGATGTCGATCAAATTTTCTTGTTCAATCATCGACAGAACATAAATATCTTGAACGACGAATGGGTTCAAAACCCACTCATATTGCTGCGTTTCGAGCGATGGGAAGTAATTCAAAAATGTTCAGATGCCGCTTCAGTTTACTGGTGTTCATGGACTCGTTGGACAATGCCATGTTACAATTAAGACAAAACGGAAGAGAAGGATCATTTGCACATTGTATGAAACCATTCTCAAGATATTCCTCGTGATATTTCTGTTTAGTAACATTCTTCTTGGATTTCGCAGCTCTCTCTCCATTTTAATGCTCGCTGGAATCCTTCTGGCTTCCCTTCAAAAAATTATCCATAGCCGTCTGTAATTAAAAGTTTTTAAAAAAGTGAACAGCAGGAAAGGGTTTTTATTTACTCACAACAGATATTTATTCCCAATGGAGGAGAGAAATTTTGTAGCTTTCAAGAGATTCTCACAACCAGAACAATACAAACATGAAACGTTTTTATTCAATTCTTTTTCGGTTAAGGATATTTTTTTTCAAAACTTGAAGGTTCGAAAAGCCTAGCAATTTATGGTATTTTTGAAATCTTTCGCGGCACACTAAAATTGTTGGACAACACTGTCGTAGCCTCTTCCAAATCATAACATCTCTTAGGTCTTCCTCAGTGTTTAATCTGAAAATTTGTCTTTTAGGGTATGTGTTTATTTTTATTTTTTTTATTAATCCTGTACATTGGCCACACACTTTTAACTTGTACTTATTGTGTAAGTTATGGAGATTTTGGGATGGTACTTAATCAGGTGTGAAAGATAGATCAGGGTTCATTAAGTGCACTCGTGAATGTTCATTCTCTTTTGGGTCGAGCCGTTAGGCTCTTAGGACCCGGTTCATTTTATCGCAAGCGAGCCTCATCAAGCGGGCATCGCTGTAGAGGTGGTCCTCTGCAGGTACCGTTACTTCTCCTTCCAAATCCCCGCACAGCTCGGGGCACTCTTCGAGTACGTGGGCCACCGTCTTTTCCGGGTGGCCACACAGCCGACAGGCCAGTTCCCTTCTAGTGTTAAACTTGTACAAGTAGCTTCGTATGGGACAATGTTCAGTTCTCATTCTAGTTATGAGCGTCTGATTGCTACGTCCAATTTTCCACCAGGGGTTGCTTTTGCTCGGTCGCGGCATGTACTGGAATACTTTTCTGGCCGTGCTTCCAGACAAGCCCTGAAGCCATTTCTCTCGGAAATGGTCCTTAAGCCACGATCTGACCCCCAGCTGGGTCATCGGGCGATCGGGTTGGGGCTGGGCTGAACCTTCTCTTGCCAACTTATCAACCCTGTCTGAATGGGGCTCGCCACTTTGCCCAGTGATGTACTGAAGGACTACTTTTCCGCCTCGTGCTAGGATTTCACCTACTGTTTCCAAAATGACACTGACCGTTTTCGTCTCCAGAGAGGATCGACCTACAGTCTCGAGAAAAAACCGTGAGTCGGTGAAGACTACGACGGTCGGGAAAACCTTTCTTCTTGCTAGACGTCGGCGCACTTCCTTCAAACCCTTGCAGATCGCCTCCAGTTCGGCATCGTGACTACTGTATGCGGCTCCGCACGGCCCTGACAGTTCGATACTGTCAGGTCCAGGTTGAGGGTATTGAATTAGTACTCCGTATCCACTTCTGCCATCCTTGAAACGTGAGCCGTCCGTGAAGACTTTTACCACGCTGTCGCCATAAGCCTTGATTGTCTTCAGAGTCTCGTCTCGCTGGAGCTCGACGGGACTGGCTTTCGTCACCGCTGTATTTGCCAGTGTCAAACGTAGTTCAGGCAAGTCAAAGCTTTCATGTGGTCCTCGAGCAGGGACCAGTCGCATTCGTTCCCTGTGCTTGGGTATGGGGACTGAGTCTTCTAGTTCGTAGACCGTATCCATGAAGGATGGTCTTTTCAGTCGGGTCCTCTTTACCCATCGGTCTTGTAGTTGGAAGCAGGGTTCGTCATGCTCCAACCTACGGTATCGCTCTACCGTGGTCATGATTGCCTTTTCTCGCCAGGGGTTCTACGTTTGACATAATTTCTACAGCGGCTGTGGGTGTCGTACGCAACGCCCCGCATACAAACCGTAGAGCTTGGTTCTGTATTCGGTCCAGTCCCTCTAGAGCCGTACGGCTCGCAAAGGCTTGGACCGGGAGGCTGTAGTCAATGGCCCCCCTCACACTACCGAGATAGAGAGCTCTCAGTAATCTTGCATCCGCACCCCAACTAGTGCTAGCCAGTTTGTCATGCTTCAGGGCATTCCGTCCATTTGTAAAAATGGAGTGGACCGTTTTCTCCGTATTGACTACTAGGTGCCATCGGTTGGCGTAGTTTTCGATTCGATTCAAATGTTCCTGCAGCCTGTTCTGCAGAGTTGCGACGTCCTTTCCGGAACTCCATATAGCCAGATCGTCAGCAAACATGGCATTCTGCGACCCCAGAATACCTTGTAGGTCGTGGACGTAGGCTAGGAACAATGTACAACTAAGGGCGGACCCCTGTAGGAGTCCGTCCTCCAGGCGCGCTTCGTTGGATAATGACTCCCCCACTCGGGTCTTGATCGTTCTGTCCGTAAGGAACAATTTTATCCAACTGTACATGTTCGCGGTGACACCTAACTGCTGCAACTTATAAAGTAGCCCTCCACGCCAAACCTTGTCGTATGCTTGCTTGAGATCGAAGAACACCGCAGCGTTGTGATTCCTCGACTGGAGTTCATTTGTAATCGTCTGAATTAGTCGGAGAGCCTGGTCCATCGGTTAGCGTCCCTTTCGGAACCCACCCTGCGTCATTGGAATGCATTTGGTCTTTTTGAGGAACCAGTAGAGTCGTGCGTTCACTAACCGTTCAGCTACCTTCCCCACACACGACGTGAGGGAAATTGGCCGGTAACTGGACGGGTGTTCGCCTGGTTTCCCTTCTTTGGGAATTGGGGTTATTGTGGCCTTTTTCCACAGCTTCGGCAGCGTGCCTGTTGTCCAAGTTCTATTTATGAAACTCAATAGTTTCATTCGGCCTGTCCTGCCCAGATGTTTGAGCATTTCATTGTGAACTTTATCTGGTCCTGGTGCTTTGCCAGCTTGGCACTTGTTGAGTGCGGTTTGCAACTCTGTCATTGTGAAGGGGGCCGCGAAAACCTCTAGTTGAGGGCCCTTGCTTTGTCTCCTTGAGCCCTCTTTGCTCATTCGGTCGATTGCTCGGCTAAAGTCAGATCTGGCGCCTTTCTTGTTAACCTGGGCAAAGTGTTTGTTTAGCGCTCGTGCGCGCTTAACTTCACTAGCCCTTTGACCCTTTGGTGTCGTCAAAGGGTTGGAATTCTTTGTCTTCCCCGCGCCAGATAATGCATCTAAGAGCCGCCAAACTTTTCTTCCGTCTACGAGGTCGAGGTTTTCAAACGTATTTACCCATTTTGCCTTCTTCGCTTTGTCGACAGCGGCTAGGACTTCAGCCGTCAGTCTGTTGTACGCCCTATGAGCTTCAGGTGTCTTCAGCCTAACGGCCTTTTTCCGTGATTTTGCTCGTCGATTCACCAATTCGGTCAGACTCTTGTCCCAGTAAGGTCTGAACTTCTGTTTCCCGTTAGTCCTTGGGATCGTTCGCCTCGCAACCCCAAGGATTGTGTCAATAAACTGCCCGTAGGTGGCATCCATGTTGTCTCCTGCAACATCCAGCAGAGCGAGCTTGGTCTCGCTCTCGGCCTCGTACTTTCGCCAATCGGTCTTACGGAACTGCCAATGCCTTCTTTCAAATCGAGGTTTGCCCGCACCAAGCACAAATTCGATCAGGATTGGAAGATGGTCTGATCCTACTTCCTTTAAAACCTCCAGTCTATGCTTCGACTCTAGGTCAGCGGATATAAGCGTTAGATCTGGGCGGGACTCCGTGCTGTGTCCCGTGTGCAGTAGTGTTGGTTCACTGTCTGCGTTTTGCAGCCTGATGAGATTCGTATTAATACAGACATCCTCGATGTAGCGGCCTGACGCGTTCCGTTTGGCATAGCCCCAGTCAGGAGACTGTGCGTTAAAGTCTCCTGCTATTATCGTTCTTCCAAAAAAGACATCTTCCCCAACTGGAAATGGGATTGGATTTCTGGGCGTATTATAGACGTTCGTGATTGTAAAGCCAACGTCGCCTTTGAAAACTCTCACGGTGAGAGTATCAGTGTTGCTGTAACACTTAACTTCGAGCAGCTCCATCGTTTAATCATTCCGGACCGCTGTGGCAAGACCTCGACATCGCCGGTCACACTTGCAATGGTATAGCGAGTAACCAGTGATATGAAACGGCTTCCCCTTAAGGAGCATCTCTTGGAACAGTGCTACATCCACTTTTCGTTCGTGGAGTATTTTGGTTACTTCGTGTGCCTTTTGCCTTATGCCACAGACATTCAACTGTAAAACTACCAGGGCTTGTTCAGGATGGCCCTTCGCACCCATGACCGCTTGGACATGGCCTGTCGTTCGTCACCATGCCTCTAAGAGGGGAGGTAGCCAACCGACCCGATGTACCACCATCCGCCAAAAAGGGGTTTAGAAGGTCCATTCCGGGACCTGCTTTTTTCGATATATGAACCATAGAATAGAGAGCGGGTAGGCAGAAATCTTCAACCCATTGAGGACAGTCCGAGTGCGTTCCGCCCCTTGCCCAGAGGGTCTTCCTGTCTTCGGCGTTCCTAGCCGGGCACTGTTGGGTATGGGCCTGCTCCCACACCCAGCACCGGGCCTCTCGATGAGGCCATGCCCGTCCCTCCAGTTGTCTGGAGGGTTCCAGTGCATATGTTTTGGCGATTTCGCCGGGTTTAGTCAGTTTCAAGTCGCAGCCACTTCCGCAACCCTACTTATCTCCCGGGCCCCGTAAAGGCCAACCCCTTCCGAGAGATTAAGTGCACTCAAATATTCTAGTTTTATTTCTGTCATCCACAGATTTGTAGCAAATGAATTTTATAATCCTTGTAACATAATCCTGATAAAACTGTATGGCCATCTTTGTTTACTTGTACATCAATATGTAAAGATTTAATTGTATCTTTTTCCCACACAGACTCTGAGGTAAATAGATTAGACTCTCTATCAGATAGAGCACCCATTGCCAGTTATACCACAGCAGTTTGCTTAAAGCACCCAGCAACCATGCCTATCACCAAGAAAAAATTTGAACGCCTACCTAAGACAGTGGTCCCATCAAACTACAAACTAACCCTTAAACCTGATCTGAAGAAGTTTACTTTTGAGGGGTCTGTTGTTGTCACTGTTGAGGTAAAGTTTAGTTTACATAACAACTATATCTTTGGTTGTGTTCATATAACAACTATATCTTTGGTTGTGTTTTTAAAAATTTAAAACTAATTCAGTGATTTTAAAAACTGTTTTTAAAATTTAATTTCATTTTTAGTATCAGCCTAAACTATTTTGTCCAGGAAATTATTATAATACTAGCGTATCACCCGTCAAAAATGAAGGAAGTTTTCAGCTGAAATCTATTTATTTTATAAAACCGACCTTTTTCAAAAGCCCAACTAACTTGTCCTTGTTTGATAAATACGAAATATTAAACTTTCTGAAATGTACACTAAGTATTTTATAATAGGGGTTGCAGGGCGCCAACGGCACCCCCTTTTGTTTTTTGATTTTATAATTAACCATCATCAAATCCTCTTTTTACATTGATCCCTTTTCCAAAATTAAAATATGAGCTAAAACAATGACGTCATATAATTACAGCGCATCTTTAATTTGCACACCTTTTGATGCATTGGTGCAGTAAATTGGTTTTCCCTGCTTTCTAATTTTAGTAGCGTCAGGACTGACTGACAGGCACTACTTGCGGGACAATTGCAAATTATATTGTTTAATTAATGGTAACTTGTATAGCCCTGAACCCCTCACACTTCACATAAAAGTACAGGCAAACTCAAACTAGATGTTAAAAAGTATACATTATACATTCAATAAAAAATAATTTATACTGAAAAGTATACAGTAACCCCTTGTTTATCATGGGAGATAGGTTCCAAGGTTTGCCGCAATAACTGAATTTCTGCCAACTGTTAAACCATATGAAATCGGTAGATAAGTTTACAGCTACTGTATGAGAGGTACAGGTAACCATATATTAGGGGTCTACCGGGATATCGGCAATATCAGTATCGGTAGCATGTATTGGTCCCGATATTGACGTCACCGATATCTCTTAACAAGAGAATTTTAAAAAATCTTTTTTAAGAAAAAAAAATCAGAAAAAAAAGAAAGAAAAAAAATTTATTATTTAGATTAACACTGTTAAGACCACTCCTTTTTAATTTTAAGGACCGGTTAGCCATCAAGTTTTACCATCAAGAGAATGGATCAAATTATAGTAGCTCGTCGTCCGATGGACATCAAAAAGCCTGTGATGTACCGACGCTAGTTAATGTTCATCTGTCTGCCGTGATTCCGTCAAAACAGAGATTTAAAAGAAAATTTTCATTGTTACAACAAAGAAGGAGACCGTAATGATTAATATTCAATTTTTAATTTTTATGTATCAAAAGTATTAAAACGGCATATTCTCAAATGTCGTCATGTTTGTTTGCTTTGAAGGACCAGTTAATCGTTTAAAAAAGACTGTTTGCAATCTGGTCCGTATTTTGTCTAATTTTTTGAGAACCAACAAGAGTATTTTCACATTTTTACCTTGCGCCGTCTGATGGTGATATCAAAATATTAAGAAAACACTTTGATGTCACGGTTGCTTGCGTATCAGTTCTGGTATTCTGCCGTAACACAACAAAAAATTAACTCCCGGTGAAAAGCTAATACCGACTATTTGAAGTTACAGTTAGTCAGTCCTGTGCAATCAACACACACTTATAATTCAAATTGGTCCCGGCCAAATTCCATAAGACTAATGTATTTTAGATCTCCTTAACTCAAAGATTTTTGGCTTCCAACCTTGCTTAGTCGAATTTTCCAAGGCATGTTGTGACTCTTTTTAAAAAACAAAAATATTACTTCCTCCATCCCATTGTGGGTGGAGGGGAGGGAAGGTGTCTCTTCTCACGGGCTTGTGTCGGTATGTCAAAGCAGGATGCTTTGAACCGCATCTCTTTCCTGTCAAGCCTTTTAGCCAGTATGGCTGCTTCCCCCCACCCCCTCTCAATATCAACATTGTCCTTGATCAATCTGCGCTTAAAGGCCATTTTCCCTCACTCGAAAACTCTGTAAGTCGATTTTTTTTTCCGGGTCCCTTTGAGTTCGACTTAGAGCGGTCCGACTGTAATTACGAGTCCTAAATTTAAGAATGACGTCATCAAATCTGGCAACTGGTTTTAGTCCTAACAAATACTCATATCGACACAGCAACAAAAAAATATCAGTATCGGCACTCATATCTTAAAAAAACTACCTGTCATATCAGTATCTGCAATATCGGCAAACATGCATATCGGTAGACCCCTACCATATATGACGTGATGATGTTGATGAATATGCTGTGCAGTAAAAATGATGACGAAGAAGGTGGTTATGATTTTTACTGTGCAACCAATGACAACAGTTTATGTCTCTTCAGACAGGGGTGCCATTTCCTGGGGCACCTCTTTTAATATAACTACTATATTTAAAAATCCACAAAGTCATGAATCTGCGATAAATGAACTTTAATGAACCACGAAGTAGCGAGGGATTACTTTAGTTAAAAAGTTATGCACAAGTCGGGATAAAAAGACTTGTACATTTGATTGTGCTCAAAATACATGATGAAGTTTTTAAATAATATACATGAATCCTATTCATTTGAAGATCAATTCACCTGTGACCAAAGTCAAGCTACATGCCTGTGAAATAGTGATTCAAGAGGCTCAGTACAGGGGTATGTTTTTGTTTGTGTACTGACATCATTGTAAACCCACTGTAATTCTGTGATATGTTTAGGAATGACAAAATTTCCTTTTGATTAAAAAAATTATTATTTTGCCATATCATTTGTATACATTTTAACAAAACTTTACTTTAAATTAATATATGTGCAATTATTAATTAAAAATATTATGTCATAATTATAATGTGAATATTCTCAATTACATAGAAAGGCTAGGTTTACTTAGGGCATATGAAAGATTAATGTTGGACAGAAGTGAGAGAAAAATACAGATTTTTGTATTTCAGCAATATGTATGTTGGAGTATCTGGAATTCTTTCACCATCCAAACTGATCAGTTTAAACATTTAATATACAAATTACTTTTTGGGAGGACTTCCAGTTTTTAAAACTTCCAAAGAAAGTACCACCAGCACATTTGATCTCAAGTTATTATAATGAATATCTTTAGGTTCCATGAGATCAAAGTTAAGTGGTCCCTTAGTGTTTTCATTCTGCCATGATTTGTGGAAGTCTCTTTATAAAGCCTAGTATATGTTGCTGACTAAATGTTATTTTGGATGGAAATAATGAAAAAAATAATGTTATAATGTCTTCATTTAGTGTTATACAAGAATAAAATTTAGTTTTGCAAATTGAAAATGATATATACCATACGTATCCTTTAGTCTTAAAACCTTGACTTTGTTTTCATTTTAAATATTAAATTATTAATGCAGTAAATATAGATATGAATTAGAAAATTCTGCCTCATTGTTTCATGTAGTGATTGTAACTTATTGAATCGTGTGTTATGGCAAGGGTCCTATTTTCACAATAATCTATCAAGCATTTAATTCAAGGGTGTTTTTATCTTCAGATTCATCATCTGAGACAACCTTGAGTGCTGAGGTGGAGTATTATAAGGAAGATGAAGAAGTCGGTCTGCTGTTTCCATCGGAACTGATTGTAATGGGCTAAATTTATTTTTTAAATTTAGTTTTGCATGAGGGAAAAGCAAATTTAAACAAAAGGTTGAATAAACCTATTCAGTTTTGAAGAACTGAAAAATAATTCAGGTTTACAGTTATATAATTAATCTTCTTCCTTTTTTGATGTAGCTGGTTGAATTAAGCTTTATTCTTTTAATGTTATTTTTTAAAAGGTTAATGCTTTCAAAGATTCATAATTTAAAATTTGTAATGGGAAATAAATCACAAAAAGAAACATTGATGAAACAAATTTTTTTACTGAATGTATTAGAAAAAATAGAATTTTAAAGAAATCAGTACATAAATGTTCTAGCTTGGATTCTGATCAAATACATAATGTGAGAAATTAAAATCAAATAACAACTATTTTGTCATACATATAATTATTGAATGGCTTAGTTTTCCCCAAATAATTGTTAATGTCTATTCTGGTAAACAGCCTGGTAAAGGTACACTGTCATTGAAGTTCACTGGAGAGCTGAATGACAAAATGAAAGGTTTCTATCGCAGCAAATACACAATCAATGGAGAGGAGCTATATGCTGCAGTTACCCAATTTGAGGTATTATATCTTTTTATTGTGATAGCAATATGACCAGTAAATATATGTTACCCAATTTGAGGTATTATATCTTTTTATTGTGATAGCAATATGACCGGTAAATATATTTTAAACCTGGATAAATGTCAAACACTTTTTTTTAAAAACATATTGTCAATGCTCAATTTATTTCATTGCATGCTTGATAGTTGTTGTTTTTTCCTCATGCACTATCCTGATATTATAATTTTTAAACAAAAACTGTATATCTTTCTCAGGCAACTGATGCGCGTAGAGCATTCCCTTGCTGGGATGAGCCTGCCATGAAAGCTACATTCGACATAACTCTTGTAGTGCCAGAAGGCAAAGTAGCACTGTCTAACATGGTACGTGTAGGAAAATAACCTCCGTGATACTGGAGGGCAAAGTGCCACCATCTAATGTCATGGGTTAATCCTGGTTGGGGCTGAAAGTAAATTTGTAGGAAGTCAAATAGTAGGTTTTACAAAATTACTGATCTCTCTAGGCTATATCTTACTAACTCTACCATAGAAAAACCAAGATAAAGCGCTAGATATCTCTGTGAATAAGATTAGTCAAATTAACACAACATATTGATGCATGTTGTTTCTGCTATATAAAATATATATAATGCTCTTTAAATATTTGCTATGGTTTTATGGGAATTTATTGACAAAATAAGTTTGCGATTTAAGAAGGGTGTACACAATTTAATCAACCTCCCAGATGTTAAACTAGGGGACAGTTTGGTCAAGGTGGGGGGGTAGGGATAATGTTTATTAGGATACTTTTATTTTTATTTTTAAATTATTTTTTTATTTTTTTTTAGGATACTTTTAAACATAGTGTTTTTACCTGAATGCATAATTTTACAAGTAAATTAAGTAGATCAGGAGTTTCCACACCTTGAAATTATTGTTTGGAGGTTATTCTTGGCCATAAATTATATCTAGTAACTACATAATTGAAAGATTAAGTGATTTTTTTTTCTTTGTTTTTATTTTTTAAAGTAAAGCTGTTTTAAAATAAAAAAAATTATGACCTTTAAATTAATTTAAGAGTACAAATAAAGCCCACTTATGTTAGAGTACAAATAAATCCCACTTATGTTAGAGTACAAATAAAACCCACTTATGTTAGAGTACAAATAAAGCCCACTTATGTTAGAGTACAAATAAAGCCCACTTATGTTAGAGTACAAATAAAACCCACTTATGTTAGAGTACAAATAAAACCCACTTATGTTAGAGTACAAATAAAGCCCACTTATGTTAGAGTACAAATAAAGCCCACTTATGTTATGTTTAAAATATCTTACCAAAAACAAAAGTTTAATTTTTTTAATGTGTTATCTATATCAGAAGACTTTGACTTCTTTTGGTCTGTTTTAATTGTAACTGCATGACTGTGTGACAGTTTTAAGAATTTGATCTAGTTGATAAGTATTGTTTTGCGTTGTTCATTTTGTTAAAATAGGGAATTTTAAATTACAAATTTGAATTCTCCTCTATCATATTTATTAATCAAGTGACCAGTAGAAAACTTTTTTTTTAAACTTTACTGAAAAAATCTTTATTTTTATTTTCAAAATTGTAGTCTTTAATCAATAATTTATTAAATGTTAGTTTCAGTTTTTTAATTTAAGATTTCATTCCTAAGGCTTCATGAATTAATTCCTATTACATGTATTATCATTTAGTGTTGTTTCAATAAAATAATTTGTTTGTATTTTTGGCCAACATTTTCAGCCTGTCATCTCAGAAAAGCCCCTGGGCAGTGGCAGTGTTGAGTTGACATACTCCACAACGCCCATCATGTCCACTTACCTGGTGGCGTTTGTGGTGGGAGACTACGACTACCTAGAAGCTGTGGATGAGGACAATGTTTTGGTCCGTGTCTACACCCCTAAAGGAAAACAAGAACAGGGTCGATTTGCTCTGGATGTGAGTTGGTTCCTCAATGTTTCCTGTCAATGAATTGTTTAAACGTTTCTTTAATCACTGTCACTACGTGAGCAAAATAATCATTGCTCTCATTAAATAATGAAGTTCCTAAAACTCTCATGACATCACTGACTCTTGCCATGCTACTTTCCAACTTAAGGTTGCAGTCAAGACTTTGCCATTCTACAAGAAATACTTTGGCATTGCCTACCCACTGCCTAAGGTAGACCTCATTGCTATAGCTGATTTCTCCGCTGGTAAGCAGCTAGTTCTTTGGTAACATCAAAAAATGCATTAAATTAAATTGAAGCTCCTAATGTATTGTAATTGTTGAATTAGTCAATGGACTGTTGTCTTTGTCTTGGACATGTTAAAGTCTTTTCTTTTACTCTACTGTGGTGAGATCAGAAAATATTACAACATAAATTTAAATACTTATTAGCACATAACGTTCATAATTAGTTTATTATAACTAAAAATTATAATATTATTGCCAAATTGTCCCATATTTTGTGAACAGGTGCAATGGAGAACTGGGGCCTGATCACCTACAGAGAAACAGCCCTATTGGTGGACCCTGAGAACTCGTCTGCACGAATCAAGCAGTGGGTTGCCCTTGTTGTGGGCCATGAACTGGCCCACCAGTGGTTTGGAAACTTGGTTACAATGGTAAGAGTTTGATTTCTGGATCAGCTTGGGCGTACACTTAAAAGTTATTTAGACATTCATTTGATAGTGTTAGCCTTAATCTCTCATGATTGACTAAACATTTGATAGTGTTAGCGTTAATCTCTCATGATTGACTAAGCATTTGATAGTGTTAGCGTTAATCTCTCATGATTGACTAAACATTTGATAGTGTTAGCGTTAATCTCTCATGATTGACTAAACATTTGATAGTGTTAGCGTTAATCTCTCATGATTGACTAAACACAGGAATGGTGGACTCACCTTTGGCTGAACGAGGGCTTTGCATCCTGGATTGAGTACCTGTGTGTTGACTACTGTTTCCCTGAGTACGATGTGTGGACGCAGTTTGTCAACAATGACTTGGGCCAGGCACTTGAAATGGATGCTCTGGATAACAGTCACCCCATTGAGGTAAATTTAAGTATTCTCTATTGAAACACCATGACTAACACACAATTTTGAAATTTGCTTTAGTTTTAAAATGTATAAAAAAATATTGCTTAGGAGCTTCTTAAATCTAATTTTAGATTGTTACCTAAATTAATAATAATTGTAAAATTGTAATAAATAATTATTTTAAAAATAAATTTAAAAAGCTTGAAAACAATTTGATTATTTCTGTTTTCCAAAGGTTGAAGTGGGCCATCCTTCAGAGGTGGATGAAATCTTTGATGCCATCTCTTACAGCAAAGGTTCCTCTGTCATTAGAATGTTACATGAATACCTTGGAGATGAGGTATGGAGACTTCATTTTGAATAAAGCAGCTTTTAAATATTATTTTCTTATGTAAATTTCTGCATTCGACCTAATTTTTACTACCACAGAAAATGGTTGTCTGTAAAGAAATTCACGCAAGAATTACATATACAAGCAAGAAAATAACATTTAAAATGAATTAGTCAGATATTGCACACCTTTAAATGACATTTTTATATGAGAAACAATTTTTTGAAGTTGAATTTGTGTTGTTTTTTTTAAATTTCAGCAACAACAAAAATGTTATTTTGTATATTAAGTACAGTGGGACCCGCTTAAGTCGATGGCCTCGGGATATGAAAAATGGTGCCGATATAACCCATCATCGAGTTAAACGAAAACCAAATGGCGTCAAAATATTAACATGCGCTTGAAATTTCTTTATATACATGATGTGTGTAATAAGTGATAGGACGATTAATCGGAATCGTATCAGAATATCGGGACCCTATTTCTTCACTCTTTCCTAAGGTTGTTAAGACCGTTCGTTTTTAAGGAGTGTTTAAATATAACCCAGGGTTCTCACTCAGTCGGGAATTCTTAAAATAATTTTCCCGATCTTGAAAGTCGGGAAAAGTTATAACTAGTCGGGAATCCTTACTGAGATTTTAGTAAAATCACACAATATCCAGAAGTCTCGAGGAAAGCGAGATTTTGATGCTTTTTTAACTAAAAATGCGAGTGTGCGTCGCTAGGCGAACAGACGGGGATCGAGCTAACTGACGTTAAGTTGCAAATTTGGCACTCTTTTGTGCTTGAAATATTAGGGCTCAGCGACTTTAAAAAATCGAATTAACCGATGAAAAAATGCAAAGACAAAGAGAGAATTTGGCGGTTCCAAAAAAAAACGTTGATTTAATAGAGCTGACGAGTTAACCGGGCCCGAGTTAAGTGGGCCCCACTGTAATTTATATATAACAACTATGTTTCTTTTTTTTTGTTGCACATGCTGTTTTTTTTAAATACAAGAACTCAAATCCCATTAATGATAAAAAATGTTTTTGCCTTATGGCTTTCTATTTCACACCTTGACTAGAATTGTCAGGCATTTAAGTTTAAGAGAATGGTTGGGTTATACACTTTCCATGTAACAGATGTAGTGCACTATCACTATCATTTAAGAGAATGGTTGGGTTATACACTTTCCATGTAACAGATGTAGTGCACTATCACTATCATTTAAGAGAATGGTTGGGTTATACACTTTCCATGTAACAGATGTAGTGCACTATCACTATCATTTAAGAGAATGGTTGGGTTATACACTTTCCATGTAACAGATGTAGTGCACTATCACTATCATTTAAGAGAATGGTTGGGTTATACACTTTGTATGTAACAGATGTAGTGCACTATCACTATCATTTAAGAGAATGGTTGGGTTATACACTTTCCATGTAACAGATGTAGTGCACTATCACTATCATTTAAGAGAATGGTTGGGTTATACACTTTGTATGTAACAGATGTAGTGCACTATCACTATCATTTAAGAGAATGGTTGGGTTATACACTTTCCATGTAACAGATGTAGTGCACTATCAGAATCTCTCACCAACCAAAATTCTCATTGCTTGTAGTCTCTAAGTGAATGTTAAGTTATTATTCAACAGGTGTTTTATTAATGGATTGGTATTGTTAAGTTAATGGGTTATAAAAATGAAATAATTAAACCTTTATCTGGCGGTGCATGAGGTCAAGTAGAGAAAATGCAGCTTTTTAAGAGTATATTTATTGCTGGGTACTCATAGGTACACAGGTCAACTTTATGTTGTTGTAAAACTTGTGAATTGTGCCCCAAGTATTACCAGTATACACCCCCTCTATTTGTATGAAACTAAGTGAGCAAAAATGCAGTTTGATAAGACTGGGCTTTTTACAAAGGACAATTTTGCTCATAAATCGATTTTCTTTTCTTGTATGATGTTATAAAACAAATTTTACCTCACATTATATTATGCCCTTTGACTTGTGAAATAGTCTTTACTGACTTTACTTTTTTGTTTGCTTGAGCCAGGATTTCCGCAAAGGTATGAATGTCTACTTGACAAGACATCAGTACAAGAATACATTCACTGAACATCTCTGGGATGCCCTGGAAGAAGCCAGCGGCAAACCTGTTGGTGAAATCATGAAAACATGGACAAAGCAGATGGGCTTTCCTGTCTTGAAGGTAGGCTCCAGGAATTTCATATCTCCATATGTGTTGTGTCATTGATAGATGTGTATGGTAAATAAAAATAGTTTGTGATATAGAACCAAAAATAGGTATAAATTATAAATTAGAATTTTCCTGAGCATTATTTGTCTGTCCAAAAGCTAAACCCTTCTTCATTATAACACATTTCTTAAATTGTTCACATCCTTTGCTTCTTACTTTATATATTCAAGTAAATCACGGTACAAAAAACATAACAGATTTGTTTCAGTAGTTTCTTTAAAATATCTTAAGTGTCAATTAAATGTTTAACTGAGTGACCTAATAATGCACAAAAATTATTTCCTTTGTCATTCTTAAATAACTCAAGGGTTCTCATGTAAATATGCAGTAATCTTGAATACATACCTTGGTTCAGTAAAACAAATAGCAAACCCTTTTGATAATGATGAAAATTGGCATATAAACAAGGATACAATAAAATGGTGTACAGGAAAGAAGACTAATATAATTTCTATAACATTTTTATGGCAGTACGAATATTATGTTGCTAACATTACTATGGCAGTACAAACATTATGTTGCTAACATTACTATGGCAGTACAAACATTATGTTGCTAACATTACTATGGCAGTACAAACATTATGTTGCTAACATTACTATGGCAGCACAAACATTATGTTGCTAACATTACTATGGCAGTACAAACATTATGTTGCTAACATTACTATGGCAGCACAAACATTATGTTGCTAACATTACTATGGCAGTACAAACATTATGTTGCTAACATTACTATGGCAGTACAAACATTATGTTGCTAACATTACTATGGCAGTACAAACATTAGGTTGCTAGCATTTTTTATGAAAAGATTTCTGTCATTGGATGGACTAAATTGTCTAATATAAAACAAAAATTAATGAAATGGGTTTATGTAAGCATGAAATGGGTTTATGTAAGCATGAAATGGTAAGCAGCCTTTAGCATTTTTTTGCATCATTATCAAAGGGATTTGTTATTTTAACAGACACAGTGTAGTTTTAATTTATGCCATCGGATGACAGCGCTACTTCAAAAATTAAATTTCATATGAACATATTCAGGTGAACCAAGTGCAAGATGGGAAGAACAGGAAACTTACCATCAGCCAGTCCAAGTTCACTGCGGATGGGTCAACTCCACCAGACAGTTTCAAGTGGATGGTTCCTGTGTTGGCATCCACTCAGTCAGCCCCTGACAAGCCTGACGTGCTGGGACTGTTGGAGACCGAGTCTAAGGAGTTTGTGGTGCCAAATGTAGAAGAGGGAGACTGGGTCAAGGTCAGACTCAAATTGACCTGTTAACTGTGTTCTTTATTTATGTCAGAGGGCACATGCCCCAATGGTAACTGCATCGGATTGATTCTGTCATTGAATTTAGATTTTAAATGGATCTCTTAATTATGGCTTCAAACAGTGCATATTTTTAAATCCCTTTTATTAACTTCACCGCCGTCTCTGTCGTTCTGTCATCATCTCTGTCTTGGGCGGGCGGAAAAACAAAAGTCAAAAATGACCCACTTCCAGTGATGCCATCGGGCTGAAATTTGGCACACGGACCCGTGTCACCTAACAATGCATCGTATCAAAATTTCAGATCGATCGAACGTACCGTAATTAAATTAATGCATTTTTAGTTTATCTCTATACGAGGTATGTAATTCAATTTCACAGTTTGTTATTGTTTTTTTCACATGATTGTTCAGTCACGCGTTGACGCGACCCATCGAAGTACCGGCGTGCTTTTGTTTACATTTTACGTGTCACGCTGAGCTCGGTCCAGCGATAGGTGACCAGATCTTTCCCCTCTCCCACCCGCCCCCCAGGGGGTTATAAAGCAAAGGAAAGTTAAGACAGATTCAGTCTGTAAATGTTTGTCGCGTTGGAACATAATCAATACTTTCAGTTCTGTCTCATATATAAGGGATTTATAGTCAAAAACTTTGTTTTTACGGGTTTGTTTTATTGTTATACCCTGTCAGTATGTGTCTAATAAAGACTTTGACTGGGATACTAAACAAATATCTGCTTCTACAGTTGAATGCTGGGACAGTAGGTGTATACAGAGTTATGTACCCTACTGAGATGTTGGATGCCCTGATTCCTGCTGTCAAAAATCTGAGTCTTCCACCAAAAGACAGACTTGGTCTGCAGTCTGACCTATTTGCACTGGTTGGTACTTGTCCTTTTATCCATGACAACCAACCCTTTATTTTAACATAAAAAAACTTACTCTGTTGTTACTTTGAACTCTGACCAACTTGTTATGGTTTTGTTAAAGTGTTGCGTCTGTCTGCATTCAATTTTTCAAATGGATTTAGCTTTAAGTTTTAACAGTGGAAGAATTTCCTAAAATTTAAAAGTTAGCCTTTTTAAAGATTTTGAATATAAATTCATTGTTCTGTATTTTAATTTCAGTCCCGTGCTGGTATGAGTTCTGCTGTAGACGCACTGAAAGTTGCCCAAGCTTTTGAAAATGAGAAAGATTACACAGTTTGGTCCAATCTTTCATCCAATATATCCACCATCAGTACCATCCTCCAGGTAAGCTACAGCAGTTTGTTGTTGGTCCAACCTTTGATTTATAAAACAAGATTTTGTTCTTATCAATTGAGAAAAATTGTACCATTTTTAACGAGTATTTGAAAAAAGGTTTGGGGTAAACCTGATCTTTTTATTTGGTTAGCAGTGATAAATGTCAATAGTTTTAGATCTTCTGTTTTCAAAATACATTTGAATAAGCAAAGTGATCAATTTTTAAACAGAATTGTATCACCCTTACATTTTCACAATACTTTGAATCTATTTTTATTCTAATAAAATAATGTTATGTGTGTGAGTTTGAGATAAGCTGTAATAATTCATTATATCTTTTAATCTATTGCTCTCACTGTTTGTACTCTCACTGTTTGTACTCATCATAAAGAAGCTATTTGTCTATTTTCATTGTGTTTGGCTTTCCATTCCAGTATGCTGATGACACATATCCAGCTTACAAACAGTTTGTCAAAAAATTGTTCAGTAAGATTGCAGCCACAGTTGGATGGGATGCTAAGCCTGGGGAGGGTAAGTGGACAAAGAATTTTGAGTAAGATTGCAACCACATTTGGTGGAATCTGGAAAATTTAGTAAGCACTGTGGAAGTGCTTCAGTGGATCCTGATCAAGTTTTTTACTTAAATAGATTTATATAGTTCTTAAGGTACAAAAATCGATATTATAATACTTAAATATTTAAACTTTTTCTCTTTACTATTTTCAAAGCAATTATAGCTACACTTTTAACACTTGAGGATCAAGGGACATTTATGTCCACTACTTCATTACTTTAAAAGCTACTCAAAATGTGATTGAAACAAATTAGATTAGTCAAATTTATATTGAGACCCTCATAATGTTACAGACTAAAGAAAGCTTGTTTTGATATTAATACTTTTGTCAAATTGATTGTAACTGTCATTTGAAAACCAGCTAGAAAATTTGATTTTTTAAATAAAACCAGCTATACAAAGACCTGCTGAATACAATTTAATTTTTTTAGACAAAACAAAGTTCCCTTTAGATTTGTATGGTGATGTTACTTATTTAAAGTATATTTCTTGTTTCAAGATTTTTAGGTGGTTAAAAAATTATGTACATTTTTTGCGTGCTAAATAAGGGAAACAACTTTTGTGCTGCTTCATTTTCCTGCATATTTTTGCTTGTCTATGTCACCGCTAATTGTTAATTTGAATGTACTGTGAAGCTGTTGGAGATGATGTATCATTACAAGCATTATGTTTTAGACATGGGACACTAATATTAATACTATGAGATCATTTATATCCAGGGGATTTTTCCTTAATTTTGTTGGGAACTTTGAAGATTTTTTTAATTGAAAAGAGCTTTTTGAACATGAGAGTGCAATGAGAATACTGTTCTAGCATTACAGTTAGCATTTTAGAAGAATGCTGTTCTAGCATTACAGTTAGCATTTTAGAAGAATGCTGTTCTAGCATTACAGTTGGCATTTTAGAAGAATGCTGTTCTAGCATTACAGTTAGCATTTTAGAAGAATGCTGTTCTAGCATTACAGTTAGCATTTTAGAAGAATGCTGTTCTAGCATTACAGTTGGCATTTTAGAAGAATGCTGTTCTAGCATTACAGTTAGCATTTTAGAAGAATGCTGTTCTAGCATTACAGTTAGCATTTTAGAAGAATGCTGTTCTAGCATTACAGTTGGCATTTTAGAAGAATGCTGTTCTAGCATTACAGTTGGCATTTTAGAAGAATGCTGTTCTAGCATTACAGTTGGCATTTTAGAAGAATGCTGTTCTAGCATTACAGTTAGCATTTTAGAAGAATTCTGTTCTAGCATTACAGTTAGCATTTTAGATGAATGCTGCTCTAGCATTACAGTTAGCATTTTAGAAGAATGCTGTTCTAGCATTACAGTTAGCATTTTAGAAGAATGCTGTTCTAGCATTAAAGTTAGCATTTTAGAAGAATTCTGTTCTAGCATTACAGTTAGCATTTTAGAAGAATTCTGTTCTAGCATTACAGTTAGCATTTTAGATGAATGCTGCTCTAGCATTACAGTTAGCATTTTAGAAGAATGCTGTTCTAGCATTACAGTTAGCATTTTAGAAGAATGCTGTTCTAGCATTACAGTTGGCATTTTAGAAGAATGCTGTTCTAGCATTACAGTTGGCATTTTAGAAGAATGCTGTTCTAGCATTACAGTTGGCATTTTAGAAGAATACTGTTCTAGCATTACAGTTAGCATTTTAGAAGAATGCTGTTCTAGCAATACAGTTAGCATTTTAGAAGAATGCTGTTCTAGCATTACAGTTAGCATTTTAGAAGAATGCTGTTCTAGCAGTACAGTTAGCATATTAGAAGAATGCTGTTCTAGCATTACAGTTAGCATTTTAGAAGAATGCTGTTCTAGCAATACAGTTAGCATTTTAGAAGAATGCTGTTCTAGCATTACAGTTAGCATTTTAGAAGAATGCTGTTCTAGCAGTACAGTTAGCATTTTAGAAGAATGCTGTTCTAGCATTACAGTTAGCATTTTAGAAGAATGCTGTTCTAGCATTACAGTTGGCATTTTAGAAGAATGCTGTTCTAGCATTACAGTCAGTATTTTAGAAGAATGCTGCTCTAGCATTACAGTTAGCATTTTAGAAGAATGCTGTTCTAGCATTACTGTTACCATTTTAGAAGAATGCTGTTCTAGCATTACAGTTAGCATTTTAGAAGAATGCTGTTCTAGCATTACAGTTAGCACTATAGAAGAATGCTGTTCTAGCATTACAGTTAGCATTTTAGAAGAATGCTCCTCTAGCATTACAGTTAGCATTTTAGAAGAATGCCGTTCTAGCATTACAGTTAGCACTATGGAAGAATGCTGTTCTAGCATTACAGTTAGCATTTTAGAAGCATGCTGTTCTAGCATTACAGTTAGCATTTTAGAAGAATGCTGTTCTAGCTTAACAGTTAGCATATTAGAAGAATTCTGTTCTAGCATTACAGTTAGCATTTTAGAAGAATGCTGCTCTAGCATTACAGTTAGCATTTTAGAAGAATGCTGTTCTAGCATTACAGTTAGCATTTTAGAAGAATGCTGTTCTGGCATTACAGTTAGCATTTTAGAAGAAAGCTGTTCTAGCATTATAGTTAGCATTTTAGAAGAAAGCTATTCTAGCATTACAGTTAGCACTATAGAAGAAAGCCGTCATCATTAAATTAATCCATTTAAAATAGATGTTTTTCTTTTTTATCTTAAGTGCAATGAATCAATTGTTTTAGTGTTAAGAATGCTATAAGATTAATACAGTGGGACCCGCTTAAGTCGACGGCCTCGGGGTATGAAAAATGGCGCCTAGGTAAACGATCATCGAGTTACACGAAAACCAATATGGCTGCAAAATATTAACATGCGCTTGAAATTTCTTTATATACATGATGTGCGTTAATTAGTGATGGGACGATTAATCCGCATCGTATAGGAATATCGGGACCCTATTTCTTCACTTTCCTAAGGTTGTTAAGACCGTTCGTTTTTAAATACCGTTTAAATATAACCCAGGGTTGACACTCAGTCGGGAAAAAGTTGGGAATTCTTAAAATAATTTTCCCGGTCTTGAAAGTCGGGAAAAGTTATGACTAGTCGGGAATTTTTATATAAATTTTTTTTTGCCAAAGTAAATGACTTTGATTACGTCTTTGTGGTCATGTTTCGATTCCATTTAATAAAAAAAAAGTTACCAGTTTATAATTGTGTGCGCATGCGTTAAAACTAGTCAAATTTTTCGCCTCGCCTCGTCCCCTGTGACGTGGCATGTCACCGCCCGTCGAATCAGCGAATAAAAAAAAATAAACATATCAATATGGTAATTTTAAGTTTAATGCTTTTGATGTGCAGGATATCTGTCACTATGAGATCGCACTCGAATTTCCTCCGTCAATCAAATGATACATGTAACTTGACCTTGTAATATAAATAGTAACAAATGCGGCCTTTACCGTCTTATCTATACAGACGCTCCTTCTATGCAGAAGATAGTTGCGTCCACAGACCATGAGAGATGATCTGTTTTGGCAAGTGATGCAGCGTTCACAGGCCACGGCTTTGTGGGTTCCACGCATTACCCAGCCGCCTAACTACATGTAGTGTTAGGTACCCATTCGGAGTGGGGTGACTCAAGGACGCCCTAGGTCCCGGGAACAAACCCTTGCCTTCACACGGATTCGAACCCGTGACCACCGGTACGACAGTCCAGTGCGCTGCCACTCGACCACCGCGTCCCCCTACAACAGTGATGACGTGTATATTATATATATACTGGAATATTAAGAAAATGATTTGATTTCACTGTCACGCGCGTGTTACACAGTCACTTATCTTACTGGTAACAAAGCAACAACAAACTTTTAAAAGAATAATAATTTTGTATTTAATTATATAAAAACCACCGTCGATACTCGATACAAACCTTTCTTTTCTTTTCTTAAGATATTCGTTTATCTTAAAAAATAAAATGATCAGAAAATGAATTAAATTTAATAATAATATAACATGCACTGCGAAACAACGATGATTATAGACCGCTATTTTAACGCGATTTTCGAGTACCTCTGGTGAATACATACTCGATAGAGACGTGTCATTACCGTGTCAAACTAATTCACACGCGGATCAAAAGTGAAACAAGATTAAAAAAACATCCGGTAGTCCTTATTGAAATCTCGTAAAATCACACAATAGCCGGAAGTCTCGAGGAAAGCGAGATTTCAATGCTTTTTTAACTAAAAATGCGAGTGTGCATCGCTAGGCGAACAGACGGGGATCGAGCTAACCGACGTTAAGTTGCAAATTTGGCACTCTTTTGTGCTTGAAATATTAGGGCTCGGCGACTTTTAAAAAA
Organism: Ampullaceana balthica; assembly: GCA_944989445.1. Classification (NCBI taxonomy): domain Eukaryota; kingdom Metazoa; phylum Mollusca; class Gastropoda; family Lymnaeidae; genus Ampullaceana; species Ampullaceana balthica. Next base: position 182,325 of record CALYLW010000591.1, on the reverse strand, counting down.
TTGAATTAACCGATGAAAAAGTGCAAAGACAAAGAGAGAATTTGGCGGTTCCAAAAAAAAACGTCGACTTAATAGAGCTGATGAGTTAACCGGGCTCAAGTTAAGTGGGCAACACTGTATTGGCTTACAATCTGAAGGAGAATTTTGCTTTGTCATCATCTTTGGTGATCTGTCCATGTAGGGCAGTGTTGTCCAACTGGTGTGCCGCGAGAAAATTTTAGTGTGCCGCGAAAGATTTCAAACATACCATAAATTGATAGGCTTTTCGAACCTTCAAGTTTTGAAAAAAAATATCCTTAACCGAAAAAGAATTGAATAAAAACGTTTCATGTTTGTATTGTTCTGGTTGTGAGAATCTCTTGAAAGCTACAAAATTTCTCTCCTCCATTGGGAATAAATATTTGTTGTAAGTAAATAAAAACCCTTTCCTGCTGTTCACTTTTTAAATCCCTTATATTAACTTCACCGCTGTCTCTGTCATCATCTCATGGGCGGGCAGAAAAACAAAAGCCAAAAATGACCCACTTCCCGTAATCCGATCGAGCTGACATTTGGCACACGGACCCGTGTAACCTCACAATGCATCGTATCAAAATTTCAGATCGATCGAACGTACCGTAATTAAATTAATGCATTTGTAGTTTATCCTTATATAACGTATGAAATTCAAATTCACTGTTTGTTATTGTTTTTTTCCCACGTGAGAGTTTGAGTTGACGCGACCCATTGAAGTACCGGCGTGCTTTTGTTTACAATTTACGTGTCACGCTGAGCTCGATCCAGCAATCGGTGACCAGACTTTTCCCTCATGCTGAACTCGGTCCCCCCCCCGGGTTATGAAGCAGTTTGAGTTAAGACAGATTCAGTCTGTAAATGTTTGTCGCGTTTGAAAATAATCAATACTGTTAGTTATGTCTCATATATAAGGGATTTATATTAAAAAACTTTGTTTTTACGGGTTTGTTTTATTATTATTAAATCCCTTATATTAACTTCACCGCCGTCCCTGTCGTCATCTCTCTGTCTGTCTTGGGCGGGCGGAAAAATAAAAGTAAAAAATGACCCACTTCCCGTGATCCGATCGAGCTGACATTTGGCACATGGACCCGTCTCACCTAACAATGCATCGTATCAAAATTTCAGATCGATCGAACGTAGCGTAATTAAATGTATGCATTTTTAGTGTATCCTTATATAACTTATGTAATTCAAATTCACTGTTTGTTATTGTTTTTTTTTCCACACGAGAGTTTGAGTTGGCGCGACCCATCGAAGTACCGGCGTGCTTTTGTTTACATTTTACGTGTCACGCTGAGCTCGGTCAAGCGATCGGTGACCAGACTTTTCCCCTCTCCCCCCCACCCCCCTTCCAGGGTTATGAAGCAAAGTTGAGTTGAGTCAAAAACTTTGTTTTTACGGGTTTGTTTTGTTTAAAAACTTTTAATTACAGACGGCAATGGAAATTGTTTTGAAGAGAAGCCAGAAGGATTCCAGCGAGCATCAAAATGGAGAGAGAGATGCGAAATCCAAGAAAAATGTTACCAAACGGAAATATCACGAGGAATATCTTGAGTATAGTTTCATACAATGTGCAAATGATCCTTCTCTTCCGTTTTGTCTTAATTGTAACATAGCATTGTCCAACGAGTCCATGAACCCCAGTAAACTGAAGCGGCATCTGAACTCAAATCCTCCAGGATTGAAAGACAAGCCGAAAAGTTATTTCGCATCCATTCGGTCCAACTTAGAGCAGCAATAAAAAATAATGAAGAAACTTGCCTCAATTCCTGTCAAAGCTCAGTTAGCAAGCTATAAAATTACAAATCTTTTGATCAAACAAAAGACATCTCACTTGGACGCTGAGACAATCATATTGCCGTCTTTACGAATCGCAGTTGAGACTATGGAGTTGGGACCTGACGCTGTTGAAAAAATAAATAAGATTCCACTGTCTCACCAGTCACCAGACGATGGGACGTCGGATTGCTAACAGTTCGACAGATTTGGACAATCAAATTAAAGAGCATTTTGCGGTAGCCGACGACATCCAAAAGCTCTGGGCAATGCAAATCGATGAAAGTACTGACATCAGCGGAAAGGTGCAACTGCTCGCATACGTCAAACGTGAAAGACTGCAGATGATAGACAGAGAAATGAGAGTTTGCTTATCCAGCAATGAGCCGCGTTTTGAGCTCATCTGCTCCAAAGAAAACGCTCAAGTATCTTATTAATTATGAAACATCTTTATAAACACTGATTTAATTTTTGTGAGGTGTGCCGCGCAAATTTTTTACCAGTTTAGTGTGCCGTGAACGATTTTCGGTTGGACAACACTGATGTAGGGGAAGTGCTCAATGGAAGGTCAGTAACTCCACATGAGGCAATGTTGCTTGCTGTTCATTTGTTGTAAAGTTAATATCAATCTTTCCTCCAGACACCCTTATTCCCATGTTGAGAGAGGTTGTGCTAACTAGAATGGGCAGGTGTGGGGATGAGGCAACCATAGCAGAGGCCAAAAAGAGATTTGAGGCCCACGTTGACGGAACAGCCAAATTGCCTGCAGATCTTCGTGCATGTGTGAGCAGAATACATTTCTTCTCTTAGATTTTGTTTAGAACAAATGAACAAATAATGTATTGTCTTCATGTAAGTCTTTATGTACCTGGACTCTAAACTTGTATAGTAATGTTACACTCATGTTTATATAACTATTATGTTTTTGACCTGTAGCAGGACTCTAAACTTGTATATTAATGTTACAGGTGTACACCACCGTTCTTCACAATGGGGACAGTGAAACATACGACAAGATGCTAAAGGTTTCTTATTTTATCTCTTAATGTTTGCATCTCACCAGGATCCTTACTTATTAAAACCAACCCACAGAAATGTTTCTATTTTAAAAATGTGCCTGCCTTTTCAATTCATAATATAAAGTGTGGGACAATGCAAGCGAGAAGGGTTAGCCACTGCCCTGGAGTTAATGTATTCAGTTTTAAATATTTGCAACCTTAACAAAATGACAGTAAAGTAACTTTGAACCCTGTCTTTGACACTAGCTCTATGATGCTGCAGAGATGCAGGAGGAAAAGGTTCGTATCAGCAGAGCGCTGGGATCTGTTCAGTCTAAAGATCTCATTCAAGCTGTTTTGGACTTTTCTCTATCAGTAAGTGACATTAACCAATGCTCCGTCACAAGAGCGCACTAATTTGCTGACAAAAGAGCGCAGACATGAAAGTGCAAAATAAAAAATATAATAATAATAGAAACAAAAAAAATAACTAAGATGAGACAGCATCACCATTATACGGCAACAAATCACAAAACACTGATCAACTTAGGTCCCATTTTTCTAAATGCATTTTTAATGATATATAAAAAATTCTACATGTTAGGCCTAAAGAATATAAGCTGGATTAAAAAATTTTAAAAATAAGTAGCAGTTTAGTCTATAAATGTTTTCTTCATAATTGCATTTATATTTCTGTTTTGTGGCCTATACCTCATAGTTATTCCATCAATGAAACATTAGCATCTATTGGAACAATCGCCTACAATCTTCATCTGCACTCTCCTGTCAGCGCTCTTATCTCTGTATTCTTTTGTTGTGTGCTCTTTTGACTGGTCACCCCATTAAGCACACATCTCATACAATGTTTTGGTTGGTGAAAAATGTTATAGAGATCCAATTTTAACCTGTGAATATGTTTAGAGTTCCTTTAATATTTTTCCTTTTGTTCCACTTGAATGTGTAAGTCTTTGACCATTCAAATCAAGAACAATAATTTGTGCATAGAAAAGCTTAAAATTGTAACAATTGCTCACAAGCCAAGAACCATGACATTGTATGCAGTTAGAGTTACCACACTTCTAGGATGTCATAAATAATAACAAATAAAAAAACACCTGTAAAACTCCTTATATTGTAAATAATTTTATTTAAATGTCTTAAAATTGTTTTTGGAGGTCAGGGTAAAAAATCTTTGTAGCAATTTTTTCAATCGTCTCTAATCTTGGAGCGATAGATCAGTTCTTAACAAATTGTATAAAATGGAATATATTATCAGTAGGGAGCTTTCAGATATTTTTCCTACAACATCGTCACATTAGTTTTGCTCATTAAATAGATTTGAGCATAATTTAAAAAAACAAACAGATTTACTTAATGGAAATACCTTAAAATAGTTTTATGATGATTAATGGAAAATTTGTTTTTTCCACATTTGTTTTACAAATATTTTCTTGGGTCTTCAAGGAATTTTTACATAAAAAATCCCTAAGTTTGTGTTTGTTTATAAATAGTATGTCCTCTCATAGTCTGCAGATAAGAAGCTTAAAAGTGGTGTAAAAATAGCTCTAATATTTTATTGGTTGGACTAAACTATAGTACTTCCATATCCAAGTTGAAACTGTGATTTTATCAATGAAACATTAGAACTTTAAATACCCTTATGTCTTAACTAATGAAAATGAAATTAACCCAATGTCTTTATTTCAGAGCAAAGTCAGGTCTCAAGATGCAGTGTTTGTTATTGCTGGCACTACAGAATCTGTTGTGGGCAGAGAGTTAGCCTGGGAGTTTTTTAAATCCCAGTTTAAAGTTTTAAATGATCGTTATGAAGGGGGCTTTCTGTTATCTAGATTGGTGCAGGTAAGGTTTGCCTCTTCCCATTTTTTATTTTTAGTTTTTCCTTGGATGTTGGATACTTACAAATGTTGAAAATACATGAGTAATTCTGTTTGATTCAGAGCTCAATCCCAAATTTATGCTACATATGGTTTTGTTAAAAGCATTATGCATTAAACTATTGTTCTATCAAATTATGCAGTATATGATATATTTAAGTCTCATTGAACATTTAATAATGGTGCCTGCTTTAAAAAATCGTGCTCTTTTATATCACGATGATTCTATAACTAAGTATTTTCTCATAAATTTCCTTTTTTTTTCAGTCTACCACTGAATCATTTGTCACTGAAGAGAAAGCCAAGGAAATTGAAGTAAGCATTAGTTATGTGCTATTTATATTTCTAATTTAAATATTGACATCTTTAAAATATAAAATTTAATTTCTCTCCTTACTATTTCTCATAAGTTTTTTGTGTCTTTGTCTCCAATGCAATGTGGGCTATATTTTAGATGGACCAATATAAATGTATTTAAGTAAGGAAGAGTATTGTAATAAATTCTTGTTGAGTCAGTGAAGCAACTTAAACTGGGCTTAGGTTTGGTGGCGTTAAGGTTTTATTATAAAACTAGTTTGTGCTGCGGTGCCCCCTTTTTTTAAGCCCTTTTTCAAAAGCCCAACTAACTTGTCCTTGTATGATAAATACGTAATATTAAACTTTCTTAAATGTACACAAAGTATTTTATAATAGTAATAGGGTGGGTTTTTTTGTTGTCAAAAGCCCAAGTAACTTATCCTTGTATGATAAATACGAAATATTCCTGAAATGTACATAAAGTATGTATATAATATTTTTTTACAGTGTTAATCACCACACGATTTTTAAAGTAATTTTAGAAAGCAGCGCACCAAATTACTGCACCAAAAAAATAATATTTTGAGTCAGTCAGCACTGTTTACAACACAAATGCTGATGTTATAGGTTCGTGCGTTGTTTGGTTAATGTTAATCTGGAAACCAAAAGGATTATGATTTTCAAGTCTATATTTTCAATTAGCGTTAGGCCACAGTGAGTGAGTCAGTCATACATAAATGAGCGTAAATATATATATGATTATTCATGTCTACTTTTAGAATTTATCTTTTTTATCTTCATATTGTTTCAACAAAGAATCGTTTGAAAATAATTATTTGGAAAAAAAATATTTTCATTTAGTAAAATTTAGTTCTGACATGAACCATTATTTTCATCATTTAATGAATTAGTTGTATGAATTAGTTGTATCACAACTAAACTTTTTTCTTCATTCAATTGGAAATTTTCATCAACCTTTTTGAAATTGTGCCTTTAAAATACATAAGCCCCTTAAAAAGGTTGATTAGCCAGAAAAGGTGTGGCTCAGCCCCAACCCAATGGCTCCATGACCCAGCTGGGTTCGGATTGTGGCTTAAAGATCATTTCCGCAAGAAATGGGCTCAGGGTTGGTACTGGTAACACAGCAAGAAAAGTTTACCAGTGTATGCTGCAACCGAGCAAAAGTGACCCCTTTTGATAACTACAGATGAGGATGGAGCCTTGTCTCAAATGGAGTTACTTGCATAGTTTCGACATGAGAAGGGCTATCAACTGCAGGAGATGTGGAGAAGACATTTGAACACCTATTTGCAGGGTGGGAAGAGCTGATGCTATATAATTGATAATTGACCGAACTAACTCATCAGAAGAACCTATTCCACTTTTAGGTGGATTACACAAACAGAAAATGTTATAGGCGCCTCATGATAAAAAAAAAGAACACAAAATTTAATCCAATTGCTCCTGACAACAGATTTTAATACTTGGGATTGCTATAGATTAGGCGTGCAAGTCAAAAGTCTAAATTAAAAAGTTAAAAATATAGTTTTGCTTTTAAAATAAATTTTAAAAACCTGCCTGATTGAAGGGGTTGTGAATTTTTTATTAATTTTTTTTTATTTGTTTCGTTTAACACATGGTACACAATCTTTTATAATGTAGTCATTTGAAGATCAATTGTTCTGATTTCTTTGAAACACATACAAAGAAAAAAATCTCTTTCTGAATAAACATTTAAAAATTTATAGGTATTTTATTTGTTCCCCTCTTACTCTTAGCATCTGATTGCAAAAATAATTTATACATTAAAAAAGCAAAAATTACTTTTTTTTTACAACCTCTTACTCTTTTAGTTTATAAACCAATATTTTGAAAGAATAATAGAAGATCAATGCACTTCCGTACTAATTGATGTAAACTATAAATTATTTACCTCTGTGATTAAAAAGTTATTGAGTAAGATCACCAGAATTTTTTTTTAATGAAGAAAAAAATCATGAATATAAAGAATGAAATAAATGTGTATAAATTCTGTAGACTTTCTTCAAAGAGAACCCAGTCCCAGCTGCTGAAAGAACTGTTCAACAGAGCATTGAGAACATCAGACTCAATGCCAAGTGGTTGGACAGGGAGCTGACACCTGTCAGGGACTTCCTCAAATCTGCTGTGTAATGTCTGTGCTTAAATCCCATGTTGACTTAAAAATTTATCAAGCTGTCCAAAAGTAATTGGGTCAATTTTTCTCCAGCAGTATTCAAAAGAATAAATTGGCTTTCTGTTATTGGACGGAAGGAAAATAATGTTTTTAATTATTTCTATTTTACTTTAATGTTTGTTTTTTAAAAATCTTATTTGATATTAGTTCATTTTATTACATTTAGCCACATAATATGCTTAATAAACAATTCCTCTGGAGCTCACTTGGTTTGAGAAATACAAGTACATTTGGAGACAAAAGAAAATTGTATAGAAAAAAAATGAATACCAGGTGCAAGTGCTATTTTGAATAGATTATTATAAAATGAAATTACAACTTTTTAAGAACAATTGCACATCAAATAATTAACTGTTTAACAGTAACAATATATATACAACGTAAGGTTGTTGAGAGATTGACAGGTCCTGTTTTATCTGGACCATTTAACCGTAACTACAATTCGTCCATATTTGGATATTACCCGGAGTTGTTATTTTTTGTGGTAAAATCTTAATCTCAAATTTCCATTTAAATATAATCCTTGCGAGTTGTCAATCAAGTAATCTGTCATTTTAATATACAATAGAATCCAACCATGGGCCAAGGGGTTGCCAAATAGCATCAAGGTAGCCAGTGATTGAGATAAAAGAAAACTGATATGGCTGCAATATATTAACATGTAACCTACATGATGTGCGCTAATAAATGAAAAAATACATGCATGTGATTTTGTAGTTTTTTGTTGTTGGTTTTATTGTATACAACAGCGTTGGCAATGTTTACTTTTTTTATTTTCACATGACGATTTTTATTAATGAAATTCTAGTAGTAATAGGGTATTAATGAGGTTGCATGACCAAAACAACTATTGTGCACACGGCACGAGGTTGTTAATGATTAACCTTTTGGCATTTTACCAAGTTCATTTTTTGTGTGTGTGTCAAATCAGTAGAATCTTCAAACAAATATTCTGATTTCAAATTAAATATAGACGTGCTCACAAATGAAATACCACTGTCTAACTGTTAACTCCATACTTTGGCTCACGATTGAGTACCAAAAAAAAATGCATGAAAATAAACATAATGTTTGCCAACAACAAATGGCATAAAAATAAACACTCTGATGGGAAGAAAGTATAACAAATTTAACAGCACTGTCCAATTAGTCCAGTAGAGAACCATTTTCTCTACTGGACTAATGTGATTTCACAGCAGCTAAGTTTTTTTATTCTTTCATTATATTCGTTTTATTTGTATACTATTTGTTCGTTGAGGAAGGCTCTTTGCCGAAACATTCGCTGTTTTGTTACGTCCTGTCAGGCTTACTCATACGCTGTTTATATGTTATACATTTACTAATTTAAAAGCCTGGTTGCAGTCTCACCCCCCATTATTTTCTAGAAATACAACACAAAGATAACTTAATCCAACCAGAGGCGTAACAACATCGGGGCAGTTGCCGAGGGCTAATCCTTCAATAATCAATTTATTCTGTATAATTTAGTACTTTCCTTATTTCTCAAGGGCGCCAAAAATACAAATTCTCGTTCTTCCCGTCCGGAATTCGGGCGTGGAATGGTTTGCCTGAAGAAACCAGGAAAACCAACACTTTATCATTATCAAAATTTAAAACTCTAATAAGAATGCAGGACTAGACACAAACCATAGATACGCGTATGACGCAATAATCTTCTGTATAGAAGGAGCTTCTGTAAAAGATAAGAATTTGAAAAAAAAATTTTTGTAAATTATTTTTTAAAGCAATTTGAAAATGACCCCATTTCCAGTCCATGGCAGACTATGGGGCAAGTGTAATATATTTAATAAATAAGATAAGATTACGAAAAAACAACAGGACAGTCCATGTATTCTCTGAGCTTCTGCTCCCATCGTTGGGTCGAGAATGCAGCAGCATGCCAGCGGGCTTTGGATATTTTACCCTTTATGTCTCAATATATCGCAAAAGTTGAAAAACGGGAACTGAAAAATCCATTGACCAAGTCGTATGAAATAGTTAAAGAGTGGATAAGTAACCCTCTTTCAAGGACAAGACTTGCTTTCATAATAAGCCTTGCAAGACCTATAGAGCTGTTTTTGACAATGTATCAAGGTGACCAGCCAATGTTGCCTTTCATGGCAAAGGATTTAGAGAAACTTTTGAGAGGTCTTATGTCTCGTTTCATAAAACAAAAAACACTTGAGGAAGCCAATACTATTGATAAATTACCAAAAGTTGAGAGCAAATCGGAAAAAGTATTGAAAGTTTATTCTGAAATTGACATTGGTTTTGTGGCAGAGGGGCTTCTCAAGGAAGCCAAAGTGAAGAAATTAATTAGCGACAAAGGAATTTTAGAATTTAAATTACAGTGCAGAGAGATCCTATCCACTCTAATAGCAAAACTAACAGCAAAGTCTCCACTGAAATATAATTTAGTGAGACACATGAGTTGTCTGGACCCAGAAGAAATGATCAACAAAGAAATTGATTCTAACCTGTCTAGTTTTAGACATGTCCTTAACATTTTAGTATCTCTTAATAGAGCACAAATCAATGAATGTGATGAAATACTTTCTATATTTAGAGACTTCTTGGAATGTTACAGGCATTCCCAGGAAATAGCAGCCTTCAGTAAAGCTGAAGGAAGACTGGATTGTCTTTATTATTTATTGTTAAATGGTAAAGAAAAGTTTACCAAGCTGTGGCGGATTATCAATGTTTTATTGCTTCTGTCACATGGACAGGCAACTGTTGAGCGTGGTTTTTCAGTGAACAGGGAAACCACACAAACAAACATTTCTCAGAAGGTTTTAATAAGCAAACGAATCATAAAAGACCATCTAGAACACGTGGGAGGCCTTGCTAACATTGTTGTGACACAAGAACTCCAGACTGCCGCTCAACAAGGTAGAAAGATTTATGGGGATTATTTAGATAGGAAAAGAAGAGAGGAGGCAAAATGTTCAAAGAGAAAGTTGGCAGAGAATGACATAGATGGACTGAAGTTAAAGAAACAGAAGCTGGAAAAGGAGATTGAATTTTTGATCCAAGATGCAGACAAAACTTCAGAGAAAGCTGAGAGTTTGCAAAGTTTTCCTCATCTTTTAAAAGCTAATGCTATCAGAGTCAAGGCAAAAGAAAAGAGGCAACAGCTGACTAATATAAATGTTGAGATTGAGGAAAAGATGAAGTTGTTAGGAAACCTTTAATAACATTTAGTAACATCCTTTACTTAATTTCAATTTATCATTCTCCATATAACATTGTTAACATATTGTTCATCATTTATTATTTGAAATAATGTAATTTCATTTTAGCATGTACATATCAATAGATGTTAAAATAATTATTACAGTATACATGCATTGAATTATGTAAATTGACTACGGTATATATTTTTTATGATATTAATATTATGGATGTATTCCTGTATATTACTAAGTCCAGGCATTGGAAAGTTAATGGTTAGTTAAAGTGTTATTTTATTATATTGTTTTGTAAAGTTTATTTTATTTTAAGACAGCATTATATTTAAAACATGTCTACCTGGATTGTGTATGTAAATTTTTAAAGAAAAAGCTGGAAAATCGATCACAATAATGTCAATAAAGCAGCATTTTATTTAGTCAGGAATTTTATTTTTTCAGTTGGGAAAGTTGGGAAAAAGTCAGGAATTTAGTTTTGAAAAAATGTGGGAACCCTGAATTTTATATGTCATTAATTTTTAGAACGCAGGATAGGAGAGCTATTTTTAAGATGTCCTAAATTGTCATGGAAAATATTACATTTTATTTTTCTTTGTATCATTATTTAATTATTTTTTATATTATTATTGTTTATTTATTTATTTTAAATAATTTTATTATTATTATTTTTTAACATGATTATTATATGATGTGCAGACCTCAAGGGAAGAAACAGCTAAGTGAAATTTTTGGAGTTTTTAGGTATTCAAATTTTTAAGTTCAAAACTATACAGATGAATCATTTATGAATCAAATAATTCATAATTGAATTTTTCATATGGTCAGACATTATTCTCCTATAGAACCTCATTCAGAAAATTCTATTTTTGACCATCTATCATAGTCATAGGGTCATTAAAAGATTTTCATAGTGGGCCTAATGGCTGACAAAATGACAAGCGTGGGCCGCATTACCAATTCTTATGGGAAAACTAAGTTAAGTTAAGCCCTCCGTGTTCACCCACCGTGGCTCAGTGGAAGGAATTAAATAAGACACCCCCACCCCCCCACCAAAAAAATTATAAAAATATAATAATAAATAAATATAATCATAATAAAATAAAAATAAACACATTTTTAAAAATAAATAGTTATCAAAGGAAGAAAAAAAAATGACGGTTACATTAGATCTAGTGGGCACACATCCGAATCTCAGAAGCTAAGCAGCAAAAAACTTGTGTGAGATTTGTGAAACTGAATTATGGCTTCAAAATATCACCGTTGTTTGGTTTCACATTGCTGCAAGAGAATAGCTTTCAAATGTTTATGAATCATTCAATTCCTTTGGATTTGTTGACTTCATGTAATTCATAGTAGTTGAAAATGTTTGCTCACTGATATAAGTTTATTCAACCCTGTATATTCAACCGCTGATATAAGTTTATTCAACCGCTGATATAAGTTTATTCAACCGCTGATATAAGTTTATTCAACCGCTGATATAAGTTTATTCAACCGCTGATATAAGTTTATTCAACCGCTGATATACAGTTTATACAACCACTGATATAAGTTTATTCAACCGCTGATATAATATAAGTGTATTCAACCGCTGATATAAGTTTATTCAACCGCTGATATAAGTTTATTCAACCACTGATATAAGTTTATTCAACCACTGATATAAGTTTATTCAACCACTGATATAAGTTTATTCAACCGCTGATATAAGTTTATTCAACCGCTGATATAAGTTTATTCAACCACTGATATAAGTTTATTCAACCGCTGATATAAGTTTATTCAACCGCTGATATAAGTTTATTCAACCGCTGATATAAGTTTATTCAACCCCTGATATAAGTTTATTCAACCACTGATATAAGTTTATTCAACCACTGATATAAGTTTATTCAACCACTGATATAAGTTTATTCAACCGCTGATATAAGTTTATTCAACCGCTGATATAAGTTTATTCAACCGCTGATATAAGTTTATTCAACCACTGATATAAGTTTATTCAACCACTGATATAAGTTTATTCAACCGCTGATATATCAACGCTGATATAAGTTTATTCAACCGCTGATATAAGTTTATTCAACGCTGATATAAGTTTATTCAACCGCTGATATAAGTTTATTCAACCGCTGATATACGTTTATTCAACAGCTGATATAAGTTTATTCAACCGCTGATATAAGTTTATTCAACCGCTGATATAAGTTTATTCAACCGCTGATATAAGTTTATTCAACCGCTGATATAAGTTTTTTCAACCACTGATATAAGTTTTTTCAATCACTGATGCCGTGCCAGCGGTAAAATTCTTCGGTTTCAAAAACTCAACATCAGGCAAGCAGTAGTAAAATTTTAAAAAACGTTTTTCTGCTCTCTGCTTATTTTTCAACAAGCCAGCAAATCAATGAGCTCCAAATGTATTTAAACTGGAACACCATCAATATTACAATCTGGAAAAGAAGAATGTCAATTTAATTTCTGCCATTTTCTGATTTTTTTAAAAAAATGATTCCTTAATTCACGAGTAATTTGAAGCTGGCTCATTCTGTGATTGTTGAAAAAAATTCTTAGATGCAATGAAAATTATAAACGTTTTCAAGCTGTGCTTAAAACAATGACAGATTTCTCTGAAATCCTTTGACCATTCAGTAACAATCTCAGTCAAGGTACATTTTCCCTGAGTTTTAGTTTTAGTTCATTCATAAATGACAACACTCGCAGTCAAATAGGGTCTGTCAGCTGGGGGTCCAATGGCACTTTTTGAGGGGCGCCAAATTCCTAGTCGTTAATTAGTTGACAGTTGAATTTTTTAAAAAGAAATTGGAGCTTTTTATAAACAAACAAAAAATACTAGATTATAAATTTAAGAAAAATGAATAAAGGAACCATCCTAAAATATACCATAACTTCCAACTTCATATTGGATATAAATTCTTCTGATACTAATGTTACTTCAACTAAAAAACCAAGGTGGCTGAAGTAATATATAGGAACAAGACGCGGGTACCTATAATGTATCCAAGTTAGTCAGCCGCTCATCTTGTAGAAGAGAAAATTGTTGTATTCATTTAATTACAACAACCAATAAAAGGGAAAATTTACAGACACTGAAGTACTCGTCAGAGCAGGACTCCCAACTCCTAAGTATTTAAAAATGCCTGATGCAGTCCCAACTACGATGGCGGGGCACTTCTAGCGCATGCCAGACCATCGGCTCCCAAAGAGGCTCCTGGTGGACAGAGAGACCGTGGAGGTCATATGAAGCGGTACAATGATACGCTTAAGACCGCATTTAAGTCTTGCGGCATTGGGGGTGACTCCTGGGAGGCAGCAGTCATCGACCGAGCCTCCTACTCCTTGCGACTTATTATACAGAACGGTGCAGCAGACTGTGAGGCAAACAGACAAGAGACTGCTAAGTCCAGGCGAAATGCCAGAAAATGTGCTCGAAACTTTCCTGATGACATACCAGCCATCTCTTGTCGGACATGTCGACGCACAGTTCGGGCAAGGATATGTGTAATGACTCAGTAATGAGCCACCAAAAGACACACCAAGCTGTCACAGCACATAGATAGCATGATGAGAATGGCCCTAGACACACCAAGCTGTCACAGCACATAGCTAGTATGATGAGAATGGACCTAGACACACCAAGCTGTCACAGCACATAGATAGCATGATGAGAATGGTCCTAGACACACCAAGCTGTCACAGCACATAGCATGATGACAATGGCCCTAGACACACCAAGCTGTCACAGCACATTGCTAGTATGATGAGAATAGTCCTAGAAACACCAAGCTGTCACAGCACATAGATAGCATGATGAGAATGGTCCTAGACACACCAAGCTGTCACAGCACATAGATAGCATGATGACAATGGCCCTAGACACACCAATCTGTCACAGCACATAGCTAGTTTGATGAGAATGGTCCTCGTCGATCACGACGGACAAAGACAACAACAAAACAGCAAAAAACAAACCAAAAATTATTCCATATTATTCGATAGCCCTCCGTTTATTTCACATAAGGAGCAAACAAGTTGTGTGATAAGTGATATGTAAAAGTTGAAAATCAGAAAGTAGCCTGTAGAATCTTTCAAAGATTTCATTGCGAAAAAAAAATGAATCTGCTTACGACATTTCATAGTTCATTTTAAATAAATAAATATCTGAAAATAATGGACAACAGAGCCTCAACGTGTGTTAATGGTTATAAAGTAAACAAGTGATCATGTACACAAGAAAGACTCAAAATCATAATTCTTAATGTCAAATCTCGCTCAAACAGTTCATTCAGCTTTATTTGTTTGCATGCTGTTTCAACTGAGGCGAACTCCTATTTTTAGTACTAGAAAGTTTTCACAGATCCTTTTTTATAAATAAACGCCATTGAAAAGATCTAATCCTCCTAAAGTTAAAGGCAAGGGATTTTACAGACTTCTTGATACAAAATAGTGAATATACCATGGAGCCATTTTGGGGTTATTTTTGAAAGCTATAGAAAAACTGACAGATGCAGACGGAAAGACGCAGGAATTAGCTAGTCACAACGAATTTTCTTTATACATTTGGTAACATGTAATATCTGGAAACATGTTTTTTAAGAAGTCAATTAGTGAAGTAAATGATGCCCAAAATTATTTACAAACGAATAGTGCTAAAAATGCTTTGCAGTATTTGCAGAGACTACTCACTGAGAAACTAATGGAATACTTAAAGGATGCTTTGACATTCGCTAAAATTTTATGCCGAGACCGTATTATTTAAATCTAACCTTCTAGTAAAAAAAAGAGGAGCGAAAATTGTTGACAATCAAAGCGAATAAGTGGCTTTGTTATGTAGTAAAGCAGTTGAGAGTTGAGAAGAGAGTTGGAATCTTCATAAGTTGAAGTTACTGTAACAATTCATGATACATCAACGATTGTGCTTTGATGAAAAACAGAAAACTTCAGTTTTATTTAAGAAACGAAAGCTTTTATATTTATTTCCAACATACAAATTTACATGGTCCTTAATTTCACGTGCTAATAAAAATGTTATTTTCTTAATAGCATCAACATATTTTATTTTGTTGGTGGGGGGTGGGGCGGCAAACCTGGGTTCTGCTCCGGGCAGCTGGGTCGTATGCCAATTTAAAATAATAGTTTGATATTTTTATTTTATAAGATGCACAAGGAATGTGTAAACAATTGTAATATATTGCACCATGTCTTTGCTACACTTAACTATTCGCCCCCCTCCCCAAAACAAAAAGAAGGAAAAAAAACATGTATTACATTTCAAATCGTTGATAGACCATAATTATTTGTAGCTAAATTACTATAGAGCTTTTATGCAAATCCTGCCAGATACGACGGAGTAACTTCATGAGGCTCATCCGGTTTCTGACATAAAAATTTATATCTGACGTTCGAAAATCGAAAATTTACTCAATTAAAATATGTCACGAAGGTAAGTTATGTATAGAAAATCAACGAAGATGTTCTGCATTTAACAAACAACACAAACTTAAGCACAACTTCAATATTTAGTTTTGACATCCCTGAACTAATAGTAATACTAATACTCTCACTAATTCAACTTAATAAAATTATACTTTATTAATATTAAAGTAGACTTTATACTTATTTAGTATTTACTTTACTTTTTAAAATATACTTAATATACTCTTATACTTATGACTTATAAATTAAAAATTTATAATTTTAGTTGCTACACTAAGACTTCTAAGAGTAAGAGTACTGAGACTTTAGACGATTCTAAATACTAGTTAATATTATTCTGATTCTGATACTTGACTTATGACTATTATTAATTAATTATATTTATATACTTAAAAACTTAAATAAATATACTAATATACTATAACTAAGAATTAGAATTAGGCGTATTAAAATTATAATTATTTTTTATACTATTTTATTACTGAATAGTAATAGTGTCCATAGTCTTGGTCAGTGGCGTAGCTAGAACTTTTGCCGCCCGGGGCGGTCTCCACTTTGCCGCCCTTTTTAGAGGCCGTCCATAAATGATGTCACGCACCTGAGGGGGGGGGGAGGGAGTCACACGTTTGTGACGAGGGGGGGGGTGTTTAAGAAATGTGACGTCACATCAAAACGCGCAACTTTAAATAAATTTCCACTTAAATATTTGATTACTGACACTTTATTTAATGACGTTTATGTAAAACGCGTGTAACGATATCAGAATGCAGCTTTACACTAAAAGCATCCTTAAATGGCAAAAATTTAATTTGAAACATGCTCATTTTCAAACAGAAAATACGGCTTTGTGACGTCTTATTTAAGAAGAAGTCTTAAGTTTTTGTGACGACGTGTGACTAGGGGGGGAGAGGGGTTGAAAATCAGCCAAAATAGCGTGCTTCATTTATGGACGGACACTTAGTCGATTGTATTATGGTTTTTAAAAATTAATAAACATGAATAAATAATTGTAATTGAAACGAGGTAAAGGTGGGGGACATGTTTACCATTGCATGCCATATTTATGTAAGCAGTAATAAAAGAGGCCGCATAAGATTATATACCTATAAATACACATTTATAAAAATACAAGATACTTTTTTTAAAGGCCACAAGAAAGTTACTGAGGTCGCAGCAATGAGACAAAACATATTCCAAATTTACACCCCAAAAAAAAATTAACAATTACTATTACTATTCTTTTATTTTGTATTTATAAATAAATGATTTTTTTTAACAAACAAAGAAAGGGTATACATTAGCAGGGGCATAACAACGGCTTGGTATTGGGGCAGTTGCCAAAGGCGCCGGCCTGCGCCAGTTCAAAAGGGCGCCGCTAAATCTCTAATTTTTAAATTTTTATTTAAATAAAAGGCGCTAAAATTAAATTAGCCAAGGGCGTCAAAAACAGAGTCACGCCTCTGTACATTAGTATGTAAAATATTTACACATGTTAAAACTACAAATCCTAAAAATCTAATTTTGGTGTTAAAATTTATTTAAAAATCAGCTCTATTTAACTATGCCATTAGTAATAATTTTTTTGAAAGTTTATTTTTTTTACCAAAGTGCCTACCATAGTCCATAGTAGTTGAAAAGAGCTAATTTAAAATTAAATTTTAACACCAATATTAAACTTTTAGTGTAGTTAATGGTTTGAAATTAATGAATTTTTAAAGTGTGTGTGGTTCAGTCAGTTTAGTAAAATCCCCAATATATTTCACCTCTCCATTTTATGACTTCATTTCGGCTGCTTTAGCACTATTTTAATAATGATTTTTTTTTAGGATGAATTCTATAAATACAATTATTATGGAATTATGTAATTATAAAAATATTCTACGTAGGATTTTGAACAGTAAAATAGACATGTAACTTATTTTTGTAACATATACATATAAACAAGATTTTTACAAGTTCAAGTTTACATCATCCATCATCACCTACATATGTCAAGGCATATTTATAAAATATAAAAATACAATTAAAAACTCATTTTGACTCTTCAACTTTGGCTCATGACTAATTAATTTAAAGACTACCATAACCTATGGTTAAATATTGTGTGCACACGGCCACCACTTACGAATGAGAAACACAGGCATGTCTACTAATCAGGCATTTTGAGGAAAGAGGCAAATGATATATGTACGTGTATATGAATAGCATATTATTGGTCTAAATAAAGTAAGATAGCTGCATTCTACAAGACAAATATTTATTTTAATAGTATTTCCTGATAATATCTTTGTTTATCAAAGCTTTGTGAAGGATTTCCTCATGAGTGAATTTTGCTAGTTGGAAATGTATGAAGAAATAAATATGAGAATACTCTTAAAAAGTGTTGCACATTTATTCATTTTTTCCACAGGAGACAAGAAAGGAATAAAGAGGAAACCTCAGATTCCTCTTCATCAGAAGGTAAGGTAGATAGCTCTAACTGTTGTTAAAGGATAAAATACCTTTTACAGAATGAAGGTGATGTCTTTCTTTCATGATCATGAATTATAGGATCCAGGCCACATGGGTTTATCTCTTCATTTCCTTTGAAAATTGGACTCATTGGTAAAATGTAATAGTGGTTATAAGTTTTAAAAGATTGAAAATATCATATCCTGCTTTTGTCAAAAAGTCATCATTTACTGATATCTTCAAGTCATTATTTTTTAAAAATGTTATAGATGTTCATTTAAAAAATAATAATTTAGTTCGTTTGCTTGGACAGTTCAGTGTGCTAGAGAATAATATAGCAAACATTCCTAGGACATAAATGTATGTAAGTGGAAAAGGAGACAGCAGTTTTATAAAACTCATTCCATAGTTTGAATGCTGTGCTTAATTTAAATCACACATTATATATTCCTACATTTTGCTTGCAGTTTCATTAAAAAAAATATAGGTATAAATGTTATTATTTTCCCTTACTGTTTAAATGATTAAATATGTATAAATAAGTTTGTTTAACTTATATTACAACAGATTCATCAGACTCTAGTGGGTCAGACAGTTCACGTAACAGCAAGGCCTACAAATTGTCAGGCAGCAAATCACTGAAGTCACAGAAAGATGAGAGACACAGAAAGGATGATAGAAGAAGGTCACGGAGTCCAGTTGATTCTGATAAAAAGCAAACCTCAGATAGGCATGGCACATCTTCAAGGAGTGACAAGAGCAGATATCATGATAGAACTAAGAGAAAAGATGATGAAAAGGATAAACCAAAGAGGGTCGAACTTGATAGAAAAGGTACCAATGTCGAAAGGAAAATAAAAAATGATGAAAAGGACAAAAGGAGTGACACTGGGGTAGAAACCATGAAGGCCAGATCTGTAGATACAGATGAGAAAGGGCAGAGGGAAGGAAATAAAGGCAGATCAAGCAGACCCATTGAAAAAGACTCTCTGAGCACTGAGAGTGATAATAAGCCTAAAGTTATTCCAGTGCCAGAAAAGGTTAAATCAAGGCAACAATCCAGTGAAGGTAAGCCTGCAGCAGCAAGCCTAGCATCTTCAGCTGAAAAGAAAAGACAAATGTCAGAAACCTCCTCAGATGAGGACAGCTCAAGCTCCAGTGACAGTCAGTCAGACATGGACAAAAGGAAAGTTGTTAAACATTCAGTGAAATCGGGTGGTGACAAAAAGCATGCAGCTTCTAGTTCTGATGATTCAGACAGGGAAGAAACCATCAGAGTGGTTAAAAGTTCCTCCAAAACATTTGATGGTAAAGAGAAAACAGTGGAAGTAAAAAGTGATTCTGATTCAGACTCCTCAACAGGTCATGACAAGAGACACATTTACAAGGCTGGTGAAGATGAAAAAGAAAAGAAAGGAGACACTCCTGAGAAGAACAGGAAGAAAAGAGCAGAAAACAAGCATGAGGATACTGATGAAGATATTGCAGGGAGTGCAGAGAAAGAAGAGGGAGAATTGTCTGATGAGGAAGAAGAAAGTACACAAGAAAAACCCCTCATAGCCATAAGGTATGTTGATCTTCGTCATACTTCTCATCCCCTGATAAAAAAAAAGCTTATTTAGATGCAAAATATGGTTTTATAGGATTATTCTGCTCTTTAGTGAAAATAACATAGAAGGAAGTTTCTAATGCACTATAAAAAGTAATGTGATAAGGCTTCTTTTTAAGATATGTTCATGATAATTAAATTAATGAATTTTTAGATTATCTCTATGTAGCTTGTACAAATTTATGTTAGTCTTTTGCTCCGTACGAATTATATTGAACTCACGGTGCATATTATATTGAACATACTTTTCTATTTTCCTGATCTGTAAATGTTTATGCTAGTCTGTCGCGCAGTGCGTATTATATTGAACATAATCAATACTTTTAGTTATGTCTCAAATATTAAGGATTTATAGTAAAAAAAACTTTGGTTTTTACAGGTTTTTTAAAATTTACCTTTCATTGCAGCGATGACATCTCAGACATAAGTAGTGAAGAAGGACCAACAACTAATGTTTCACGTCATCGCGATGTCATTAAATCTATCAAGCCACCACCGCATCAAAGTCCACCCCCACCCCAAACGCCACCTTCACCTCAAATGTCACCCTTGCCTCACACATCTTCAGAAGATGGCCTACCGCAGGAAACTTCTAAGAAGTCTAAGCCAGTGTCATCCATAGTTGTAGAGAAAAGCCAGAAAGCTGACCAAAAGACACCTGTACCAGAAAAGCAAGGGAAGGACGACCCAGTTGACCTAGTACAACTGAGCACCGACAGATACAAGCTAAAGCAAAGACCAGTCTTGGAAAGTGAAAGTGAAGATGAGGAAGCTGACAAATCCCGTGTTCAAATGGGAAGCTCAGTGACAGTGGTGAAAATGGGAGATGACAAAAAAAGTGGCAGCAGTCAGTCTGGAGCTAAGGAAAGATCAAGGAGGAGTGTGGAGAGAAATGGAAAAGACCAGGAGAGAGTGGGCGATGGAAAAGAAAGACACAGTTACGGAGAACGCAGCGATAGAAGGAGAGACCATGAAAGAAAGGACAGGCATGATGACAGAAGAAATAGAACTGATGACTACAGAAGGGAAGATCGGAGGGCCCCAAATGATAGAGATTGGAGGGCAGAAAGGCGACCTAGAAATGAGGAGGATAGGAGAAATAGAAGTGACGAGGACAGGAGATCTAGAAATGAGGACAGCCGTAAAGAGGATAGGAGAGTAAGAGAGGAAGACAACGTTACAAATAAGAGGTGAGTCACTCTAGGATAATATATTCATTTATTTTATTAATATTCAGTAGTTTTAACTTTTAAAATAGAGCGACCATTTCTTTTCTTGTCTAGCCACATTTATTATAAATTATAGATTCACAAGTGACTTGTAGGCACAGGGAACATAATGATAATAATGGGAACTTAAATTTTAATAATTTGTAATATTGCACTAGATGAAAAATAAAGTTAGTATTATTTGCAAGTATTCTAACTCAACAAATGCTGGGAATAAAAATATTAAGCTTTACACAATATGCAAAAGCGTACAAACTCTATAGTGTACAAACTCTATAGTGTACAAACTCTATAGTGTACAAACTCTATAGTGTACAAACTCTATAGTGTACAAACTCTATAGTGTACAAACTCTATAGTGTACAAACTCTATAGTGTACAAACTCTATAGTGTACAAACTCTATAGTGTACAAACTCTATAGTGTACAAACTCTAGTGTACAAACTCTATAGTGTACAAACTCTATAGTGTACAAATAATATTCCTCCTTCTATTGATCAAATTCCCATGATCAATACACTGATTATTATGGCTCCTATTCTAAATTGTATTCAAGATTGATTTTTGAAATATTTACCTTTAGAGTTATCTCTCACAGTTCTGTAACAGGAGCAGATGAAGCACCAGGGAGCCAAGGAGATACAGGTAAGAAAAAAGATCAGGACATCACAACCAGGACTGGGGGTGCCTACATTCCTCCAGCCAAGCTGCGGATGATGCAAGAGCAAATTACTGACAAAACAAGGTGTGTTGATGACATGTTTTTTTGATAGTCCTCTGATATCCAATTATTGCTGACCAATATGTAGATAGTCCTCTGATATCCAATTATTGCTGATCAATAAGTAGATTCTTGTTAAATTAATTTGATTAACTGCTTATAAATAAAATAATCAGGCTGGAACAGTAAGACCAGTAAAACTTATTATGTTAGTTAATTTACTTTTTAAAGATACTATTTTTACTACACACTCAATTGTAGAAATATTTATTTATTTTTTCTCCAAATACACATTTTGACCTGTAATTTAAACCTAAGTAAAGTTGTAACAATTTTTATCTATTGACTCATCAGTGCTGCCTATCAGCGTATGTCGTGGGAAGCCCTGAAGAAGAGCATCAATGGCCTCATCAATAAAGTCAACGTTTCCAACCTTATTAACATAATTAAAGAGTTGTTCCAAGAGAACATTGTCAGGGGGCGGTAGGTCATATTTTTCTTACATTTTTCTTATTCCAGACACTTTATCCCTCCGACGTTCAGCTCCATTTTTAAAATATTTTTTTCAGGTAAACTTTTTACAGGTCCTGGTGGATACTTTTTAAATATGTAGTAATGAGTATACTTTTTTAATATGTAGTAATGAGTATACTTTTTTAATATGTAGTAATGAGTATACTTTTTTAATATGTAGTAATGAGTATACTTTTTTAATATGTAGTAATGAGTATACTTTTTTAATATGTAGTAATGAGTATACTTTTTTAATATGAATTTTTCAATGCACTTTTGTAATGGTGTTTAAATATGTTGAGTGTTTTTTTTTAATTGCGGGATAAGGCTTAAATGATTGATATTGTGAACAGCTTAATACCATTTTCAGAGGGTTTGATATTTAAGTTTATCTTATGTTTTAACAATAAAACTGTTTCTATCCTGTTGAATCTAATAGCTCGCTGTCCTAAATGATGGATGCCTCAATTTCTAATAGTATTTAACTGTTTCTTAATTTCCTTTTTCATCCAGGGGTCTTTTGGCCCGATCAGTAATACAGGCCCAAGCTGCCTCACCAACATTTACTCATGTCTATGCTGCGTTGGTGGCCATCATAAATACCAAGGTATGTCAGTAGGGCAGACTGTAAGAAGCAAGCCAGTCATAGATCATGATTTCTTTATAACAAAATTTAACAAAGATTTGCCAAACATGATGAAACTTGGGGGAAAAAAAAAGATTCATTTTTAAATAGGTTATTTTGTTAGATTATGACATAAATTAAACACTGTAACTAATGAAAACATTTCATATAAAATGGAGAAAAACGGTTTCCACTCCTACTTGAAAAATACATAGTACAGTCAAGAATTATTACAATTTTTGCTTTTCAACTCCTTTTTTTTCCTGCAGTTTAATGTCTTTGTTAATTAAATTGTTTTTCAGTTTCCACAAAATGGAGAGCTCATACTACGACGTCTTATTCTGATGTTCCGCAGAGGCTATCGCAGGAATGACAAGAGCTTGTGTTTGTCATCAACCAGATTTATTGCACATCTGGTTAATCAACAAGTGGTGAGTTGTGTCCTGTGAAGGGCATCTTTATTTTGATTCCCCGCAATGGAGAAGGGGAAAATTTGGATTCCTGTCATCGAAGTCGAGGCTGGTCTTAAAGTTGAGATCAGTCAATGACAAGGAGCCATGAGGCTGGTCAATACCTGACTGACCTCTGGAACAAGGCTGGTCATTACCTTGACTGGTCACAGTAACAAGGCTGGTGAACACACTGACCGGTCACTGGAATCGGCTGGTCATTACCCTGACTGGACTCTGGAACAAGGCTGGTCAGTGCCCTGACTGGTCACTGGAACGAGGCTGGTCAATACCCTGACTGGTTACTTGAACGAGGCTGGTCAATACCCTGACTGGTCTTAAGAACGAGGCTGGTCATTACCCTGACTGGACTCTGGAGCAAGGCTGGTCAGTGCCCTGACTGGTCACTGGAATGAGGCTGGTCAATACCCTGACTGGTCACTGGAACGAGGCTAGTCAATACCCTGACTGGTTACTTGAACGAGGCTGGTCAATACCCTGACTGGTCACTGGAACGAGGCTGGTCAATACCCTGACTGGTTACTTGAACGAGGCTGGTCAATACCCTGACTGGTTACTTGAACGAGGCTGGTCAATACCCTGACTGGTCATAGGAACGAGGCTGGTCATTCCCTGACTGGTATCTGAAACGAGGCTGGTCAATACCCTGACTGGTCACTGGAACAAGGCTGGTCCTTTCCATGACTTATCACTGGAATGCGGCTGGTCATTCAAAATAATGGCTGGTTTAGGATATGTCTTGCTGCGGGCTAGACTTATGAAAGGCAAGGCTGTTAAATTCTGAAGCTTTATCACTGATAGTGTCTTGTTCCATTTTTACTGGCATCAAGTATGTGACATTTATCTGTGAAAGTTATTTTCCAAGTGGCTCGTGGTATATGTTTGGAAAATTAAACACAGACTAATTCAAGTTGACCGTGATTTCAATCTAAAGAGACTACTTGTGAAGTTGAAAACTTTAAAGCACCGGTGTGTGATAAGTCTAGCCCATTGTGATCAAAGGAAACTCCAGCCAGTTGCAGTGATACTCTATATAAGTACATGTAGATGTACCTACATCAAATTGATGTTTCTACATCACCATATCAATCAGTTGAAAGGTTTTTTCACAGGTAATGGCAATTACAGTAGCTTAGAGTTTTTCTAACTTAACCATTTCAAGTTGTTACTTTACTCTTTTAAGACTGTCATGTTGGCTCATTGTTTGCACATTGTCAACCATTTTTAAAAAAAAAGTTCATTATATTTTATGAGTGTTAATATTTTCCCTTTTCCTGTTGAAGTGTGAATGAGTGGTTTTGGTAGTGTAATCATTTTCTCAATTCTGGTGTCATCTTATAGTTCTTTGAAATAAAATACATGGCTCTCTTGGGTATACAAGTTTTTGATAATGATAACTGAAGGAATGATTTTGTCAGTATTTTAATATACATGTATATTACTATAGGCTAACAAATTAATTATTGATTAAAATTTTTGAAAGGCTACAATAAAAGTGGTGACTTGAAAATGTAATAAGATTAAAATCATCATTGACATTTTTTAACGATAATCTAATTGGGATTTTTAAAAGTAGATGGGAATCAAATTCTTTTTAGATTTATACTCCTGTCTTCTCACATTTTGTTAATTAAGTGATTTCCTATATATTGTTTTGTAAAATAGTTATTTTATCATTACACTAAATTAGTTTTGAATAAAAAATTTGATTAGTGCTCAATTCTTGTTGCTTTTTCTGAAGTATTTATTTTAAAAATATTTTGTTAGGCTCATGAAGTTCTGGCCCTTGAAGTTCTCACACTGCTGTTAGAGAACCCTACAGATGACTCAGTAGAAGTAGCCATTGGTTTTCTCAAAGAGTGTGGACAAAAGTTAACAGAGGTCTCACCTAGAGGAATGAATTGTAAGTGTTTTAAAACAAAATTTTGTGTGGTATTCTTTATTACATATTGAGATTAGCATTATATTTACCTGCTGAGTTGTGAAAGCTTTTCTCTCGATAAGATTTTAACTGTAAACATAATTGTGAATGTTATATCTATAGTAAAAGTATGTATTTAATTTAAGGTATTGGAATCTACCTTGAAATGTACCTACAATCCTGACTTTAAGGGCTTCAACTATTTTATAAATGATTAGAGCTATTAATGTGACTGCTCTGGCTTGTCTTTTATAAATGATTAGAACCATTAATGTGACTGCTCTTGCTGGTCTTTTATAAATGATTAGAACCATTAATGAGACTGCTCTTGCTGGTCTTTTATAAATGATTAGAGCCATTAATGTGACTGCTCTTGCTGGTCTTTTATAAATGATTAGAGCCATTAATGTGACTGCTCTTGCTTGTCTTTTTGAAACATTTCAGCCAGTTAAACCAAGCAATTATTTGAACTAAATTTATGATTTATGAAATAAATTTTGTATTTATCCATTTGACATACACTAAAATACTGACAACTAATATTTACAATATATCATATCCCAGCAATCTTTGAGCGTCTGCGAAATGTCCTCCATGAAGGTCAGCTAGATGTCAGAGTTCAGTACATGGTGGAGGTTATGTTTGCCATTAGGAAAGATGGCTTCAAGGTCAGCAAGTCATTCTAGATGCTTTGTTTCCAAATGTATTTTAAGTATCTTACTTTGAAGACTGATTAATGAACAGGTTGTCACACTGCCTAGATTCTGATTAATGACAGGTTGTCACACTGCCTAGATTCTGATTAATGACAGGTTGTCACACTGCTTAGACTGATTAATGACAGGTTGTCCCACTGCCTAGACTCTGATTAATGACAGGTTGTCACACTGCTTAGACTGATTGACAGTTTGTCACACTGCCTAGACTCTGATTAATGGCAGGTTGTCACACTGCTTAGACTGATTAATGACAGGTTGTCTCACTGCCTAGACTCTGATTAATGACAGGTTGTCACACTGCTTAGACTGATTAATGACAGTTTGTCACACTGCCTAGACTCTGATTAATGGCAGGTTGTCACACTGCTTAGACTGATTACTGACAGGTTGTCACACTGCCTAGACTCTGATTAATGACAGGTTGTCACACTGCTTAGACTGATTAATGACAGTTTGTCACACTGCTTAGACTGATTAATGACAGGTTGTCACACTGCCTAGACTCTGATTAATGACAGGTTGTCACACTGCTTAGAATTATGATTAGTGACAGGTTGTCACACTGCTTAGACTGATTAATGACAGGTTGCCATACTGATTAGACTCTGATTAATGACAGATTGTCATACTGCTTAGACTTTGATTAATGACAGATTGTCATACTGATTAGACTCTGATTAATGACAGATTCTCACACTGCTTAATTTATCTTTTTTCCTGTGCTACCTCCAAGAGAAAGGAGCATTGATTTTTCATTAATATTTAATGGATCCAGAATATATTATACTAGACGCCCCGCGGCGTAGCATACGCCGCTACGCCGCAGACTTGCTCATGGAGAGTGCAAAGAAAGTTGAGAAAGAACGGACACAAACTACAGCACGAAGAAATCAAAACAACTAAGAAATCAAAACACGAGTGAATGTCGGTTTGGGCGGGGACTGCCAACTCATTGTTTATTTTTGAGACATTTGCAGGCAAAATTCGGTACACCCCTAACTTCTATGAAGTCAGCTGTAAAACGATAATCGGTTTAAAATCGGAGATACATAATTGATAATCGGTTTTTAAAAAAAAACACCAAAAAAACCACGCAATTAACAACCCTAAATATGACTAACCCTCGCTAGGATCGGCCAAACAAAGTTTATGTTTAAGGGATGGTAGTAATAAATGAAGAAACATCATTGAAGTGATCAAGAACCTTTACAACATAGCAACCAGCGCAGTACTCTTCAACAGCAAGCTGGGAGATTGGTTCAAGACCACTGTTGGTGTCAGACAAGGATGTTTACTTTCCCCCATCCTCTTCAACCTCTTCCTTGAAACGATCATGACAGATGTGCTAGAAGACCATGTCGGAACAGTCAGCATCGGAGGGAGAAGTATAACCAACCTACGCTTCGCCGATGACATTGACGGCCTAGCTGGTAGCGAGGACGAACTAAAAGAATTCCTCGCAAAGCTAGAGAAAGCAGCAAAGGCGTACGGCATGGAAATCAACGCAGAAAAGACCAAGGTCATGGCTAATAGTAAATTCACAAGCGAGATTCGGATAAACGGGCAAAAACTCGAAGAAGTCTCCACCTTCAAGTATCTAGGGGCCATAATATCCGACGAAGGCTCAAAGCCAGAAATTCTCGCCAGAGTAGCCCAAACAATGGCAGCATTGAGCAAATTAAAGCACATCTGGCAAAGTAAGAAGCTCTCCCTGAGATCAAAGATCCGGCTAATGCGCTCTCTAGCGATGTCAGTCTTTTTGTATGGTTGTGAGGCTTGGACGCTCACTGCAGACCTCCAAAGAAGAATAAATGCGCTAGAGATGAGATGTTTCAGAAAGATATTGAACATCTCCTACACAGCGCACATCACAAATGAAGCGCTCCGCAACAAAATAAGTACTGTCATTGGCCCCTACGAGGACCTACTCACATCAATTAAGAAGAGGAAATTACGATGGTACGGACACGTGACAAGAACTGGAGGTCTCGCAAAAACCATATTACAAGGCACAGTCCAGGGAGGAAGGAAAAGAGGCAGACAAAAGAAGAGATGGGAGAACAATATCAAAGAGTGGACCGGCCTGTCATTCAGCGACTCTCAAAGGGCTGCACAGGACCGTGACAAATGGCGTGTGTTAGTGTGCAGTTCACGATGGTGACCCAACAACGGGTTAAGGGATAGTTCAAGTTCAAGTAATAAATGGGAGGCGGGTAACAACAACCTAAGTGTGCATGTCTTGATCTTTGCTCGCTATTTTTTATTTACTTGGTGCTGCTTTTTGTGTCTGTACTCCCAACCATTCTTTGCACTGTCTATGACGAGCCAGTCTGCGGCGTATGCTATGCAATAAAGAGGTAAAAGAACGGGCACAAAAGCCGGGGCTTGAACCCAGGACCTTCCTCACATGAGGCTGACATGTTAACCAGTACACTACGAATCTCACGTTTTCTGTGAAGGAACAATGCAAGTGAAACGCAAGGGCCATTGTTGGTCACCCCTCCACTACCTTCGCTTGTCAACCGTTAACTGTGTTTAGTTGACCCGAGCGAGGGTCATTCGTCATGCTCTGTTGCACATACTGGCAGCTTCTTCCCTCGCATGGTCCGACCATGAAGAGAATTATATATATAGATGTTAATTATAAATACCAAGTTAACTTTAACAAAGATTAATTTTAAAATCAATACTTCATACTAAAGCAAAAATGTTAAAAGTGAAACAAGATTTTTTTTTAAACCTCTAATTTTTCAAATAATATTCTACTATTACTAGAATTATTGTGGGACTATGGTTGATGCAAAATTTCATTGCCATTGTAAAAATAAAATTAGAAGTATGTCATGGGCCAGGATGCAATAATGAGGAAACCATCTCCACCAAACCTCCCCTCCCCCAACCTTAAAAAATCTTGTCAAAACTATTATTTTGATTATGAATGTTTCACCCCATGTTTTAGTTTATTTTTACAATTCTCACTTACTCAGCATTGATATTATAACTTCCCACCTTGAATATAAACAATATAATACCTCAAGTCACAGGGTGGAAGGAAGGATCTGTAGCGCTATGAGGTCATTTTTTGAGCTTATATTTAAGTATATATGCAAGGCGCGCATCAGGAGGTGTGCAAAATTCTAAAAGATTCTTAAAAAAATATTATATGATGTCATAGTTTTAGCTTATATTTTAATTTTGGAAAAGATAGCGATGTAAAAAGAGGATTCGAGGATTTATAATTATAAAATACTTTGTGTACATTTCAGGAAGTTTAATATTTCGTATTTATCAAACAAGGATAAGTCACTTGGGCTTTTTACCCCCCAAAAAGTGGGTGCCATAGGCGCTCTAAAACCCTTAGTATATATATATTGTTAGTATTGTTATTCTTTCTATATATATATATATATATATATATATATATATATATATATATATATTACTTTGTTAGATATGTCAAGTTTTAATTGTTAATCACAAACATTTGTTAATCACCAACATAGGATCACCCAGCAGTATTACCTGAACTAGACCTGGTGGAAGAAGAGGAACAGTTTACACATCTCTTACAATTGGAAGATGCAGTTACTGGAGATGAAATGCTAAGTATGTAGACTAGTTTTCTTTTATGACTAACTTCCCCAAAGAATATTTTTTATGATTTTTAAATTGATTTTTTTAAATATTTTTTTTAAATTTTTTTTTAAAGTTTAACTCAATTCTTGTTAAATTTAAGACATTTTTGTCAAGTTGTAAGATTTATTAGTAACCAGTTTAAACTTTTTTTGAAAAAAAAATTATTAAAAAATAAAATCTAGACTCCCATACCTATTGTCAACTTGACAAGAGCTGCGTAAACCACTTCAGTGATTTACTCAGCTCTTGTCAGGTTGAAAATAGGTATGGGAGTCTAGATTTTATTTTAAAATATTTACTTAATTTTGAAATACATTTTAGGAACATTTTCAGCACGACCAAAATTTCAGTCTTAATATCAAAGTCTATTTATGTGCATTAGAATATTTTATGTCCCAACATTCACCTTGAAAGAAAGTTAATGTTAGTTTTCATAATGTCCTCCTCATTTATTGTATTTACATCCACAGATATTTTCCATGAGGATCCAATGTTTGCAGAAAATGAAGAGAAATATAAAGCCTTAAAGAAAGGTAGGTTACAAATCTAGCACATTAATTGAAAAACTCACAAATTAACCAGGTGTTTTAAATGAACATTTCAATTTTCTTAACGCACATTTATGGTGGATTTACTCCTTCAGTTGGTGTGACCTCACCTCATCTAGAACACCTACATGAACTACACTAGTTGTTTCAAAATGTTAATTCTGTGACATTTTACATCACAAATAATAATTTTATACATTTTGTAGTTCTGCGTTCAGTTTTGAGGACTATATAAACACATTTGAAATTCTAAATTGTCATTCCTTGATTATTTGCCTAGAAATCCTGGATGAAGGCAGCTCAGATGAGGAATCTGATCAGTCTTCAGAGTCTGGTTCATCAGATAGTGAGGAGGATGAGGAAGCTGAAGAGAAAGCAAGTGAGTGGACGTAATACTACCTTGGACTAATTCTATCTTGGATTAATAGTCTTAGAGATATTATTTAATTGGGGTAGTCATAGTGTATGAAACTCTTCTTCTGAATTAAATGTAAGTGAATGTTTTAAAATTTGTTTCTGTATGTTATGATTTCAGATGCAGAGAAGCAGACCATCATTGATCAAACAGAAACTAACCTAATTGCACTTAGGAGGACCATTTACTTGACTGTCCAGTCGAGTCTTGACCACAATGAGTGTGCCCACAAGATGTTGAAAATGGACCTCAAGCCCGGGCAGGAAGTTGAGTTGTGTAACATGATCTTGGACTGCTGCGCCCAACTGAGAACTTATGAAAAATTCTTTGGTTTGCTGGCACAGGTAAGCATAGAGTGACACAGAATTTTCAAAAACTCTTGTTAAAAGATAGTTTGCTATTGTAATGTCAGCATTTCTCCTTGACTAAAGAAGCATTTTTTGTTATTTTTTAAAAAGTCCCTGATATGTTGTTTTTAATGCAAAATAATTTAATGTAATCATATCAAATTTGAGCATCTCAGTATTTTATTTAATCTGCAAAATATAATCACTGTTTAGGAATTAATTAACCAGTTAAAGTATACAGCTTTTGAAAATGAATCATATTTACTGATTTTAATTTTGAGATTATTTTTTGTATCACAAGTCTCTTGAGTACCATACACAATGGCTAAAATGCTTGAAGAGTTATGTGAAAGAGGTTTTCAAACCAAGTACAATTAATATTCCTCCAAAGGCTACAAAGAATTTTAAAAATTATAATGTAATTTTGTTTTTGTTGACAACAGCGTTTCTGCCAGATTGACAAAAAGTACATTGAACCATTCCAACAAATATTTACTGATCAATATGAAACAATTCATCGTCTGGAGACCAACAAACTTAGAAATGTGGCCAAGTTTTTTGCACATTTGCTCTATACAGATGCCATTTCATGGGGGGTAAGTTTTCTTGCCTTATCTATTCTATTTTTAAATATTTCCAGCGTAGTTCACTCAACCTTCAAATTTTTGGCCATCTCTTTACTCTGTGGTTGAGTGGCATGTGCGCTTGTCTGGCGTACCGATGGTCACGGGTTTGAATCCATTTGGAGGTAAGGATTTTTTCACGGGGCCCAAGGGTGTCCCCGAGTCCACCCAGCTTCGAATGGGTGCCTAACACTAGTTAGGGAAACAAAGGAACCCTCATAGCTGTGACCTGTGAGCGCTGCATCACTTGCCAACAGACCGGTATGGTTTGTGGACACAATTATCTTTTGTATAGGAGCGTCTGTATAGATAAGACAAAACAAGATAATTTTTAAATTTGAATTTCAAAAAAGCAAGTAGTTTTTATTTTTAAAGGGTCTCAACAAAAAATAATTAATTGTAAATGATGCTTTGTACTTTGACAGAAATAAAATGGAGTCATTGTTCTCTAAGAATAATCTATTGTAACAATGCAGTACCTAATATTTTTATTTTGTCTAAAACCAGATGGCAAAAACATATTTTAAGGCATCTTTAGCGACACTGCTCTTTCGCATTGATAAATTAACAAACCTTATTTTGTATGTTTGTCGCATGGTTCATACAAGTTCTCTTTAACACTCAAGCTGATGAATGGATATGTGTATCAGTGTATTTTCCCTAGCATAAAACCTGTAATGGCTTGAACTTTCACAGGTGCTAAGTGTGGTCAAGCTGACTGAGGAGGAGACAACATCAGCGAGCCGTATCTTCTTAAAGATTCTCTTTCAAGAGTTGTCTGAGTACATGGGACTTTTTAAACTCAATGAGCGACTCAAAGACCCGTAAGGCTTGACTTAATGACTTAGACATTTGTGGTTTCTCTTGGAATGTTTCTAACTTATGTTTGGAATTCCCTCTACACTTGTCCTCCAATGGTATTTGTTTTGAAAAGCTATACAATCATCCTATCAAACTTGAATTTTTGTCTCATTTATTGTAGAACACAAGACAAAAACTTTGAATTGTTGGTTCAGCTTTCAAAAATGTCATTAAAAAATGTTTTTAAAATGTGTTATTATTATCATTACAGTATTTGGTTTTTAAAAAAATATCTGACAACATTATAATGTAATGGGAACAAATTTAACTGTTAAAGGGTCATATTTACTACAGGACCCTGTCTCCATTCTTTGCTGGGGTGATGCCAAGAGACAACCCAAAGAACACGAGGTTCTCTATCAACTTCTTCACTACCATTGGTCTTGGAGGATTAACGTAAGTTAATCTCTCTGTCTATTATTTGAAGCTACGAGATTAAAAATAACCATATTTTTAGTCCTTAGACAAAGTTTTATAAATTTAAGAAAATTTTCCATTTGTAGTAAATGAGTTGTGGACAGCTTTGATGCACCTTTAAATCTGATATAAAAGTATTTTCATTAAATTTTTAGAGATGATCTGAGAGAACACCTGAAAGTTGCCACTAAACTTATTCAGCAACAGAAAATTGAAGCAGAGAAAAGTTCATCATCAGAGTCTTCTCAGAGCTCAGATTCTTCAGGTGAAATATTCTTTACATTTATCACTTAAACTGAAGCATCCCATTGTTTATGTGAGATTCAAATAAAACTAAATGTGTATATATATAGATACACCTACGTTAAGCTATCTTGAAAAATTAGTTGAGAACTGTGGCATAGAATCATCCAGTCGTGTGAAAGCTTTTTGAGTGCCTTCTGAAAAAGCATTAAAATGCAGAGAAATATTGATAAAAGACCCCTTTCAGTATATATATTTTTTGAAAGGTAAATGGATGAGAATAAAGTTGGCTATTTTACCAATCCTGAATAAAATATTTGTAGTGTCCTTGACCTTGGAGTACTCAAGAAAAAAATAATCAACAAAATGTTTAGCTTTCATTGCTTATAACATTCGTTTTTATAGATTCCATTAAAATACTTTATAAATTTGGTAGACAATTCATTTATCTTTCAGAGAATATATTATATATAGCTTGCTAGGGTTTCCAATACAAAAACAACCTTTAAATGCAATAGTAGTAATTTTAGGTTTAAAAAATGTATTTTGAAAAAAAAATAACCAAAAGGATTCTCCAAAATTTATTGTTTTGAAACAAAGACAAGAGTTGAAAGTACACAGGAATGTTTTGGCTGATTTGGATTGTCCAACTATACAAATTATTAGTACTAACCTATAACATTTGGGTTGTCCAACTATACAAATTATTAGAACTAACCTATAATCTGTAGCTTTTGGGACTAAACACCACCTTGCCCACCCCCTGAGCCTGGCTCAAAGTCCTACTTTAGTATCACTAGGACTAATATATAGTAATCAGACTGACTAGAACTGAGATTATTTTATTAAATCATTATAGCTTAAATCCTCTCCTACAAAGCTTTCAAAAATAATTATATTATTTAGTTCCTGTTTTATTACTTTAAGGACAAGCTTAAAAACCAACTAAACTGCCTCAATGAATATTGATAAAGAAACTGATAAAATGTATTTACTATTAAGTTATCAGCAATCAGCTTGACCAGAAAGTTGATTTCACCATTAATGAAAGGAAGTAGCTATAATTTCATTTAAACATTGGATTGGAAGGTGCTATCAGATATTCTTTCAGCTGTCAAAGTACAGAACAAAAGTATTGACCGTTTCTTTTGCTTACCACAGTTTGTGGGTGAAACACATTTTTATAATTCCCAGTAATAGTAATTTCAAGGGCTTTGTTACATTTGAAATAATTTTGTCATTTTAAAAACAATTTATTATTTTTTGTCTTTTGTATCCAGAGTCTGAAAGTTCCTCCTCCGAGTCTGAATCTGAGACTCGATCAAAAAAGAAGAAGAAGAAATCTTCCCCAAAAAGACAAAAGACAGCTGAGATGAAGTCCAAAGAAAAGAATCGATCAAAAGACAAGTCAGCAGACAACTCCAGAAGAAGCAAGAGACTACCAGAAAAGCAAGTCAATGGCAAAAAAATCTCACCTGAAAAAAACAGGAGAACCATTGCAGACAGATTGTTGGATATGGCTCAATATGGAAATATTCACAATGGGAAGGAAGGTGATAGGAGCAGAGAGGATCATGATGACAGCGGTGCTAAAGATAGACACAGGAGCTCAAGCAGGCGGGGAGAAGAGGAGAGAAGCGAAGGCAGGAGCAGTGATAGGAGAAAAGATGGTAGAGACACCGACATAACAAGGAAAGATAGGAGCAGGGCAGATGAAGATTCTGGTCGGAAAAAAAGAGGTGAGCTGGCGAGAGGAGGTAGGAGTGAAGATGAAAGGGGGACTGAGGAAAACTTTGGTAGAAATAAAAGAGGTGAGATTGAGAGAAGAGGTAAAAGGAGTGAAGATCAAAGGACAGAAGAAGATTATGGTAGAAATAAAAGAGCTGAGGTCGAGAGATTTGATAAGAGAAGTGAAGATGGGAGTGGAAGGAGAAAGCATGACAATGATAAAGGAGATAGAAGTTTTAAAAGGGAGGAAGATTTTAATTCAAGGAATAAAAGAATAGAAGTATCACCAAAAATCTTCAATAATCAGACTGATAGAAAAATATTGGAGAAACGCCCTAAGAGAGGTCACTCAAGTGAAGATGAAAATTCTGTAAAAAATAGGAAAAGGAAAGTTTCAACTAGTTCAAGTGAAGATGACGGGCAGTCTGCGCTAGGTAAATAAAAATATGTCCAAAAAAAGACACGCTGACCTAAGGAACACACGTCAGAAGGACGTCAGAAGCTCACCCGTGAAACAAGCCCACAAAAAAAGACGATCCTTCAGTGATAATTCAAGTTCTGACGACCAGAGGAAGTCATCCAAAAAACAGGTCACGTCATCTAAGAGCAGCCTGTCAAAATCCAGCCGGAAAAGGCACAGATCACAGTCATCCAGCAGCTCGGAGCCTACTTCATCCGCGTCAGAGAGTGAGGAGGATGTCCAGGAGAGGAGGATCATCAAAAAGAAATCAAGAGTTAACGAAGATAAACAAGACATGAGGAATTCTCAAAAGGAAAAGCATAGAATAGACGACAGACGGTCCAGACGAGAAAAATAGCTTTTATTGCATTTTTAAAAAATCTTCATGTCTTCTCTCATTTGTACATAAGTTTGCTGACAATTGTAGTTGTACCACCTGACAGTTGTACCATCTGACAGTTGTCCTATTTCTCCACACTCCACTTCCTCAAAGTGAATTTGTGTTTTCAGAAATAAGAGAAGATAAAACTTAATGATATTGTTAGCATGTGCTTTGGAACAATTGCAGGTCTATTAGAATGTCATTTAATGTGCTTGTATTTGTATCCACTTTTTGTTTCATAGATAAAATATTTTGTTGTTACAAACAACAGTGTACTGCTGTTAAGCATGTGTGTATACAGTTGAAATCGATTTGGGCCGAAAATAAATTAAAAATAAGATATGAAGATCAGGAGCAGACATGGTGGTTGACACAAGAATGAGCAGTATCATAGTCTGGTATCACTTGGCTTACAACTCATGACTCAGTGACAACTCATGACTCAGTGACAACTCATGACTCAGTGACAACTCATGACTCAGTGACAACTCATGACTCAGTGACAACTCATGACTCAGTGACAACTCATATGACTCAGTGACAGCTCATGTCTCAGGGACAACTCATATGACTCAGTGACAGCTCATGACTCAGTGACAACTCATGACTCAGTGACAACTCATGACTCAGTGACAACTCATATGACTCAGTGACAGCTCATGTCTCAGGGACAACTCATATGACTCAGTGACAACTCATGACTCAGTGACTGCTCATAACTCAGTGACAACTCATGACTCAGTGACAACTCATGACTCAGTGACAACTCATATGACTCAGTGACAACTCATGTCTCAGTGACAACTCATATGACTCAGTGACAAATCATATGACTCAGTGACAGCTCACATCTCAGTGACAACTCACGACTCAGTGACAACTCATGATTCAGTGACAACTCATGACTCAGTGACAACTCATGACTTGGTGACAACTCATGTCTCAGTGACAACTCATGTCTCAGTGACAACTCATGACTTGGTGACAACTCATGACTCAGTGACAACTCATGACTGACAACTCATGACTCAGTGACAACTCATGACTCAGTGACAACTCATGACTCAGTGACAACTCATGACTGACAACTCATGACTCAGTGACAACTCATGACTGACAACTCATGACTCGGTGACAACTCATGACTCGGTGACAACTGATGACTTAGTGACAACTCATGACTGACAACTCATGACTCAGTGACAAATCATGACTCAGTGACAACTCATGACTCAGTGACAACTCATGACTCGGTGACAACTGATGACTTAGTGACAACTCATGGCTGAAAACTCATGACTTAGTGACAACTCATGACTTACAACTCATGACTCAGTGACAACTCATGACTCAGTAACAACTGATGACTTAGTTACAACTCATGACTTAGTGACAACTCATGACTTAGTGACAACTCATGACTCAGTAACAACTGATGACTTAGTTACAACTCATGACTTAGTGACAACTCATGACTTAGTGACAACTCATAACTTAGTGACAACTCATAACTCAGTGATAACTCATGACTTAGTGACAACCCATGACTTAGTGACAACTATTGACTTAGTGACAACTCATGACTTAGTGACAACTCATAACTCAGTGACAACTCATGACTTGGTGACAACTCATGACTTAGTGACAACTATTGACTTAGTGACAACCCATGACTCAGTAACAACTGATGACTCAGTGACAACTCATGACAGACAACTCATGACTTAGTGACAACCCAATGACTTTTCTTATTGTCCAGATCATTTTGAAGCTCTCTATAATTTTAATGGTCATGTTAAATTAATAAAATTTTATGTCAAATAAATATGCTGTTTTAAAATGCACATTGTTACGATAGAAACCAAGATCCAACAGTGTGTCTTTTTTGTGTTTTGTCCATTTTAAATGGCTGCAATCACAAAGAAATTAACGCCCCTTTCAAAACACAAAAATTACAAGAAAACCTTTTACTTATATAGAAACAAAATACTATAAAAACGTTACCTAAAAAGGAACAGTATTTTTTAATGTTAATAATGTGAAACAATATACAAATTACGATTTTGTTGATTTTCAAATTTCAAAACTTAATTTATCTTTTGAAAAAAAGCTCATTTATCTTCTTATTAACGATTACTTGGCCAGCATGTCATTTTTTGAAAAGTAAGTTTTTTTAATGAAATTTTTCTGTTTTTATATCTGGGTAAAAAGAAAATATTGTATAAATTAGGATATTTCACAAAACAAACTTTCATTTACATGCAGATTATTATTTTTATTTAATGATCATTTCAATGAATGCAGTATTACACCATTACATTTGGGTTGCAAGTGGACATGTTTTTAAATACATGATTAGGAAAAAACAGTTTTTATTTCTGTATTGATTGCAATGTTATATTAAACTTAAGTTCAAAATTTGACTTAAAGTTCTTTCTATTGGCTTCAGATATACTAATAAGTTGAAACTTTGACATAAAATAAACAAAATAATTAGGTTATGGTGTACCTGTCCATGCTTTCTGGTACTAGTAATATTCACTGGTCAAGGTGTGGTGGTATTCACTGGTCAAGGTGTGGTAGTATTCACTGGTCAAGGTGTGGTAGTATTCACTGGTCAAGGTGTGGTGGTATTCACTGGTCAAGGTGTGGTAGTATTCACTGGTCAAGGTGTGGTGGTATTCACTGGTCAAGGTGTGATGGTATTCACTGGTCAAGGTGTGGTGGTATTCACTGGTCAAGGTGTGGTGGTATTCACTGGTCAAGGTGTGGTGGTATTCACTGGTCAAGGTGTGGTGGTATTCACTGGTCAAGGTGTGGGGGTATTCACCGGTCAAGGTGTGGTGGTATTCACTGGTCAAGGTGTGGTGGTATTCACTGGTCAAGGTGTGGTGGTATTCACTGGTCAAGGTGTGGTGGTATTCACTGGTCAAGGTGTGGTGGTATTCACTGGTCAAGGTGTGGTGGTATTCACTGGTCAAGGTGTGGTGGTATTCACTGGTCAAGGTGTGGTGGTATTCACTGGTCAAGGTGTGGTGGTATTCACTGGTCAAGGTGTGGTGGTATTCACTGGTCAAGGTGTGGTGGTATTCACTGGTCAAGGTGTGGTGGTATTCACTGGTCAAGGTGTGGTGGTATTCACTGGTCAAGGTGTGCATTTCTACTGGTACTAGTAGTATTCACTGGTCAAGGTGTGCATTTCTACTGGTACTAGTAGTATTCACTGGTCAAGGTGTGCATTTCTACTGGTACTAGTAGTATTCACTGGTCAAGGTGTGCATTTCTACTGGTACTAGTAGTATTCACTGGTCAAGGTGTGCATTTCTACTGGTACTAGTAGTATTCACTGGTCAAGGTGTGGTGGTATTCACTGGTCAAGGTGTGCATTTCTACTGGTACTAGTAGTATTCACTGGTCAAGGTGTGCATTTCTACTGGTACTAGTAGTATTCACTGGTCAAGGTGTGGTGGTATTCACTGGTCAAGGTGTGGTGGTATTCACTGGTCAAGGTGTGGTGGTATTCACTGGTCAAGGTGTGGTGGTATTCACTGGTCAAGGTGTGCATTTCTACTGGTACTAGTAGTATTCACTGGTCAAGGTGTGCATTTCTACTGGTACTAGTAGTATTCACTGGTCAAGGTGTGCATTTCTACTGGTACTAGTAGTATTCACTGGTCAAGGTGTGCATTTCTACTGGTACTAGTAGTATTCACTGGTCAAGGTGTGCATTTCTACTGGTACTAGTAGTATTCACTGGTCAAGGTGTGCATTTCTACTGGTACTAGTAGTATTCACTGGTCAAGGTGTGCATTTCTACTGGTACTAGTAGTATTCACTGGTCAAGGTGTGCATTTCTACTGGTACTAGTAGTATTCACTGGTCAAGGTGTGGTGGTATTCACTGGTCAAGGTGTGCATTTCTACTGGTACTAGTAGTATTCACTGGTCAAGGTGTGCATTTCTACTGGTACTAGTAGTATTCACTGGTCAAGGTGTGGTGGTATTCACTGGTCAAGGTGTGGTGGTATTCACTGGTCAAGGTGTGGTGGTATTCACTGGTCAAGGTGTGGTGGTATTCACTGGTCAAGGTGTGCATTTCTACTAGTACTAGTAGTATTCACTGGTCAAGGTGTGCATTTCTACTAGTACTAGTAGTATTCACTGGTCAAGGTGTGCATTTCTACTAGTACTAGTAGTATTCACTGGTCAAGGTGTGCATTTCTACTGGTACTAGTAGTATTCACTGGTCAAGGTGTGGTGGTATTCACTGGTCAAGGTGTGCATTTCTACTGGTACTAGTAGTATTCACTGGTCAAGGTGTGCATTTCTACTGGTACTAGTAGTATTCACTGGTCAAGGTGTGCATTTCTACTGGTACTAGTAGTATTCACTGGTCAAGGTGTGCATTTCTACTGGTACTAGTAGTATTCACTGGTCAAGGTGTGCATTTCTACTGGTACTAGTAGTATTCACTGGTCAAGGTGTGCATTTCTACTGGTACTAGTAGTATTCACTGGTCAAGGTGTGGTGGTATTCACTGGTCAAGGTGTGCATTTCTACTGGTACTAGTAGTATTCACTGGTCAAGGTGTGCATTTCTACTGGTACTAGTAGTATTCACTGGTCAAAGTGTGCATTTCTACTGGTACTAGTAGTATTCACTGGTCAAGGTGTGGTGGTATTCACTGGTCAAGGTGTGCATTTCTACTGGTACTAGTAGTATTCACTGGTCAAGGTGTGCATTTCTACTGGTACTAGTAGTATTCACTGGTCAAGGTGTGGTGGTATTCACTGGTCAAGGTGTGGTGGTATTCACTGGTCAAGGTGTGGTGGTATTCACTGGTCAAGGTGTGGTGGTATTCACTGGTCAAGGTGTGCATTTCTACTAGTACTAGTAGTATTCACTGGTCAAGGTGTGCATTTCTACTAGTACTAGTAGTATTCACTGGTCAAGGTGTGCATTTCTACGAGTACTAGTAGTATTCACTGGTCAAGGTGTGCATTTCTACTGGTACTAGTAGTATTCACTGGTCAAGGTGTGGTGGTATTCACTGGTCAAGGTGTGCATTTCTACTGGTACTAGTAGTATTCACTGGTCAAGGTGTGCATTTCTACTGGTACTAGTAGTATTCACTGGTCAAGGTGTGCATTTCTACTGGTACTAGTAGTATTCACTGGTCAAGGTGTGGTGGTATTCACTGGTCAAGGTGTGCATTTCTACTGGTACTAGTAGTATTCACTGGTCAAGGTGTGCATTTCTACTGGTACTAGTAGTATTCACTGGTCAAGGTGTGGTGGTATTCACTGGTCAAGGTGTGGTGGTATTCACTGGTCAAGGTGTGGTGGTATTCACTGGTCAAGGTGTGCATTTCTACTAGTACTAGTAGTATTCACTGGTCAAGGTGTGCATTTCTACTAGTACTAGTAGTATTCACTGGTCAAGGTGTGCATTTCTACTGGTACTAGTAGTATTCACTGGTCAAGGTGTGCATTTCTACTGGTACTAGTAGTATTCACTGGTCAAGGTGTGGTGGTATTCACTGGTCAAGGTGTGCATTTCTACTGGTACTAGTAGTATTCACTGGTCAAGGTGTGCATTTCTACTGGTACTAGTAGTATTCACTTGTCAAGGTGTGGTGGTATTCACTGGTCAAGGTGTGGTGGTATTAACTGGTCAAGGTGTGGTGGTATTCACTGGTCAAGGTGTGGTGGTATTCACTGGTCAAGGTGTGCATTTCTACTAGTACTAGTAGTATTCACTGGTCAAGGTGTGCATTTCTACTAGTACTAGTAGTATTCACTGGTCAAGGTGTGCATTTCTACTAGTACTAGTAGTATTCACGGTCAAGGTGTGCATTTCTACTAGTACTAGTAGTATTCACTGGTCAAGGTGTGCATTTCTACTAGTACTAGTAGTATTCACTGGTCAAGGTGTGCATAAGGCATTAACATACATATAAGTAATAAATTAGCATTCATACCATAACAACCACATTAATTACAGTACATAACACAGAAAAGCAACGCACTGGTCAAGGTGTGCATTTCTACTAGTACTAGTAGTATTCACTGGTCAAGGTGTGCATTTCTACTAGTACTAGTAGTATTCACTGGTCAAGGTGTGCATTTCTTGCAAGTATTTTTCCTACAATTAATCAGTGGCTTAGCTAGACGTGGGCAAGAATGGCAAATGCCCCGGGCGGCACTTTGTTAAGGGTGGTAAATTTCTGGCCATTAATTAGCTTCAAATAATTTTTAACAGAAAGTGGAGCTTTATATCAAAATAAATAAAAGAGTCTTAAGTAGTATGAGAAAGTAAACCTGATGGATGTACTGGTAACAAATTGATTCTTCAAATCTGACAGCTGCTCCTGTTATAGAAGCAAAAACATCACCCTATCAATTTCAAACATGAGCCAATCTAATGCTCCGGGCGGCAATTTCCTAGTTGTTAATTAGCTTCAAAAAATAAAAAAAATGTTAAAATAATGTTTATTAAAATATTTTTAAAAGCCAAGGTTAAAATTATCATCTGTATGAATATCACCCTAAAATTAATATATTATCATATATTAAAATGTGTCAGATGAATGAAAAAAATGCATATTAATTTAAATATCTGAAATAATAATTATTAATTAGTTTTGACCCACCTGTGCTGAGAAGTGTGTATGTATTTGTTGATGTAGGTCCTTACATTTCCCTCAGGGCAGAAGCGTCCAAACTTGTTGCATAGAGAGTAGAGAGCCATATTCCATGACGTAAAGATATGCGGGGGCGGGATTAAGATAATAAATAAAAATGACATACGCTGAGAAGTTTTTATTGCTCAATGTCACTAGTTTTGAAATGTATGATTCACGCAGATGACTGTCACTTGGTCACGTCATCACAATGTTCTTAATAAAATTCATAACTGAGAATGTTTGTTACACAAGTAAGTCGAGCCAAACAAGCTGAGCATTTTTTTAGCAAATGTTCGAATCTCTTTGAGTCTCTCTTTATCCACTTGACGGTAAAAGTCAATGAGAGAAATCTGTTGTTGTTTGCTGCGACATTCTGCATCTTTTTAAAACTCATCGAGTTCCAGTTGCGGATGGCCTGGAGCATCATCAGGGTTCACAGAGAAAGGCGAAGATGTTTTATCACTGCATTGTGACCTTGAAGACTTGTGTTTAGAAGGTTTAGATGTCTTGTCACATCAACTAAAATGCAAAATCTTCCAGCCAAGCAGGACCAGAAAGTTCTGGATGGGATTGTTCCTTATTTTCACGGATTGCTCAATTTTTAAAAATTTATTATTTAATTTTTTTTGTTTTGTTTGAGTGTGCAGGAGCGCTGAAGTGCTGTCCCCTGACTGAGCCATCTTTTATCATTGTAATACACATCTTCGTATTCTCCTTGGGTGTCTAGAAGAAACTGCTGAAACTGGCGGTTAAACAGGGCTTTAGAGCGAATACAGTTTAAAGCTTTTATCACTGACTTAATGATATGATCACATCTAAGATGTTTGGCACAAAGAACGCGTTGGTGAATGATACAGTGAAGTTTAAAAACTTCACCACCCTCTTCGCTGACTTTGTTACAAACAAATGCTGCTTGTCCACTATTAGTATTAATTCCAGATATTGTGGTCATGATAATTTAATGTTATTGACAGCAGAACAAACGGAAGCAAATAAATATGTTGCCCTTGTTTGGTCTTTACGACTCTGGAGGTAAGGTCATTGGTAAAAAAAATAATAAAACGCATCGATTTTTGCCATTATTTGATGTACTTAAAGCAGCAAAAAAAAATTCGAATATTTTTATAAATATAATTTCGTTACATAAATAATACATCATTCAATTAATTATTTACGATAAGGCCGCGGGCCAATTAAAATTTAATCGCGGGCCGTGTTTGGCCCACGGGCCTGACTTTTGAAACCACTGCTTTATGGCATTATAGAAGCTCTTCATATCTTGTCTGTCTGCAAAGTTGGAAGAGCTCGTGCTCGAAGTTACCTCATGCAATGCATAGGGTTGAATTTTATCAGCTTTGTTGTTCAGCCACGTGTCTCGCATCAGGCGAAGTTTTTGTTGTACTGTTTGGCGAATATTGTTATACGAGTCCTTTATGGACTCGGTGAGATTGTTGAGATGTGTTTTGTGGAGTTGGTGTTTGTCTCCTTGATCTATGTTGAGATGTGTTTTGTGGAGTTGATGTTTGTCTCCTTGATCTATGTTGAGATGTGTTTTGTGGAGTTGATGTTTGTCTCCTTGATCTACTCACACTTGTCATGAAACCTGTCTTGATGATTTGTGGTCACGGTTTTGGACATGTTGCCGTGCAGTTCACTTGAAGTCACGTGAAGGCAACAGGTAAATTAAAACTTTGATGTGTTTACAATATCAGAGGGCGGTAACTAAAAAGTACTTATAGCTCATGTACTACATGGGT
Source organism: Ampullaceana balthica (assembly GCA_944989445.1). Taxonomy (NCBI): domain Eukaryota; kingdom Metazoa; phylum Mollusca; class Gastropoda; family Lymnaeidae; genus Ampullaceana; species Ampullaceana balthica. The sequence continues at coordinate 138,121 of CALYLW010000591.1, read as the reverse complement.
TATTGTTGGGAGTAAATGATGTAACGCCTTGACCAACAGTGGAGTTGGGATGGGATCAAGAGAACGTGACGTAGGTTTAGATGTGAGGATGACGCGTGTAGCCTCAGATCCTGTAACAAACTGATGTCAAAGCGTGAACTCACAGCAATAGCCTCAGTTCCTGTAACAAACTGATGTCAAAGCGTGAACTCACAGCAATAGCCTCAGTTCCTGTAACAAACTGATGTCAAAGCGTGAACTCACAGCAATAGCCTCAGTTCCTGTAACAAACTGATGTCAAAGCGTGAACTCACAGCAATAGCCTCAGTTCCTGTAACAAACTGATGTCAAAGCGTGAACTCACAGCAATAGCCTCAGTTCCTGTAACAAACTGATGTCAAAGCGTGAACTCACAGCAATAGCCTCAGTTCCTGTAACAAACTGATGTCAAAGCGTGAACTCACAGCAATAGCCTCAGTTCCTGTAACAGGCTGATGTCAAAGCGTGAACTCACAGCAATAGCCTCAGTTCCTGTAACAAGCTGATGTCAAAGCGTGAATTCTCACAGCAATAGCCTCAGTTCCTGTAACAGGCTGATGTCAAAGCGTGAACTCACAGCAATAGCCTCAGTTTCTGTAACAGGCTGATGTCAAAGCGTGAACTCACAGCAATAGCCTCAGTTCCTGTAACAAGCTGATGTCAAAGCGTGAACTCACAGCAATAGCCTCAGTTCCTGTAACAGGCTGATGTCAAAGCGTGAACTCACAGCAATAGCCTCAGTTCCTGTAACAGGCTGATGTCAAAGCGTGAACTCACAACAATAGCCTCAGTTCCTGTAACAGGCTGATGTCAACGCGTGAACTCACAGCAATAGCCTCAGTTCCTTTAACAAGCTGATGTCAAAGCGTGAACTCACAGCAATAGCCTCAGTTCCTGTAACAGGCTGATGTCAAAGCGTGAACTCACAGCAATAGCCTCAGTTCCTGTAACAGGCTGATGTCAAAGCGTGAACTCACAGCAATAGCCTCAGTTCCTGTAACAAGCGGATGTCAAAGCGTGAACTCACAGCAATAGCCTCAGTTCCTGTAACAGGCTGATGTCAAAGCGTGAACTCACAGCAATAGCCTCAGTTCCTGTAACAGGCTGATGTCAAAGCGTGAACTCACAGCAATAGCCTCAGTTCCTGTAACAGGCTGATGTCAACGCGTGAACTCACAGCAATAGCCTCAGTTCCTGTAACAAACTGATGTCAAAGCGTGAACTCACAGCAATAGCCTCAGTTCCTGTAACAAACTGATGTCGCAGCGTGAACTCACAGCAATAGCCTCAGTTCCTGTAACAGGCTGATGTCAAAGCGTGAACTCACAGCAATAGCCTCAGTTCCTGTAACAAGCTGATGTCAAAGCGTGAACTCACAGCAATAGCCTCAGTTCCTGTAACAGGCTGATGTCAAAGCGTGAACTCACAGCAATAGCCTCAGTTCCTGTAACAGGCTGATGTCAAAGCGTGAACTCACAGCAATAGCCTCAGTTCCTGTAACAGGCTGATGTCAACGCGTGAACTCACAGCAATAGCCTCAGTTCCTGTAACAAACTGATGTCAAAGCGTGAACTCACAGCAATAGCCTCAGTTCCTGTAACAAACTGATGTCGCAGCGTGAACTCACAGCAATAGCCTCAGTTCCTGTAACAGGCTGATGTCAAAGCGTGAACTCACAGCAATAGCCTCAGTTCCTGTAACAAACTGATGTCAAAGCGTGAACTCACAGCAATAGCCTCAGTTCCTGTAACAGGCTGATGTCAAAGCGTGAACTCACAGCAATAGCCTCAGTTCCTGTAACAGGCTGATGTCAAAGCGTGAACTCACAGCAATAGCCTCAGTTCCTGTAACAGGCTGATGTCAAAGCGTGAACTCACAGCAATAGCTAAATTAAATATCTAGAAATTAATACAAAACAAATTCAGTTTTTGAGACAAGGGATGATACACAAAACTTACATGCCAGAATATGCTGGTTAGCATGATCGGTCCTGAAATACCTTTTACGATCTTTGTGCGCCTTTTCTTCTGTTCACTTTTGCCTTCTACGAGCCAAGAAAACAATGTATTAAAACTGTTATCGAGTTATATTTAAGGAAGATATGATAGCCCATGATATTATAAACGGGCTAAATAAAACTGCTGTTCTGTGCATGTCAATGTCACGATTAAGTAGATTTTTAAATCATTTCTGCAAACTTCACCGCCGTCTCTGTCTTGGGCGGGCGGAAAAACAAAAGTAACAAATGACCCACTTCCCGTGATGCCATCGAGCTGAAATTTGGCACACGGACCCATGTCACCTAACAATGCATCGTATCAAAATTTCAGATCGATCGAACGTACCGTAATTAAGTTAATGCATTTTTAGTTTATATATATAAAACTATATGTAGAAGTCGCTATTGTTTACATTTTACGGGTCACTTGACTTCATGCCAGCCATCGGTGAACACATCTCGTGTTTTAACCAGGTGTACCGGCGTGCTTTTGTTTACATTTTACGTGTCACGCTGAGCTCGGTCCAGCGCTCGGTGACCAGAAAATGCAAGAAATAGAATTTGCTCTCATCCTTGTCTTTTTGGAAGAAATATTATACTTTCATAGCGTCAGTCAAGCTCTACAAAATGAGCACGTGAACTTGTAAAGGTGTGCTGATTTGTATTCTTCACTAGCAGATCACTTGCATAAATCTAGGAATAAATTTGAAAGATTTGAAGAAGCTGCAAAAGAAATAACATCAGGTGTGGATTATAAGTAAACTTTGACCTGTTAGCGTAAACGAAAGACATAAATCATTGACGGTGAAGACCCTGAGGTATCTCTGAATGCCAGAGACATATTTCGTATATTTGCTTTCTACGCCATTGTTGACAAACTTGAGACAGAGATGAGTAGTCGAGGACAGGTATATAATGATATAGCAGTTAGATTTTATTGTTTGGTCGATGAACCACAAACATCTCAATGTTGTGAAGGACTAATAAATGCTTATCCTGAACATCTGAACAATATAATTTATATACTGAACTACAATATTTCCACTCATATATTCGCCACAAGTTTCGTGCATCAAAACCTGAAAACAACACGTTCAGTCATGCATAATTATACAAAGTAAAAGTTAGAGACAATATCGAGTGTTCTTTTCAAATTTAGAAATCACCTTGCGCATGCTCTTAATATTAATGGTCACTAACTGTTACTGAACGCTCTTTTTCGCAGTTGAAACGTACAAAAAATCCAAGTAGATCGAGAATGAAAAAAGAAATGCTTGATTCCTTATCTCAGCTGATGATTGACTTGTTACGCAAAATTAACTTTGGTGATGTACTCAAAACTTTGCCAGATTGATGTAAATCTAGAAAAAGAAATATAAAAGGTAAATGTGTGCTCTCTCTGTGACTTTCTCATCTATTAAAAAAAAGTTACAGTATTTAGTATTTTTGTTTATTATTTTTCCAAAATTAATTAACTATTTGTTTTAACACAGAAATAACTAATTGTAGGTCTTATATGTGTGATAGTAGTACAAACATATGTGTTAACAACTGTTTTTCTTTGTTAGTTTTGGGCATAATATTGAACATACTAGCGGTGAGTGGAGGATCGGGGGCCCGGGGCAGAAGGGGGCACCCATGTGGGTTTGTGCCTAGGGCGCCAAGATGGCTTAATCCGGCCCTGAACGCATGGGCTGCCGCCATCGGTACCTGAATGACGCATGGGCTTCATAGAACAAAAAGCACGATAATTTTTGATACAATTAAATATTAAATTCACAATATTAGAATATTATCACACGTGCGGATAAATCCTGGGTGCTTTGTGCCCAAAATGTACAATTTTCAATTATTTTATTTAGATTTAAAAAAAAAGTAATTCTTGCATTCGTGACATTGCTGCCAATCCTTCCCCAGCTGTTGATAGCTGACGCGCTGACGTTACCGCGGCAACACAAAACACGCACTTTCTCCGCCCCGTCCAGATGTTAACACATATTCGGATATCAAGAAATATTTACATCTTGTTGTCTGTCATCAATTTATAAGCAAGTAACAAGGATTTTTTTTCGGAATGTGTTTAAATTAGGTAAGTGAAAGACAAGCGTGAATAAAGCCAATAAATCAGCAAACATGGCTAGATACAAGCGTGAATAAAGACAATAAAAAGCCACATCAGCATGATTTTCTTGCGAACATTTTATCTCCAGCTCATAAAAATTCCATCAAGAATGTATGATGGAAGAAGGATATGACTTGTATCCCAAGAAATGACTTGTATCCCAAGAAATGACTTGTATCCCAAGAAATGACTTGTATCCCAAGAAATGACTTGTATCCCAAGAAAGGCGATTTGTTTGAAAGTATCAGCCTTTGGGTAAGCTCAGTTGTGTGGAATATAAAATGCACAAACAAATTGTGTCAGGAAAACAAAAAAAATTGAGCTTTATTATTAACGGTTCGGCTAATGTGTACTGAAATCATTTGTGTGGAGAACAGAAAAACTTGGAAAGAACATACTGCTACCGATACGTGATAAAGTATATTCTCTAGCGCTGGATGGGTCTACTGATTACTGGAGTACGGCACAACTTCTCGTGTCCATTCGTTGTGTCGTCTCGGATTTTATGATGGCTAGGGCACAGATATCAGAAGAGTTGATATCCCTCTCCATTATGCACGAAATAACAAACTGGAAAATACATTTCATTGGAAGTGAAAATTTAATTCAGCAGTACTATTATCTTCAGATGAATTAGCGTTGAGGTTTCTGTGTACTGAAATCAGTTTGTTGTGTACTGAAATCAATTTCTTGTGTACTGAAATCAGTTTCTTGTGTACTGAAATCAGTTTCTTGTGTACTGAAATCAGTTTCTTGTGTACTGAAATCAGTTTGTTGTGTGACGTCATTCGCCGGTCTCAATCACCGTTAATTTCAGGCTAATTTTTTTTTCTTCTTCTGAATTCTGTGGGGCGGAGGGAGGGGACGCAGCTGTGCTCTTGTTCATGGAGGTGATCCACAGCTGTACTCTTGTTCAAGAAGGTGATACACAGCTGTGCTCTTGTTCATGGAGGTGATCCACAGCTGTGCTCTTGTTCATGGAGATGATCCACATCTGTGCTCTTGTTCATGGAGGTGATCCACAGCTGTGCTCTTGTTCATGGTGGTTGTCACATAGCCGAGTGGGCGTGACCTTATTAACTCTGTCTCACAATGAATCTATGAGGCACTGTTTGAATAATATAACTTTTAATCACAACTTCTATTTACATTAATTTACATCCAGTATATCTCATATGTGGTAAAATGGAACCACACACTCAGTCGCCATGTTTTATTCTCCCCCGTCATGTGACCACTAACAAGTATCGTTACCTCCCTCACGTGACAGTGGTGATCCACAGCTGTGCTCTTGTTCATGGAGGGATCCACATCTGTGCTCTTGTTCATGGAGGTGATCCACAGCTGTGCTCTTGTTCATGAAGGTGATCCACAGCTGTGCTCTTGTTCACGGAGGTGATCCACAGCTGTGCTCTTGTTCATGAAGGTGATCCACAGCTGTGCTCTTGTTCATGTAGGTGATCCACAGCTGTGCTCTTGTTCATGGAGGTGATCCACAGCTGTGCTCTTGTTCATGGAAATGATCCACAGCTGTGCTCTTGTTCATGTAGGTGATCCACAGCTGTGCTCTTGTTCATGGAGGTGATCCACAGCTGTGCTCTTGTTCATGGAGGTGATCCACAGCTGTGCTCTTGTTCATGGAAATGATGCACAGCTGTGCTCTTGTTCATGGAGGTCTTGCAAAAGAACTGCGTATATTACGTTGCTACTTGTGCTATAGAAACCATCTTTTATTTTAAAATTTCAAGAGGGAAATAAATGCTGTCTAGTTCGATTGCATATAGACACGTATTCCAACGGTTACCGGTGCAACCCTTTGGTCCAATAAGGGCTTTCATAGTATGAAGGTGACTGCTGTCATAGTATGAAGGTGACTGCTGTCATAGTATGAAGGTGACTGCTGTCATAGTATGAAGGTGACTGCTGTCATAGTATGAAGGTGACTGCTGTCATAGTATGAAGGTGACTGCTGTCATAGTTTGAAGGTGACTGCTGTCATAGTATGAAGGTGACTGCTGTCATAGTATGAAGGTGACTTCTGTCATAGTATGAAGGTGACTGCTGTCATAGTATGAAGGTGACTGCTGTCATAGTATGAAGGTGACTTCTTGTAAGTATATCTTTAAGATATACTATCCCTCCGGAAAGCAAAAAGGCGTGGCTTTTTGAAGACCTGCTGGCTTAGTGGGTCAGCCATGAGAATTGGCCAGTTTTTTAGGATCACCTCGCGGGCCATACAGTTTTGGGAATACGTGTAGATTTTAAAATAATTTAGATCAATCACAATGATCAGAAAAAGTTGACCTAAAAGTCTCCTGTCTTGTCATACATTTTATTTGATTGGTAGCGTATGATAAAAGTGGCTCAGGATATGACCTTCAGGATATGACCTTCTTAAAAAAAGATCCAACATTTCAACTGTTTTTTCCACACACACACACAGACACAAATCTGTCTCATCACTACATAGTTCTTAAGTCTCAATAGTTATGAAAGACTTGTAATAATAGAAGCAGATATCATGTTTACGCGCAATTCAATGTTTATGTCCAAAAAATAAATAAATAAATAAAAGTGGAAGTAAATCTAACGGATGGATGAAAGTTATCTATGTAGTCAATAATCTTTGCAAATGTTGCATTTCCAACTGTGTAATTCTAATACAAACAGTAATATATGTTTTTTAGTATTCCGGAGAAGTACCTTTAACAGCAGTTGTTATAAAATGTCTACAGTTTGCAATCTCTTGTTATTAACACAGTTGTTATAAAATGTCTACAGTATTTTTATTTGGACTTTTATATTTATTATGGACTTGGATTTATTACAAATCATTACAACAAAATGAACTTTATTGCTAGATAATGTGCAGTTTTTAAAGAAGTTGGGTTCGCTCCGTGTTTTACTAATCATAAAATTAGAAGTAGAATTTAGTCATGTGGGCAACAAAAGTGAGGATAATTATATTGATTTGTTTCTGCTTTCAATTTAACAATATTGTCATCATGAAAACAGAGATATGATAATGTAATATTATATTATATAATATTGTTTTATTAGGATTCAGTTATATAAGTAGGAGAATCCTTGCATTTCATTGAAATTGTTTCACTAATTAAAGGGATCGAAGTTAAGTGGCGTGCCACTTAAGATATATATAAGAACGAAAAACATAAGACGAAGACTTACAGTTCTACATTAGTGAGACAACTAGCGATATATATATAGTACACTTTACGTATTAATTTCATAGTGTCTCTAATATTAATAAATATGACAATAAAATCTATATTTCATTTGAATTTAAAATTTGTAAACTTATTTTAAAGTTGATATAAATAAAAACACACAAGTAACACAATTTAAATAATACTTTGTCTTACACGATTACAAAGTTCATTTAAAGAGGAGTTTGAAAAAATCTATTCATTGTGTTATCTTAGTTTTCTAAATAATAAAGTATTAGTAAGTATTTTAGTGCTTTGTGGTGCAGCGCTGAAAAGCAATACATTTTTTGCGCATCTTGAGCTTGAACTTGAACTATCCCGTCGTTGGGGCACCATCGTGAACTGCTCACTATCTCACGCCATTTGTCCCGGTCCTGTGCTGCCTTTTGAGAGTCGCTGAATGACAGGTCGGTCCACTCTTTGATATATTCTCCCCATATCTGCTTTTGGGCATCAGATATTACAATAAAAATTCCTTTTAAAATAAATAGTCTTTTTTGATTGTTTTACAGACGACTGTTTAAAATGTATTCGTATTGTGTATGTATATTTGGATCATGATTATGGAACAATGCAAAATTGTTATTATATTTGTATGTATGTTTGATTTCAATCCCTCCCATTTGGAATACAAAGTCAATGAATTACTAGTACAGTATTAACCCAGTCCAGATATGCAATGAGTTCAATCGGAAGTTCATGTCCCTTGTTCATGCTATTATGATGTTATTTTGATATTCTAAATCAGGGGTGGCGAATCTTTTTTTTTGGGGCCGCGTGCCGAAATTCAACCAAAACCCACTTATTTATAGCAAAGTACCAACACTCCAATGAAGCCCAAAATGGGCATTTTGCTTAGATGGGGCCGTCCATAAAGTACGTCACGCTCCGAGGGGGGAGGGGGTGTAAGAAAGTGTGACACTTTGTGACAGGGGGGAGGGGGTCAGGCCATGTGTGACATTTTTTATATTTTTTTCTAATTTATTTATATTTTTTAGTAGAATTTAAATAGCTTTATAAATAATTTTCAAAAATTTTGTGAAACATTAGAATTAGTTTAATGTCAAAATAGCATGAAATGCGTATCTCATGCATGTGTTCATAAATCTGAATTCGATGCAGCAGGACTAATATCGAAGGATCAGGAATGGTTTGACAATCTTCGCACCAGCCAATATTTCGCTCAAATTGTGAAATACTAGGACATAAAATGTTGCGAAAAAGTACGAAGCTCATATTTCAACGTTTTACCTTCAAAATTCTTCCGTCTCCAATCCCAATCAACCAAACAATTGAAAGAGCAGATGCAGATTCTCATAAATTTCCTTCCTTGTTTGTAGCAAAAACTCTCAAATTTGATGACATCATGCCAAGATCAACAGGAGTTTTCAAAGTACAACCATATGATTACCACTTTATTTTATCGACTTTGCAAAGTATGTCACTTATATTTTGCTTCACAAAAAATGTTGAAGAAACATTATACAGGACAACACAGAGCTCGGGCTCAGGAGAATGTGCCCACCCAAACTGTTCAAGAATCAACTCCGATAAAACGCATCCGTCCTTTGAGAATCGCTTCTAGAAGGCAAAGAGAACCGATGGCAGTTATTGCTGTTAATCTGTCTGCAACTATCCTTCCAGGAAACGATGATGGTGAAAGATTGATGTCAGTCTTAACTATATGGATGAACACTTCACTTCACCGTTGTAAGACGACGTCCAGTGAATATTTTTGAATAAAACATACACATAATTCATAGGACCATAATAAACAGACTCAATATAGCACAAGAGTCTGTCACATAATTTGTCAATCTAATCTTTTTTAAGTTAAATTGTTTTGTTTCCTTTTTATTATTTAATCACTGGTTGAGGTCAAGTTTCGCTAATCTACTTCTTATCTTGTGTCAATAGAATGCATAATGGGAAGATTACCTAAAGCTTGACCTCACCCATTGTAAAGGAAAAGGTAGCAGATAAATGATGTGTATTATATAATTGGCAAGTCTAATTTTTGCAATATTTGTTTTCAAATTCGATCTAGATTGAGTTACTGTTTCATTGAATAACTGTGACAACTGTTTACAATTAACTATTCTACTATTAAAGTCATTTTAATAATCTGATAGTTCTTTTAATTTTGTCAAAGGCACTGTTAATGCAAGCCTACAACAAAGGCAATTAAAGAGCACAAGTGAAGAAACAGACATCATTGTGATACCCCCTTCCCCGAAACTATTGCAGATTGGGACTTTTAACCCCGAGATGAAGTTTTTAAACACATGAACACTTGCATAACTAAACAAATACAGGACTATTTGAACCAAAATATGGAGGAGTATACACATATTTCTGTCTCAATGTGGAGTCTTGAACCAGAATATAGAAGAGTATACACACATTTCTGTCTCAATGTGAATATAGAGGAGTATACACACATTTCTGTCTCAATGTGGAGTCTTAGCAACTGATGGTGAAGCTCTGTTAACAGCAAACCTTTTACATTTGGGTATCGTAGTTTACAGAGCCGGTCTTAGCATAAGATGGTGAAGTTCTAGTAACAGCAAACCTACATTTGTTTATCGTAGTTTACAGAGCCGGTCTTAGCAATTGCGGGGCCCTATGCGGCTGAGTATGCGAAACGGATTGGGCGGGGCCCAGTTTGGGTAGGGATAAGGAATTAATAAGGATAATAAGTGAACATTAAGAAAGGCGGGGCCTATTAAAGTGCGGGGCCCACTGCGGCTGCATAGGTTGCAGTTACTTAAGACCGGCCCTGGTATATATTTTTAAAAAAAATGCTGATTTGATGGTTGAGCTATCCCGCAAGCTTTGGTCTGCAGTCAACGACAGATTAGGCTCTGACAGAACATGGAAATTACCTTAACGAACAGCATTGTATCATTTTTATTATAATTTTATGTCATTTTTATCCTTTTATAGAAAGTTATTAATTGTTCTAAAAGTTGGAGCTTTAGGACTTGGTTATCATTTACTATTTAAAAACAAAATTTATGAAATTAAAAAAACAACAACATTAGAATGTAAAGCTGTGTCCTGCTGTGTCCAGCTGTGTCCTGCTGTGTCCTTTTATTAAATTGTAGGTTCAAGTTGAATTATGTCTTATTCAGGTATTTAATTCATAGCGTTACGAATTTTAGAATAAAGTTAACGGATTTTTTCGCCTTATAAGACGCACCCAATTTTAAAGGAGGGAAATCTAGAAGGAAAAAAAAGAAGATTCTGAACCAAATACTTTCTATTCGTCGTAGGCTTATAAGACGCACAGTTTTGGGGGAGAATTAAACAACCCCGTAAAAACAAAGTTTTTGACTATAAATCCTTTATATATGAGACAGAACTTAATGAAGTATTGATATGTTCAATATAATTCGCAACGCGCGACAAACATTTACAGACTGAAACTGACTGATCTCCCCTTGCTGTAAAAACCCGTCATCGATGGCTGGACTGAACTCCAGCACGTGGAGGTGAACAATAGCAGACGGCTACATTGAATTATATAGAGATAAACTAAATAAAATAATGTAAAAAAAATCTTTTTTTTAAAAAAAGGATACGCTTTTATTTACATATAGGAAGTGCACTAAAAAGAAGAAAATAACAATTTTCTATGAAAACAGGTGAAATCGGTGAACATATCTACTGCACATAAAAGCGTAGGGCGCCCATCACAAATCATTTCTCATTGCAACTATTCTCTTACATATAGATACATATTTCTAAGGGAGGCGTTATACGGAGATATCTCCGAATAACGCCAGGCGTGATACGGAGATTTCTTTAAAAAAACAACAACAAAATTTCCGTTCTAATTTAGTATATATATGTACCTATCATAGCTTAAAATTTATTTCAAAAAGATTTATGATTTTAAAATTAATTTGGTAAAAGCAAAGAGAACGGTGCGCTCGATAAATCGTATTTTTGGTTGTTATATTTGTTTCTATTTTAATTTAAAAAAAGACAACTAAACCTAACCCAGACCCTAAATCTGAAACTACAACCTAAATAAAAAAAAAGATACTAAATCGAAACTCGAACCTCCACTTTAGAGTTCAAGAATCTAATGCCCTAAACCTAAGACCACAGAAGCTCATGAATGGTGTGAATTTTTAAAAATCTTATATTAAATCAGCAAGTAGTCACATGACCAGCCAAAAACATTTGCGTATGACGCTAAGAATCATGGGAAATATCTGTCTATAATGCCCAGCGTTATACGGAGAACGGAGATATCTCCGAATAATCACTTCGTATTTCTAATTAATGTGATAGTAACATTTATATGATCAAAGTTGTGAAACTTTTACTGTTTATTAATATTCATACAAACTTGTTTTTATGTTTCGCAGCCTTGTACACAATAGAGAGTTGTGATGAGCGCCCCACGCTTTTATGCGCAGTAGATAGGTTCGCCGATTTCACCTGTTTTCATAGAAACATTTTATTTTCTTCTTTTTAGTGCACTTTCTATATGTAAATAAAAGCGTGTCCTTTTTTAAAAAAAGATTTTTTTTACATTATTTTATTTTCTACTTTTTTAAAATTGATTTTTCGACCTTATCAATTTAATTAGTTAAACTTCATTGTCAATAACTTAAGTCTTAAATGTGATACTGGTAAAAAGATAGATTATTAAAAATATAAATTACAAATGTATGAATTAAAATTAAAGGAAAATTAGTTTCCCCAACTGAAATTTGAACCACGTACCTCCAGGTCGGCAATCGATCACGGTAACGATTTCGCCAGCACGCCCGACGAATCATCGCTCTATTGTAACATATAATAAAAACTCTTTACAAACCACTTCTGACGTCAAAACATTGAAATTAATTTTATCCATCTAGTGCGAGTTTTTTATATAACTTAATGTGATAGTGTTAATTAAACGACCCGTAAAGACAAAAGTTTTTGACTATAAATCCCTTATATATGAGACAGAACTAAAAGTTATGTTAATGTTCTTCGCGCGACAAACATTTACAGACTGAAACGCGCTGATCTCCCCTGCCCTTGATGTAAATCACGGGAATTTGGTAAAGGAGGGCTGGAGTAAAAACCAGTGGGCCGTGGAGGTCAACTCTAGCAGACGACTAAACATTCTAAATAGTGATAAATAGAGATAAACTAAAAATTGATTCATTAAATTACGGTACATTCGATCGATCTGAAATTTTGATACAATGCATTGTCATCAACGATCTATATGTGGTAAAATTTTGAGATCTCTAGGACCATCAGAAGTGGTTTAATTTTACGTTACAAGATTTGAAGGAAGGATGGATACAACATACAAACAGTGTGACTTAAATAAAAGCGTGTAAAAATGAATTAATTTAATTACGGTACATTCGATCGATCTAAAATTTTGAAACAATGCATTGTTAGGTGACACGAGTCTATGTGCAGAATTTCAGCTCGATAGCATCATGGAAAGTGGGACATTTTTTACTTTTGTTTTTCCGCCCGACCGACCAAGAGATCACAACAAGAAGGTGAAGTTAATATAATGGATTTAATAAAACAAACCCGTAAAAACTAAGTTTTTGACTATAAATCCCTTATATATGAGACATAACTAAAAGTATTGATTATGTTCAAACGCGACAAACATTTACAGACTGAATCTGTCTTAACTCCCCTTTGCTTTATAACCCGAAGAGGGGAAAGGTCTGGTCACCGATCGCTGGACCGAGCTCAGCGGGACACGTAAAATGTAAACAAAAGCACGCCGGCACATCGAAGGATGGCGTCAACGCACAAACTGAAGTGTCACGTGAAAAAAAAACAATAACAAACTGTGAAATTGAATTACATACGTATATGCATTAATTGAATTACATAAGTATATGCATTAATTTAATTACGGTACATTCGATCGATCTGAAATTTTGATACGATGCATTGTTAGGTGACACGAGTCCATGTGCCAAATTTCAGCTTGATGGCATCAACAAGGGAAGTGGTTCATTTTTTACTTTTGTTTTTCATCCCGCCTGACGACTAACGACAGACAGAGAGAGACGGCGGTGAAGTTAATATAAGGGATTTAAAAAGTGAGTCCCAAATGGCGAAAAATACGGTAATTAATTTCTAAATTATCTTCCCTCACAACTAGAGTTCTTTTTCAAATAAAAAGTGGACCACTTATCAGCCATCGTAATATAAAGTATTTTATTATTATTTTCTTGTACATAAAACCTCTTTTCTACTTCAGAAAAGAGTTTAAGTTCTATGACAAGCATCAGCACCAAGAGAATGTCTAAGTAATTAGTCATTTATCAATTACAATATACTATATACATGTATATTTAGTACTATATGCTTTATTCCTCAAGAAACCATTATAGTATAGCGACAATTAAGAGATGTAAGCACTAAGCAGGCATGGTTCAGTCATGTGCTTACACATGATAGCCTGGGAAAAATCATTGTTCAAGACAATGTAGAAGGGGGCCCGCGAAGATGTAGACTGCAGAAATTTTTGTCTTTGTAATGTCAGAGAACTAAGCTAACACAAGCCCAGGAAGGACTTTGGTTGGCACGAAGAATGCAAACATTTTATAATTATAATTAATAAAAAACTGTAAATATTTTTAAATTTAGGGCGCAAAGCAGCCAGGGGACTCTACAAGTGAATAGGTCTCTTTGTATTTAAAAAAAAATAATAATTAAAAATTATATTGGTACATAGGTTTTATCTAGAAAATGCAAGCATTGTCAGCAAGGGTGATGTCATGTATCATGGGCCAGGGTCTGAATCTCACCCACAGATGGTTGACCTCTGGTTTAGACCAAGAATAATTTGTGATTTTGACCATGACAGTCAAGTATGTGTCACATAATTCTCCAAAGAATCAGCAAGTAACTTTTATCAGATTTCTTTGTTTGTTAAATCTGACATCAGTTATAACAGGATTGTTTTCTAACATGAAATTGACTATTTGACCCGAACACAAGTGCATCGTCACTTTCAAGACAAAGAGAGAAGTTAGCACAATATAATTGTATTTCTTTAATTTACCAAATTGAATTATATACATGGACACATAAGTGAAAACAAATGGCCCATTCTTTTCAACACAGTCACCTCGACTGACATCTCTCACACCCACGTACACACTTGACATAGGCACCATGAAATGGACCTCATATGAAACCAATAAGTAGCATTATGCAATCATGTTCTTCAGGCCACCACCACCCTGTGGTAGATTGGTTTTTAAAAATGACAACAAAAGCAATGATCATCTTTGGTGTCAATATTTTTTTGACCAATGTCATTACTTAAAAAAACAACAAACAAAATGCTTTGGTTATGTTGAGTTGCGTAACTTTTCTGGAGGGGAAAAACTTAAAATAAGGGTTCACAGTCCATTTGTTCAATATTGAGCCATGTGATTGGACAATAAAACAACAGAAGATCTTGACCGCATCTTAAAATCCATGGTAAAGAGGAATCAAATTTAGTTTGACTGCTTAAGTGAAATGCTACTAATAGCTGAAATATAACAGGTGAAAGGTCCTGCTGTGCTGCCACAACAGCAAAATTAACTTTTCAAATTTATAAATGTTTGATACACACTACAACTAAGGCTCTCCTCTCCTATTCAGTTTCTAACCCACCTCTTGAAATTTTGACAACCAGAGAATAAAACTAAAATTACTAATGTGAATACAAAATGTTGATATTGTGAACATAAATGAAGCCCTTTTTTAAAAGACAATGTCATCATTAAAATAAGACAGCGTTTCATTTTTCTGCAAAAATTACTAAAATATTTGGAAATAGAAATAATTCATAACAAAATATCTTTTTTAAATAGAAGAAATTATTCCGGGAGATTATTTTTAAAAAAAAATGTTTTAAAATTGTAAATAAAAGCCATGAAATAATTTCATTCTGTAAACAAAAAAATGCTTTTAATAACAGTAACAGGCAAGTTTTAATACAAAAATGTTTGTTATTCTCTGTAGCACTATTCTGTAGCAATATTTGTCAAATGACAATATTTCATTTCGGCACTGTGATAATATGGAATAAAAGTCAACTGGAAACACTTAAAAAGATCAACTGACATCAAATTATTCTTACAACCTTTCAGTATGCCAGGAAAAAGTAAAATAATTTTTATCATATAAAACAGGCGTCAACTGTCAGTAAGCACAAATCTGTCAGTACATTTAGTTTATTTAGTTGATTGTTCTGGTTCCTGACCTTTCACACCTGACAGCAAGCATATGAACATCACATGTACAACAGAGCATGAAAACATTATGGGGCTTACATCAAAATATAGTGTTAAACCATCTGCCCCACTTGTACTCCAACAGTTAAATAGTAAGATTTGTTATAACTCTTGTTGACTTCAGTTTTATAATGTAATGTTAGACTAAATGTTTGACATGCTGGCTCAAAACTTTACGTAATGGAGAAAAGTCTAAATGTTTGACATGCTGGCTCAAAACTTTATATAATGGAGAAAAGTCTAAATGTTTGACATGCTGGCTCAAAACTTGATATAATGGAGAAAAGTCTAAATGTTTTAATAATATTTGATAGGGTAATTGGTTGCCAAAAAATTTCAAATTTTACAAAATGGAACACTACATAGCAGTTCACCTTAGGTCTTTAGCTCATTAGCTCCTGATGCGACTAAATGCGTCCTTATAGGGGTCCGTACGGATGCGCCCAAATGCGTCTGTTCGCCTAGCACCGCACTATCGTATTTTTTAGTTAAAAATAGCACGAAATCTCGCTTTCCTCGAGACTTCCGGCTAATGCGTGATTCTACGAGATTTCAATGAACATCACCGGATGTTTTTATCTTCTTTCACTTTCGATCCATGTGTGAATTAGTTTGACGCGTCTATATGGCGTATGTATTCACCCGAGGTGCCGAAAATCGCGTTATCAGACTTCAATCCTCATTATTTCGCAGTGTATGTTATATTATTATTAAACTTAATTCATTTCTTGATGCATTAAACATTTTATTTTTTAAGATAAACGAATATCTTTAGAAAATAAAAGCATTTCTCTAATGGAATTAAAAGCTTAACGAAGTTGCTTCCCTTTTGTCCGGAATATGAAATAGATTCGGAAGTAGCCCTTCAGGAGCTAATGAGTTAATGTAAAGGTATAATGTTAAAATTTTGTCAGAAAGTAATGTAAGGAATAGAGATGAGATATTTGAGAAATAGTTTGAGGAATTCCCTGGTGGCAGATGGACTAACATTACATTTGTACAATAAATAATGATCAATCACGTGGCGTATCTCTTGGTCCACTGGCGGGCAATGCGATCATGTTCTTCTCTGTTGGTCAAGTATTGTTGGGCAATGCTTCCTACTAGAGGGTCATTGGGATTGCAGTCGGTGAGTAAGGAGCAGATTGAGAGAAGCACCTTCGATGAAAAACATTTATAAATAAATATGTTGTTTTTAAAAAATTCATATTTTTACAATGTATGTATAATTTGACAAATAGAAATCATGTACCTTGGAGATAGTGAGAGCTGGACTCCAGTTATCTTTGAGAATGTCCAGGCAGATGGCACCTTGACTGTTGATATTGCAATGGTAGATACGGGTGCGAAACACAACCTGGACCAAAGTATTTTGACATTACAGTAAGAACTTTAAAAAAAACCCTGGCTTAAAAACATAATGAAATGTATTTTTGATTGTGGTTTCAGTCCATAGTATGAGAAAGAATAAAATTCCATAAAATGACTGCCAGTAAGACAGGTGAGATGAAGAACGTAAGTAGAGGTAAGACAGGTGAGATGAAGAACGTAAGTAGAGGTAAGACAGGTGAGATGAAGAACGAATTAGAGCAATACTTGATGCTGAATGAACACTAGTGATAAGAATGATTTAAAATTTTAATAATCATCCTGCTAACAATATTATGAAAATAAAGAATGTGAAATGTACTTGAAGCCAAAATGTGTCTTCACCATCATGTTCGTAAACATTTATTCTTTAACAATAGGTATCAAAAGTTAGCCACTTACCCTTGGGGGCTTAAAGGGATAATCTGTTGTGAACTGGATATCCAGGAAAAACACACCGCCTTCATATACTGAAGCCTTGGGACCCAGGATTGTTGAGCTCCATTCATAAAGGTTGTCTCCTTTGGGACCAGCACTGGAAAGATTAAGAAAAGTTCTATTAAGCTCTGAATTTTTATTTTAGATCAATTTTGTTTTCAATATACTTTAGGCTGATGTTAGCAGAAATTGATTGAACACATTCATATTTTCTTTTTGAATAAAATTAAATGCACATACCTATGGCTATAAGTATAAGAAGATATCCTCATCTTTTCTACTTCACAGGCTAAAATGTTGCATATTCAATAGTAAATGTGTGGACAACTACAGATTTCTTTACATATAACTTTAAAGATGTTATAGTTATAGACTGGGAAATTTTGTATTCAGCATGCAAAAGTCAGCATGATGTAGTGAAAATGGCAAGACAGATTTCTGGTTGGGGAAAGAAGTGAATAAGACTAAAAAAAGATGCAGCAAGAAAGGTGGCTAAAAGGATAGGGTTCCTTTATTGAAAACTCATGTCCGCTGTTGAAAAGAAAAATGTAAACAACTAATCCCGGAAGTCCCTCGTTACGTTTAAATGTTCAATAAGAAGAAACAAAATAGAACCTATTACAACTATAAAAAAACAACTCATACCAACTCTCTACATGTACAAGTAATAATCATGAGGATAAAATTTCAATTATGTGTTATAGAAAATTGTTCAAAATGTTAACTTGCTGGCCAATCAATTGCTTCCACATATTACTGAGTAAATAAAACAGTTTGTGGTTACTGTTGTAGATTGTTGGTGGTTATTGTTGTATTGTAGATTGTTTGTGGTTATTGTTGTAAATTGTTTGTGGTTACTGTAGTAGCTTGTTTGTGGTTAATGTAGTAGCTTGTTTGTGGTTATTGTTGTATTGTAGATTGTGGTTATTGTTGTATTGTAGATTGTGGTTATTGTTGTATTGTAGATTGTGGTTATTGTTGTATTGTAGATTGTGGTTATTGTAGATTGTGGTTATTGTTGTATTGTAGATTGTGGTTATTGTTGTATTGTAGTTATTGTTGTATTGTAGATTGTGGTTACTGTTGTAGATTGTTTGTGGTTACTGTTGTAGATTGTTTGTGGTTACTGTTGTAGATTGTTGGTTGTTATTGTTGTAGATTGTTGGTTGTTACTGTTGTAGATTGTTGGTTGTTATTGTTGTAGATTGTTGGTTGTTACTGTTGTAGATTGTTGGTTGTTATTGTTGTAGATTGTTGGTTGTTATTGTTGTAGATTGTTGGTTGTTACTGTTGTAGATTGTTGGTTGTTATTGTTGTAGATTGTTGCTTGTTACTGTTGTAGATTGTTGGTTGTTACTGTTGTAGATTGTTGGTTGTTATTGTTGTAGATTGTTGGTTGTTACTGTTGTAGATTGTTGGTTGTTATTGTTGTAGATTGTTGGTTGTTACTGTTGTAGATTGTTGGTTGTTACTGTTGTAGATTGTTGGTTGTTATTGTTGTAGATTGTTGGTTGTTACTGTTGTAGATTGTTGGTTGTTATTGTTGTAGATTGTTGGTTGTTACTGTTGTAGATTGTTGGTTGTTACTGTTGTAGATTGTTGGTTGTTATTGTTGTAGATTGTTGGTTGTTACTGTTGTAGATTGTTAGTTGTTATTGTTGTAGATTGTTAATGGTTATTGTTGTAGATTGTTAATGGTTATTGTTGTAGATTGTTGGTTGTTGTAGATTGTTGGTTGTTACTGTTGTAGATTGTTGGTTGTTATTGTTGTAGATTGTTGGTTGTTATTGTTGTAGATTGTTGGTTGTTACTGTTGTAGATTGTTGGTTGTTATTGTTGTAGATTGTTGGTTGTTACTGTTGTAGATTGTTGGTTGTTATTGTTGTAGATTGTTGGTTGTTATTGTTGTAGATTGTTGGTTGTTATTGTTGTAGATTGTTGGTTGTTATTGTCGTAGATTGTTGGTTGTTACTGTTGTAGATTGTTGGTTGTTACTGTTGTAGATTGCTGGTTGTTATTGTTGTAGATTGTTGGTTGTTATTGTTGTAGATTGTTGGTTGTTACTGTTGTAGATTGTTGGTTGTTATTGTTGTAGATTGTTGGTTGTTATTGTTGTAGATTGTTGGTTGTTACTGTTGTAGATTGTTGGTTGTTATTGTTGTAGATTGTTTAGACCAACCTGCAGTTAGGTGGGGGATCAAGAGTTATCTCTGCTAGCTCTCTCTGTAATCTTTAAAAAGAAAAGAAGTTTGAGAATTTAAAAAAAATAATAGTGTAACATCTTAAACATATTCATCTTGTCATTTTTAAGAACGCACTCAAAGCAACAATGTCTGTTGCCCTGAAAAATCCATGCTGAATGAGAGATCAATGTTTTTGGTTAAGGAGGAGGTGTAATGCTTATCTACAACTTGTGGGGAAAAGGGGGGGGGGAGAGATTAAGAAGGAAGACAGAATCCTCATAAAAAGATAGAAAATTAAATAGCTTAAACCAAATGTGCTAACTGTCAGAGAACTAGATTTAACTAGATTGTTAAATCATACAAATGATGATTACTGATTGATAGATGCACCTACCTTCTTCCTGAGGTGCTGAGGTTCTTTGCAAATTTTGTGTTTGATTTGTTGGCACTTGCTGGAGGACCACTGGTACCTTCTGTTGGACCAGTCCTGGCGCGTCCTGACTCAGACATTTCCTATCCCCCTACTCAGTGTCAATCAGATGCTACACTTCAAATGATCTGTTAAGAATAAGGAAGGCATACGAAAGTTTTATACAGTATGTTCCAATCTACTTTGCTTAAAAAAAACAATTTAGCTCTCATTGAAGTGAAAAATAGACATAATCAGAATATATATATACTAGCGTATCACCCGTCAAAAATGACGGAAGTTTTCAGCTGAAATCTATTTATTTTGAAAAAATGCACTTTTTTTAGGGCGCCTACAGCGCCCACCTTTTTCAAAAGCCCAACTAACTTGTCCTTGTTTGATCAATACAAAATATTAAACTTTCTGAAATGCACACAAAGTATTTTATAATAGTGGTTGTAGGGCGCCTATGGCGCCCCCTTTGTTTTTTGATTTTATAATTAACCATCATCAAATCCTCTTTTTGCATTGTTCCCTTTTCCAAAATTAAAATATGAGCTAAAACAATGACGTCATATAATATTTTTTTACAGCGCATCTTTGGGATGGACAGACTGTCCATCCCAGGAAAGGTTTTCAACCGTGTACTACTTAACAGGATGAAAAAGGCTGTAGACCCTCTGTTGCGGGACGAACAAGCTGGCTTTCGCACCAACAGATCCTGCACGGACCAGATAGCGACACTCCGCATCATTCTAGAGCAGTCACTAGAGTGGAACTCACCGCTCTATGTCAACTTTGTTGACTATGAAAAAAGCCTTCGACAGTGTTGACAGGCAAACCCTGTGGAGATTGCTAAGTCATTACGGGGTGCCACAGAAGATTATGGATATAATCAGAAACATGTACGAAGGGATAAACTGCCGAGTTATCCATGGCCAGCAGGTGACAGATGCGTTCCAGGTGAAGACTGGTGTGAGACAAGGTTGCTTGCTGTCACCATTCCTCTTCCTGTTCGCCATTGACTGGGTGATGAAAACATCTACACAGCAGAAAAGGAATGGCATCCAATGGACCTTGTGGGATCAACTGGATGATCTTGACTTTGCTGATGATCTTGCCCTTCTTGCACATACCCAACAACAGATGCAGGAGAAAACAAACATTGTCGCAGCCACTTCTGCTAGCATGGGTCTCAACATTCACAAAGGGAAGAGTAAAATCCTCAAGCTTAATGCCACCAGTACATCACCCATTATGCTTGAAGGAGAAGCCCTTGAGGAGGTGGACAGTTTTATTTACCTTGGCAGCGTGGTAGATAAACAAGGTGGTACAGATGCGTCAAAATAAGGATCGGAAAAGCAAGAGCAGCCTTCCAGCAACTCAAGAATGTTTGGGTCTCTAACAACTTAGGCAGCAAGTTAAAAGTAAGGATTTTTAACGCTATGATAAAACCTGTGCTGCTATATGGAGCCGAGACATGGAGAACAACGGCCGTAAACTTGACCAGAATCCAGTCCTTCATCTTCGCCTCCGTAGGCTGTGTCAATCTAATGAGGACTTTTTGGAAAAGGCGTTGGAAATGGTGGAGTTTTTTAGACAAAGGTCTTACCCTGAAGCTATACTTCAATCTGCACTTCAGGGAGTTAAAAACTTCACTCGTGCCGACGCCTTTGTATCACGCTCCAGTGATAGTAATGAAAGGAGCAAATTGGTGCTCACATACCATCCCCACAACATCAGAGCCAAGGAAATATTTTTGAAAAACCTCACGATCCTCCTTGCGGACCCTGAGACAAACAACATATTTTCCAGCCCACCCTTCATTGTATTCAGGAGGGACAAAAATCTGCAAGACCTATTGGTTCGTAGCCGTCTGCTTATTCCGTCCTCCCATCTGGGCACCAGGCCATGTGGTCGTAATCGCTGCAAGACATGTCCCTTTGTTACCCAGACGGACCAGATTGTCTTCCCTAAGGGGGTATTCAAGATTAGGAATGGCTATCTTTGTACCAGCCGCAATGTGGTCTACACCATTGTGTGTAAGCGCTGTCCTTTGAAGTACATTGGCGAGACGGGGAGGTTACTCTCGTGCCGCATCGCTGAGCATGTACGTGCCATTAAACAAGACAAACAATGTCCTGTCTCCCGACACTTCAATGGACGTGACCACAGGGGCGTCGATGACATGTCTGTCACCGCCTTGGTTTCCTGTACAAACACACCTGGCCGGGTCAGTCTGGAGAATAGACTAATCCATGAGTATGGGACTCTTACACCACACGGGATCAACGTTGTGTTCGCACTGACAAGCTGATTGATTGGCCACACCAACCCTATCCTTTCCTATATAAGATCTTACTTTTCTCTCCTTACTTTATCCCTACTGGACTGCTTGGATTTCACCGCAGCTAAGTGTTTTTTTATTATTATTTCGTGTTATTCGTTTCATGTGTGTACTATTTGTCTGTTGAGGAAGGCTCTTTGCCGAAACGTTCGCTGTTGTGTTACGTCTTGTCAGGCCTACTAATAACCTGTTTTTTATATTATAAATTTACCTCCTTCATCAACAACTGTTTAAGAAGGATTCTCAGAATTCACTGGCCAGACAAAATCAGCAACCAGGAACTGTGGCAGCGGACAAAACAGAAGCCCATTGAGGAAGAGATTCTCCAGAAGCGGTGGAGGTGGATTGGTCATACAGTAAGACAACCTGCTCCTAACACAACAAAGCAAGCCCTGAAATGGAACCCACAGGGTAAGCGGAAAAGAGGCCATCCAAGAAACACTTGGCGCCGAGAATTGGAGGCAGACATCAAGAGAATTGGCCATGAATGGAAGATCCTGGAGAAGCTGGCCCAGGATAGAGATGCCTGGAGGAAACTCGTAGGTGGCCTATGCCCTTGGAGGAATTGCAGACGCCGACGATGATCAGTGGATGCCCCTCATGGACGAGAAGGCTCAACAACAACAGCGCATCTTTAATTTGCACACCTTTTGATGCATTGGCGCAGTAATTTGGTGTGCTGCTTTCTAAAATTAGTAGCGTAACGGACAGACAGACATGCATGACAGACAGAAGTGACAGAGATTGCAAATTATGTATATTGATATTAATATTGGTTTCTGAATTTATTTTCTTTTAGCATAGGTTGTTTAGTAATTAATAATTAAATCCTGAAATTAACACTTATACCATGACTGATCTGATCATCACAAAGAATTTAGGATGTTCCAAGTCTGGGAAAAGGTGTTATGCAGTTCACTATTGGCCACTGGAGTGGGCTGGTTTAGACACCTCTTATTGTATGTGTTAATATTTTTATGTATACAAGTAAATATCGAAAATAAAACTTTTTAAAAAAAATCTCTTTAGAAGTATAATCCTTTTTTAAGATTTAATTTAAGACAATGACTTAATGTAACTTTTAGATTTATAAGATATATTATGCCAATTAAGCAAATGAATCGAATGAGCTAATTCCAATTAAGAATAGGTTGGAATATATTAAAAATAACTTAAGTCAGGGGTGGGCGGGAAAAGATTTTTGTGTGGCCCACCAAGACATTCATAAAACACGCTTAAAAGTATGATAGGGTGCACTTGTCTCATTAAACTGATTCTATAATTAAATATGCTAGCAGCTAGAAATCTAGATAATATGATTTTTTATATAATTTATAGATTTTCTGAAATGAAATGTATTATTAATTACAGAACACAATCATTTAAACGGTGCGGGCCTCCGCTAAAATTAGCTACCACAACAAAGTGGCCCCCAAGTCAAAACAATTACCCATCCCTGACTTAAGTTGTGATTCTGGTAAGGTTAGATTAAGTTGGCTGGTAAGTGGTTAAAGTGGGAGTAGAGAGGTTTGTAGGTAGCCTGACTGAAATGAGTAAAAATTAGCGTCTAGACTTGACTTAGGTCATCAAAGTTATTAGTACTGGTTAATGATGTATTAATAAATTATTAAGTTTAAGAATTAAGCACTTAATTTTAATTACGTTTAAGTTAAGAATGGGACAAGTTACATACATATCAATAGACCTATTGTTTGATTACCTATGTTTTAGTCATAGTCTTTTAGTCAAAAGTGGCCGAATGTACAAGTCTATGCCAATGCATATAATATTATCTTATCTTATCTATACAGACGCTCCTTCTATGCAGAAGATAATTGAGTCCACAGACCATGACAGATAATCTGTTGGCAAGTGATGCAGCGTTCACAGGCCACGGCTTTGTGGGTTCCACTCATTACCCAGCCGCCTAACTAGTGTTAGGTACCCATTCGGGGCTGGGTGACTCAGGGACGCCCTAGGCCACGGGAACAAATCCTTGTCTTCACATGGATTCGAACCCGTGACCATCGGTACGCCAGTCGAGCACGCTGCCACTTGACCACCGCGTCCCCTATTAATAATTTTATTATTATTATTAATATAGTATAGTCATATAGTATAGTATAGTCATAGTATATAGTATAGTATAGTTATAGTAGGCCTACTAACTGATGTAGTTACAAATTACAAGCTACAACTAAAGGCCTACAATACTATAATTATAATGGGTTGTGTCGTGTAAACTAAATAATGTTACATTTTAATTTTTAAAAATTCAAATTCAATTTCATTCATATGAATAAATAATTATTTTATGAATGATTCATGATTTTAAACTCTGAATAGTTTAGTTTAGCCTTAGCCAAATACTGACTGCCAGTTTAACCTTTGCCTTTTTGTAGTATTAGTAATTAGTATTAATTAGGTAATCACTGATACGTAAGCTGTAGATCTAAGAATTCAGTAACCTTGCAGACACAAAAAAAGGAACTCAAAAAGAATAGGGAGGTCAAAGCTAAAAGAAAAGCGCAAATATTTTTTATAGCCCAAGCCCAATTTACACAATTTGTCACTTTTCGGGGGCCAAGGCCAAGTTAGACAAATCGTTGACTTCAATGAGCTACCAAACTGTCCCGTCAAAACTTCATCTCATAATTCACGAAGCAAGAAAAACTGATAGATATATTATAAAATTACATTGAAAAACAAAATTTATTTACTCGCCCAAATTTAAGTCCTTTGTTGACTACTGTCTTGAGTTATCAAGGAATGTCCGCGAAAGAAGTCACCCTTTTTACCGAGATCTGGGATAAAAACCGAGATCAATGCAGTGTGAGTATTTTGAGTTCCACTTAAAGAATTAATTTATCTAATTTGATGAAATCAAAAACATTTATTTAAACATGTATTACAAAAGCTTTATAACAAATTGTGTGTTTTATAAAATAATAAAATTATTGATTATATAAAAAAGACTAACTGATTCAACTAATAAGCTCTTAATAAATCACAGACGCACTTTCTTTACAATACAAAAAAAATATTTCGCCCCATGCTTATCCATGGTTTATATCCAGTCTTTCATTATGTTAGAGCTTTAAATGTTAATATATTTGATCTTCTTTGTTTGTTCTTGTCATGTGAACCACTCAACGCCTAAATGTTAGAGAATGCCCGACGGGAAGAAGGAGTATTTATCAAATTTTAATGTGTTTATCTTATCTTATCTATACAGACGCTCCTTCTATGCAGAAGATAATTGCGTCCACAGACCATGACGGATGATCTGTTTGTTGGCAAGTGATGCAGCGTTCACAGGCCATGGCTATGAGGGTTCCACGCATTACCCAGCCGCCTAACTAGTGTTAGGTACCCATTCGGAGCTGGAAGACTCAGGGACGCCCTAGGCCTAGGCCCGGAAACAAATCCTTTCCTTCACATGTATTCGAACCTGTGACCATCGGTACGCCAGTCGAGCGCGCTGTGCGAATGGAACAAGAGAAGTGTTTTTATTCCTATCTGAGTGTATTCGATTGTTGTTGCATTGTAATTCCATGTTAAAATGTAATGCATAATGTATTGCTACCACTTTGCTGTTTTGTTATTCTATCATCCAGTTTAAAGATTTCTTTTGATAAAACCTAAAGTTTGCTTGAATTTTAAAAATTATTTCATTAATCTATGGAATTTATTGGCCCCTTTTCTGTTTATCAGTACTGTCAAATAATTTTAATCGTTATCTTGGATAAGCTGATTATATCAGGGGCAGATCAAGATTGCACGGGGCCCCTGGCTGCAATTCCATCTGGGGCCCGGTCCAGCCACCTTTATTATACAATATAATAAGTTTGGGGCCCTTAAATCATTGGGGGTCCCTGGCTTTAGACCAATCAGCACCCTTTTAGACCAATCAGCACCCCTTTAATCCGCCACAGAGCTGATAGCATACTAAAAAAATATGAATAAATTCCTTAATAGACCCCCGACACCCTCAATAGACCCCCGACACCCTCAATAGACCCCGACACCCTCAATAGACACCCGACACCCTCAATAGACCCCCGACGCCCTCAATAGACCCCCGACGCCCTCAATAGACCCCGACGCCCTCAATAGACCCACGACGCCCTCTCCAGGCTTTATAAAATGAATAAAATATAGCCTAATATACATCTTTCTTCAAAGCCAAATGTCGAACAGAACTTTGAGTATCTGAACAAGTGTGGTGTTCTTGGGAGTGTTACTACCAAAATTTAGTTGACATGTGTTTACTTTTATAATTGGAGTGTTTATAGGTTAGCGTAAAGCAACATCCACCAATTCACAGATTTTTGCATATGTTCAGTAATCCTCAATTTAAAACATTCCAATTTCAGAGACATTTTTAAAAAAAATCTTTCCAATACAAGTTTATTCAACTGGGTAACCGTAAACACTTTAAAAAATTATTAACTTGCATTTTTATATTAAAAAATCTCGATTCTGTTAAATTCTGATGCATAACAAGTGACGCCTATGTCATTGTGTACATTTAATCCCATTTTTTTTACCCGTTCCTGATGTCCAAATGAGCTGAAACATTTACGCGTATCCAGGATCTTAAAAAAAAATTCTTGATTTTTGAGTACACTACTTTTGACCAGAGCCGTCTTTCCACCATTTTGTGCCCCCGGGCAAAGAAATAGTGTTTTAGCCCCTCCCCCGCAGGAATAAAAAATGAATATACATAATATATATAAATAAACATATTCCCATGGGGCCCCTATGCTCGTGGGCCCCCGGGCAAATGCCCAACGGGCCTATGCGTTAAGACGGCCCTGCTTTTGACATGTAAGGGACAGAAATTGATAGCTTTGAGCGACTCCTATGTTACATTTCGATATCGAACAAATAACTCAGTTAAGCTGAACAAATTTCGATGCGACTTTAAATATAATAGCCCAAGAAAACAATAACACCTTTAATGGATCACCATTGACCTCCACTACAGCATTGTTTCTCAAACTTTTTAGTATGGCGGACCGGCAGGAGTTTTTCCATAACCCTAAGGACTGGTGCACTATTTTACCTGTACTGACGTGGTAGCGAAATGTAATGTATTTTATTTTATTTGTTTCATTTTATGTACTCTTGCCGAAAGATAACTTTTTACATAGGTTTAACATTAATGGTTGCAAATGGAGGATTATAATTATATTTTTCTGTCCTTACTGCGGACCGGCGGTGGATGGCCCACGGACCGGCACCGGTCCGCGGACCACCACTTTGAGAAGCACTGCACTACAGCACTTCCAAATGTGTGGTTTAACATAAACATCCAGGTTGGGAGAAATTTTTTTAAGACAATTCAGAACTGAATTTAATTCGATTATGTTTCATAAGCGCTCCTCGATTTTTAGTTAAATGCTTTTAACACACTTAGTGATAACATTTATTTTAAAAAAAAACAAGAAAAACAAACAAACAAAAAACAACCCCACAGCTATAAGAAATACGCGTTTCCAAAAACGGTGGAGAAAATTAATGGCTTTCAAAATTTTAAAATTTAGAGTCTTTGTAATTCATCCCTTTAAAAAAATGGGGTGCCCATGGAGTACAAGTAACATGAGTTCTCACAATGGACCCAGATCACTGTTGTATCCTATTGATTGCGATACTGGAATGATTAATTCAGCTTTGGTCATGTTCAGGTTGCTAGCCCCCAGTTCTGTGGAGTCTTGTCCAGCAGTTGGTCTTAAGTGTCTATAGTCGGGTGATACAAGAACACGCTACATGAGCTGCTTGTTCCTGCCAAGGACAATTACTCTGACTAGAACAAACTTCCACTAGGATCATTGGCGGCGACAATTGACGTATTTGTTCTCCAACCTCCTGTACCGATTCCCTGCAAAATGTTTATCTTCATAGATGTAGGAACAAACCCTCAACATTGTTAGGAGCCATAATAAGTTAATAATAACAAGAGCATTGATTGTTGAGCATTGATTGTGGAGCATTGATTGTTGAGCATTGATTGTGGAGCATTGATTGTGGAGCATTGATTGTGGAGCATTGATTGTGGAGCATTGATTGTGGATCCTTAGGAAATAGAAGAAGAAAATAGTTTGGGGCTTCCAACTTGGCTTTGATTTTTATTTATTTATGTAGCTGAAAATAAATATTTTATTTTAGGGGGTGTCCATAAATGACGTCACGCGATTGTGGCCGATTTTTGACCCCCCTCCAATATGACGTCACAATGCTTTGCATATTTTCTATTTGAAAAGGCAGTGGCTATTGAGACGCTAACGTCTTAATAGCCCACAGGCTATTGAGACGCAAACAAAAAATAGGCCAATGAAAACTAAGTATTTACGGTTGGCGCATTTATTCTATTGATTGCGCCAACAAACTGTTACAAACGCGAAGGAGTTATGACTTATGTATATTTTTATAACAATTCATTTTACCCATTGGAAATCATTCACTTACTTTGATTTTATTAATCCACTAGCAAAATCCCCGCGCTCCGCTGCGGAAGTTAGAATTTTAGTAAGCGTTGAAAACCCGTTTCACACCAATTCAAAACACCAATAGATTTCAGTCTGAATCATGATCGATATACTTGTTTGTCAATATTTGTCAAAGACGTGTAAAATTAAATGGGTACTAAAATGACATTACGGGCCCCCGTGCAAAATGGATGCAGGATGTGCATATCTCATAAGGTCTGAGGATTTCAATCTAGGTCATGATAGAGAAATGTGACTATATTTATTTAAATTATTTTTAAGGTAACAAAGCTTTAAATGTTTACGAAAAAAAATATTTTGGGTCCCGGCCCCAAAGGAACAGGCGTTAGAAGTTCATTACCCTATATAATTTTATTT
Source organism: Ampullaceana balthica (assembly GCA_944989445.1). Classification (NCBI taxonomy): domain Eukaryota; kingdom Metazoa; phylum Mollusca; class Gastropoda; family Lymnaeidae; genus Ampullaceana; species Ampullaceana balthica. The sequence continues at coordinate 108,862 of CALYLW010000591.1, read as the reverse complement.
TATTTTTAAAATTAAATTTGGCCATAGTTCATCCATTTACCTAGTAGCCACATTTTAAATTACCTTTTATATAACTAATGTTAAAATATGGCATACGGGTCCCCAGCCCGGAATAAGTGGTGTTTTTAAAACTTTTACTTTTAATGCCAGAAACCTTCGATGGAGCGTACCCAAAAACTTCCTAAAGTTTAATGGCCGTGGGATGAATAAAATACATTTACAAAATAATACGTCTTTAAAAAAACTAAAATAAGGGCCGGGGGCCCTATCGGGGTAATATGTAATGTTCAAAACAACAGCTTATTTCAATTTGGATTATATTGAATATATTTGTTAGTAAACATTTTTTTTAAAACATTGAGTGAAATCAAGTGGTTAAAATGTCTTAAACGTTTACAAAAAAGAGATTAGGGGCCCTCGGCTAAAAAATATTGAAAAAATATAATTTTAATGCCCAAACGAATTTTAATATAGGCCATCAAATTTTTATCTTCGAAGTTTTGTAAAATTACATTTACACAGTATCCAAAGTTTTTTTAATTTGTAATTTAGCTCATATAAGTTAAAAATATTACTTTTGTGTCCCGGGCCCCTAGTGAGTGATAATTAAACCAAAAAAATTCGCCTGTTACCATCCCGGGAGTGTGCTCAACAACTTCCCAAAATGTCATGCTTCTAACTACACGGGAAAATGGAGAATCTGTGATGATTAACTTTTTATATAAGAAAAAAAATTGGGCCCCCGGCCCCTTGTGAGTGAAAATTTAAATATTTGTTGGCATGTTACCATCGCGGGAGTGTACTCAATAATTTCCAAAAGTTTCATGCTTTTACCTACACGGGAAATCAGAGAATTAGATTTGAGTCAGTTTTTATATAAGAAAAAGTACATTTGGGCCCCCGGCCCCCAGTGAGTGATAATTTAAACATTTTTTTTGCATGCTACCATCGAGGGAGTTGACTCAACAAATTCCCAAAGTTTCGTGTTTCTACCTTTACGGGAAATTGGAGAATAAGGCAATTTTCAGTATAAGTAAAAAAAACGCTTTTGGGCCCCCAGCCCCCATGAGAGTGAATTTTAACATTCTTTTACGCCACTTTGAATCGCGAGAGACTACTCAACAACTTCCCAAAGTTTCATGCTTCTACCTACTCGGGAAATAGGAGAATTAGTGATGAGTCTGTTTTAGTATCAGAAGAAACTACATTTGGGCCCCCGGCACCCATTAAGTGATAATTTAAATATTGTTTTTACCTTTTACCCTCGTGGAAGTGTACTTAACAACTACCCCAAGTTTCATGCTTCTACCTACACGGGAAATAGGAGAATTTGTGATTTTTAGTTTTTGTATAGCTCATATAAGGAAAAAACTTCATTGGGGCCCCCGGCCCCCAGGAAGTGATAATTTAATTTTTTTTCGCCTGTTACCATCGCGGAAGTGTACTTATCAACTACTCAGAGTTTCATGCTTCTACCTACACAGGGAAATAGGAAAATTAGTGATTTTCAGTTTTTATATAGCTCATATAAGGAAAAAACTACATTTGGGGCCCCGGGCCCCAGGAAGTGATAAATTTAAATATTTTTCTCACCGTACCATCGCGGATGTGTACTCAACAACTTCCCAAAGTTTCATGCTTCTGCCTACTCGAGAAATAAGAGAAATTAGTGATTTTCAGATGTTTATATAGCCCATAGAAGGGAAAAAAAGCGTTTTTGGGCCCCCGGACCCCATGAAGTGTGAATTTGTAAAATTCTTATTCGCCAATTATGGTGCAGAGAGTGTACTCAGCAAGTTCCCAAGTTTCATGATTTATACCTACGCGGGAATTGGAGAATTAGTGATGAGTCAGTTTTATATATAAGAAGAAACTACATTTGGGCCCCCGGACCCCATTAAGTGATAATTTAAATATTGTTTTTACCTGTTACCATCGTGGAAGTGTACTTAACAACTACCCAGTGTTTCATGCTTCTACCTACACGGGAAATAGGAGAATTTAGTGATTTTAGTTTTTATAAAGCTCATATAAGGAAAAAACTTCATTTGGGCCCCCAGCCCCCAGGAAGTGATAATTTAATTTTTTTTCTCCCGTTGCTATCGCTGGATTTTACTCAACAAACTTCCCAAAGTTTCATGCTTTTGCCTACTCGAGAAATGAGAAAATTAGTGATTTCATATTTTATATAGTCCATATAAGGAAAAAAAGCGTTTTTGGGCCCCGGGCCCCCAACAGTGTGAATTTTAAAATTCTTATTCGCCAATTATCGTTGAGAGAGTGTACTCAGCAAGTTCCCTAAAGTTTCATGCTAATACCTACACGGGAAGTTGGAGAATTAGTGATGAGTCAGTTTTTTTATATAAGAAAAAAACTACATTTGGGCCCCCGGACCCCATTAAGTGTTATTTTAAATATTTTTTTCGCTTGTTACCATCGCGGAAGTGTGCTTAACAACCACCCCAAGTTTCATGCTTCTATCTACACGGGAAATAGGAGAATTAGTGATTTTTAGTTTTTATATAGCTCATATAAGGAAAAAACTTCATTTGGGCCCCCGGCCCCCAGGAAGTGATAATTTAAATATTTTTTCTCCCGTTACCATCGCGGGGTTGTACTCAACAATTTCCCAAAGTTTCATGCTTCTGCCTACTCGGGAAATGGGAGAATTGGTGATTTTCAAATTTTATATAGGCCATATAAGGAAAAAAAACGTTTTTGGGCCCCCGGCCCCCATGAGTGTTATTTTTAAAATTCTTTTACTCCAATTTTCGTCGCGAGAGGCTACTCGACAACTTCCCAAAGTTTCATGCTTCTACCTACACGGGAAATTGGAGAATTAGTGATGAATGAATGAGTGAGTCAGTGAGTGAGGGCTTTGCCTTTTATTAGTATAGAGACTAGCAAAATACCCGCGCTACGCTGCGGAAAATGGGATTTTAGTTACCGTTGAGAACCCGCGTAACACAAATTCAAAACACCAATTGATTTCAATCTGGATCATGATGAATATAATACATAGATTAACTTCACCGTCTTGTCTGTCTGTCTGTCGTAGTCCCGCAGAAAAACAAAAACGAAAAGTAAAAAATAACACACTTCCCGTGATCCTATCGAGCTGATAATTTAATTTTTTTACACGCTTTTATTTAAGTCACACTGTTTGTATGTTGTATCCATCCATCCATCCATCCATCCATCCATCCATCCTTCCTTCCTTCAAATCTTGAAACGTAAAATTAAACCATTTTTGATGGTCCTAGAGATCTCAAAATTTTACCACAGATAGATCTTGGATGACAATGCATTGTATCAAAATTTCAGATCGATCGAATGTACCGTAATTAAATTAATCAATTTTTAGTTTATCTCTATTTATCACTATTTAGAATGTATAGTCGTCTGCTAGAGTTGACCTCCAAGGCTCACTGGTTTCACTCAAGCCCTCGTTAACCAAATTTCCGTGTTTACATCAAGGGCAGGGGAGATCAGCGCGTTTCAGTCTGTAAATGTTTGTAAATAAAAGCGTGTACTTTTAAAAAAAGATTTTTTTTCATTTAACTTATTTCCTCTGCTACCATTGGGGGAGGGTACTCAACAACTGCCCAAAGTTTCATGCTTCCACCTTTACGGGAAATAGGAGAATTAGTGATTTTTAGTTTTTATATAGCTCATATCAGGAAAAAACTACATTTGGGCCCCCGGCCCCCACTATGTGATAATTTAAATATTGTTTTAGTTTGTTACCACTACTCAGACTTTCTTGCTTCTACCTACACGGGAAACATAAGAATTTGTGATTTTCAGTTTTTATATAGCTCACATAAAGAAAAAACTTTATTTGGGCCCCCGGACCCCAGTATTTGAAAATTTAAATATTTTTTTTCCTGTTGATATCGCCGAAGTGTACTCAACATCTTCCCAAAGTTTCATTCTTCTATCTACTCGCGAAATAGGAGAATTAGTTATTTTAATTTTAATATTGCCCATATAAGGAAAACAATGGTTTTGGGCCCCCCGGCCCCAATGAGTGTGAATTTAAAAATTATTTTATGCCAATTTGCGTCACGAGAGGCTACTTAACAACTCCCCAAAGTTTCATGCTTCTACATACACGGAAAGTTGGAGAATTAGTGATGAGTCAGTTTTTAATATAAAAAAACTACATTTGGGCCCCCGGCCCCCATTAAGTGATAATTTAAATATGTTTTTCGCTTGTTAACATCGCCCAAAGATTTAGCTTCTACATTCACGGGAAGTTGGAGAATTAGTGTTGAGTCAGTTTTTAAAATAAAAAAACTACATTTGGGCCCCCGGCCCCCTATTAAGTGATAATTTAAATATGTTTTTCGCTTGCTAACATCGGGGAAGTCAACTACTCAGTGTTTCACACTTCTACCTACACGGGCAATATGAGAATTTGTGATTTTCAGTTTTCATATAGCTCATTTAAGGAAAAAACTTCATTTGGGCCCCCGGTCCCTAGGAAGTGATAATTTAATATTTCTTTTCGCCTGTTACCATTGCGGGTTTGTCCTCAACAACTTCTAAAAGTTTCATGCTTCTGCCTACTCGGGAAATAGGAGAATTTGTGATTTTCAAATTTTATAAAGGCCATATAAGGAAAAAAACTTTTTTGGGCCCCCGGCCCCCATGAGTGTAAATTGTAAAATTCTTTTACGCCAATTTTCGTCGCGAGGGGCTACACAACAACTTCCCAAAGTTTCATGCTTCTACATACACGGGAAGTTGGAGAATTAGTGATGAGTCAGTTTTTTTATATAAGAAAAAAACTACATTTGGGCCCCCGGCCCCCATTAAGTGATAATTTAAATATATTTTTCGCTTGTTACCTTCGCGGAAGTGAACTTAACAACCACCCCAAGTTTCATGCTTCTATCTACACGGGAAATAGGAGAATTAGTAATTTTAGTTTTTATATAGCTCATATAAGGAAAAAACTTATTTGGGCCCCCGGCCCCCAGGAAGTGATAATTTCAATATTTTTTCACCCGTTACCATCGCGGGGATTGTACTCAACAACTTCCCAAAGTTTCATGCTTCTGCCTACTCGGGAAATAGGAGAATTGGTGATTTTCAAATTTTATATAGGCCATATAAGGAAAAAAAAGTTTTTGGGCCCCCGGCCCCCATGAGTGTTATTTTAAAAATTCTTTTACTCCAATTTTCGTCGCGAGAGGCTACTCGACAACTTCCCAAAGTTTCATGCTTCTACCTACACGGGAAGTTGGAGAATTAGTGATGAATGAGTAGTGAGTCAGTGAGTGAGGGCTTTGCCTTTTATTACTATAGAAGATAATATTGATAAGACAATAATATTGATGTCTGATAAGAAAATTATAAAGCTTACGGAGTAAACAGTGAATTTAGGGTTGCCAGATATCCGGTTTTGTACCGGACTGTCCGGTATTAACGTTACTTGTCCAGTGGAAAAATGGAAGCAATACCGGACATTTTACATTTAAATATTGTGCCATCGACAAAATTCGACACATTGACATGTGTCCGGTATTTTTGAGACAGCCACCTGGTAACCCTAACAGTGATGATAAAATGAAATTTATTTAAATACCATATTATTTTTAAATCGTCAAATCGCCAGAATTATTGAATTTTGCGGCGCACACGACGTCCCCCCCCCCTTTTCCCCATTTTTCCTGTTCCAATAGGGTTTGAGCTACACTCGCCGTACTACCTTTCCAACACATAACAATTACATTTTTAAAGAAAATATCAGTTTTGATATTAATATGGTAATCTTACGTCAAATGTCTTTGATTTGCAGGAAAACTGTCACTAAAAGACCGAACTCGAATTTGATGACCGATTAATCGCCCGGTATCTTTGCTACGTCTATCAAATGACTCGTAATATAGGTACTTCACTAAGCGGAGCGCGCCGATCACTTTTTTGGATGCAGGAAACAGACTATAAACCGGTGACCAGAGATTGATGATAGGCCACGGGGTCATATGCTTTTATAGCTTTCTTTGTCTTTATAAGAAACAGACTATAATTACATTGTTGTCTATTTTGTGAGCACATGGACTACTATCATTGCGATCTTGAATTTGTTAAAAAGTATTTAGTGTTTTTAGTGGAAATTCTTTGTTGTGAGAATAGGTAAGTTTATAATTATTTTCTTTTATATACTATACGTATTGTCAAATTACTTTTTTTCTTCATAAAGTCTTGTCATTAAAGGGCCGTCCATAAATGACGTCACGCTATTTTAGCCGATTTTTCACCCCCTCCCTCCCCCTCGTCACGCGTCGTCACCAAAAGTTAGACCCACCCCCCCTCCAAAAATACGTCACAAAAAAAAAGACAAAAACAACAAAAACCCACCTTATTTTCTATCCACTAGATATAATAAAATACGTCATGTGTACCGTAATTTGTAAGTGTTCGCTTCGAACATACGCCCACTATTTTAACCGGTTCCTTTCAGAAAATGCATCTTTTAAATTTGACAACTATGTAGATTTCTTACCTACGTACTATACGAAGACACCTAAATCCACCCTACTTTCATTTATATTGACACGAGTGACAATAATCTTAATCCACATGACTTCACTGTTTCAAGTATCCTTTCTGTGATATTTAAAATTAATGCCTTAAAAACTGAGCTAAGAAGAAAAGTTGTGTTGTGATAAGGTGACCAGACGTCCCGATTTAGGCGGGACAGTCCCGATTTCAGACCTCATGTCCCGCTGACCCTCGCTTGTCCCGGTGGGACGCCCGTTTGTCCCGCTTTTTTCAATACTTTAAATACAATTAGTTTTATTTTGATTTTGGGTACGAATGTCTTTGAATTTTCTTAAATTTAATTAAATATTCAAAAAGGTGCTATTTTTTAATAAATTTAAATTGCTTTATTATCAGCTAAGCCAGTTGGTGCGTCGATTTCTGTGGTTATTTACATTTTACTCCTTGATACGGCCTTCCCGTGACTTGTCGGTGATGCTGACGCGTAAGGTGACCAGACGTCCCGATTTCAGACTTCATGTCTCGCTCAAGTGACCAGACGTCCCAATTTTTTGATACAGAAACCTGGGACCCCCCCCCGTCCGTCCGAGGGGCCCAATCCCGCTTCCCCGGAAAATCTGGTCACCTCATTTTGTGCTACTCTCAAATTGCGATGTCAAGAATTTGGTGCATTCAATAAAGTTAATGAATACTATTAAATCTAGAATTAGAATGGCCAGGGGCGTTAGACCCAAAACAAATCGAACAATTATATCAAGCTTAAAACGTTTATAATTGTATCATATAGTCCCCCCCCCCTAAAAAAATTAAATAAAATAAACAAATAAATAAAAATCGATATTCCGTGTCGTTTTGAATTAAAATATCTACACATAATCCTATTCATATCATTTTTTAGACACTTATCATGCTTGTAAAACTCACGGGGGGGGGGCCTAACGACGCACCCCCAAATCCCCGCCCGAGTCATGTGGGTAGGACATTTAGTCTGGTGGGGGGGGGACGCACACATAAACTTGTATTTTGGGGTAACGGGGCAAAAAATGTCGGCGACTCCTACCGTAAGAAAACCAAACGGAGCTGCGGCTACATCACAAATGCTTTGATGTCAACATCAAACGACGCTTTTACACTTTCCCTTATGAGTTCTCAAACTTAAGGATTATAATTAGCTTTAATTTTCATTTCTTGATAACTTACGCCAACCGGCGTTTGATGGCCTACATATATTGCATTTCTTTGGCACTTTGAGAAGCACTGATGGTTTAAAAAAAAAGTCATTAAATAAATTGTAAGCGACCAAATATTACAGTGGAAGTTTTATTTAAAGCTACCCTTTTCATGTGACGTCACATTTCTTCAACCCTCCTCCCTCCCCCTCGTCACGCATCGTCACAAAAGTGTGACCCCCTCCCCCCCCCCTAGGTGCGTGACGTCATTTATGGACGGCCCCTAACTGATTGTTCCATAATATAAATAGTAATAGTCAGCGACCTTGACCATTGTTCACATCAAACACTCTCGTACAATGCCTCGACAACTAAGCAAATTAAAATTTAAAAAAAAACGAACTCCGGGTAATATGCTAATACGGGATTAATGAAGTTGCCTAGAGGCCTAGGCCTAGAGTGTAAACAAATAAAACAATTTTAACGCTGATAATTAATTTACCTCACCCACCACCCTTTTTTACATTGATTTATTTCTTTCTTTAAAAATAAAAAGAGTTGTGTATTTTTAACGCAATCAATAGAATAAATGCGCCAACCGTAAATACTTAGTTTTCATTGGCCTATTTTTTGTTTGCGTCTCAATAGCCTGTGGGCTATTAAGACGTTAGCGTCTCAATAGCCACTGCCATTTGAAAAAGAGCATGTTTCAAATCACTTTTTGTCATTTAAGTATGTATTTAGTGTAAGGTAGCACTCTAATATCGTAAAACGCGTGAAGCCACGTAAAATGTCAAAAAATAAATTTTAAGAAATCAAATATTTAAGAGGAACTTTTTATTTAAATTTGCGATTTTTGATGTGACGTCACATTTGTCAAACACCCCCCGCCCTCATCACAAATTTATGGACCCCCCCCCTTTTTTTTTAGGTGCATGACGTCATTTATAGACGGCCCTTTATAGAGTTGAAAAGTAATGGAAAGGATGGACTGAAATTGCAAATGTTCCCTGTTTGATGTCTAATATACGCTAATAACCCCAGCCAAGGGTGTAATAGAGATTTTTTTCTTATCTTATCTTATCTTATAAATACAGACGCTCCTTCTACGCAGAAGATAATTGCGTCCACAGACCATGACAGATGATCTGTTGGCAAGTGAAGCAGCGTTCACAGGCCACGGCTTTGTGGGTTCCACGCATTACCCAGCCGCCTAACTAGTGTTAGGTACCCATTCGGAGCTGGGTGACTCAGGGACGCCCTAGGCCCCGGGAACAAATCCTTGCCTTGACATGGATTCGAACCCGTGACCAGTCGAGCGCGCTGCCACTCGACCACCGATGGATACTATGTGGGCGGTATCTTTTTAAATCCCTTATATTAACTTCGCGGCCGTCTCATCATCTCTCTCATCATCTCATCATCTCATGGGCGGGCGGAAAAACAAAAGTCGAAAATGACCCACTTCCCGTGATTCGATCGAGCTGAAATTTGGCACACTGACCCGTCTGACCTAACAATGCATCGTATCAAAATTTCAGATCGAACGAACGTACCGTAATTAAATTAATGCATTTTTAGTTTATCCTTATATGAGGTATGTAATTCAAATTCACGGTTTGTTATTGTTTTTTTCCCACGTGAAAGTTTGAGTTGACGCATTGAGGCGACCCAACGAAGCGACGGGGTGCTTTTGTTTACATTTTACGTGTCACGCTGAGCTCGGTCAAGCGAATCGGTGACCAGACTTTTCCCCTCTCCCCCTCCCACCCACCCCTCCCCCCCTAGGGTTATGAAGCAAACTTGAGTTAAGACAGATTCAGTCTGTAAATGTTTGAAAATAATCAATACTGTTAGTTATGTCTCATATATAAGGGATTTATAGTCAAAAACTTTGTTTTTACGGGTTTGTTTTATTAAATCCCTTATATTAACTTCGCGGCCGTCTCATCATCTCATCATCTCATGGGCTGGGCGGGCGGAAAAACAAAAGTAAAAAATGACCCACTTTCAGTGATCCGATCGAGCTGAAATTTGGCACACGGACCCATCTCACCTAACAATGCATCGTATTAAAATTTCAGATCGATCGATCGTACCGTAATTAAATTAATGCATTTTTAGTTTTTCCTTATATAACGTATGTAATTCAAATTCACGGTTTGTTATTGTTTTTTTCCCACGTGAGTTTGAGTTGACGCTTAGACGTCGAACGTCGTGCCAACACCCCCTCACGTCCCATCCCCCGTTAAAAGACAGGGGACATCACTCGGTGTCAGTCTGTAAATATTTGTGGCGTTGGAAAATAATCAATACTTATAATTATGACTCAAATATAAGGGATTTATAGTAGAAAACTTTGTTTTTACGGGTTTGTTTTATTTTCCACGTGAGTTTGAGTTGACGCTTAGACGTCGACCGTCGTGCCAACACCCGCTCACGTCCCATCCCCCGTTAAAAGACAGGGGACATCACTCGGTGTCAGTCTGTAAATATTTGTGGCGTTGGAAAATAATCAATACTTATAATTATGACTCAAATATAAGGGATTTATAGTAGAAAACTTTGTTTTTACGGGTTTGTTTTATTAAATCCCTTATATTAACTTCGCGGCCGTCTCTGTCTGTCGTCATCTCATCATCTCATGGGCGGGCGGGCGGAAAAACAAAAGACGAAAATGACCCACTTCCCGTGATCCGATCGAGCTGAAATTTGGCACACGGACCCGTCTAACATAACAATGCATCGTATCAAAATTTCAGATCGATCGAACGTACCGTAATTAAATTAATGCATTTTTAGTTTATCCTTATATGAGATATGTAATTCAAATTCACGGTTTGTTATTGTTTTTTTCCCACGTGAAAGTTTGAGTTGACGCGTTGAGGCGACCCGTCGAAGCAGCGGGGCACTTTTGTTTACATTTTACGTGTCACGCTGAGCTCGGTCAAGCGAATCGGTGACCAGACTTTTCCCCTCTCACAGGGTTATGAAGCAAACCTGAGTTAAGACAGATTCAGTCTGTAAATGTTTGAAAATAATCAATACTGTTAGATATGTCTCATATATAAGGGATTTATAGTCAAAAACTTTGTTTGTACGGGTTTGTTTTATTAAATCCCTTATATTAACTTCGCGGCCGTCGTATGGGATGGGCGGGCGGAAAAACAAAAGTCGAAAATGACCCACTTTCAGTGATCTGATCGAGCTGAAATTTGGCACACGGACCCATCTCACCTAACAATGCATCGTATTAACATTTCAGATGGATCGATTCAACCGTAATTAAATTAATGCATTTTTAGTTTTTCCTTATATAACGTATGTAATTCAAATTCACGGTTTGTTATTGTTTTTTTTCCCACGTGAAAGTTTGAGTTGACGCTTTGAGGCGACCCATCGAAGATCCGGGGTGCTTTTGTTTACATTTTACGTGTCGCGCTGAGCTCGGTCAAGCAAATCGGTGACCAGACTTTTCCCCTCTCAGGGTTATGAAGCAAAGTTGAGTTAAGACAGATTCAGTCTGTATGTTTGTCGTGTTTGAAAATAATCAATACTGTTAGTTATGTCTCATATATAAGGGATTTATTGTCAAAAACTTTGTTTTTACGGGTGTGTTTTATTAGTGTCTTGCGGGGCGTGGGGTGGGGCTTGGCGTTTAGCTACACTCGACTTGTCAGTCAATAAATAACACTAACTATGCGTGTCAATGAATCGATTTAATCCTGAATTGATGGCACTCTGGGTACCAAAAGGTTAGCTCCGCGTGGTATCTGGGCCTTGGTTTGTGTCTACTGGAGTAGAAGAGTTTTTCAGGCGAGTCGTTGTTGGTGCTGCACATTGATCTGACGTTGTCGTGGAGACACTCAGGACGCAGCATTAACTTTTCAACTAGAGTCAGAAATTGTGAGCGGCGGACAAGAGAGGATCACGGCCATTTCAAGGTTTGTTGATGCTTTCAAGCAACATTATGTCGTTATAAATTTTATTAATGAAAAACTATATATATATATATGTTGTTTTAAAAAAACAATGGTTGTCAAAACAATGAGTGAAAGTGTAAATGAAAATGTAAAAGTTGACTGGGAGAAGCTACGTTTCAAAAGATTATTTTAATATTTTTAACGTCACATGATTTATTTTAATTGTTAATTATTTTTTTTATTTTATTTAAAAAAAATTTTTTTGGGGGGGGGGCGAATTGTAACACTTATTCAACATAAATTATTATCATACCAATGGCAAGGGAAAACGTACACTACATAAAAGGTGTATGGTCAGGGCCGGATTTCTGCCTAGGCCTACAAGGCCCTGGCCTAGGGCTCCAGCCAGCTTAGGGGCCCATGTGGTGGAATCTTTACATAAGCTTGAAAGCCTGGCTTGCATTATAAAAAAACTTCAAGATGGTTGGAGGGCCCAAAATGTGAATTGCTTAGGGGCCCTGGGTCTCTTAAGTCCGGGCCTGTGTATGGACATAAACGGGACGGTGTAAGCTATTCACACGGATATGCATTGAATTCATATCGACAGTGAGGTGTCACTACTCTCACATGACGAGACAGTATCAATCGACAGCGTAATATCTTGCACAAGCTTAAAGGAGGAATAATTTCGTTCGTGAGATATGATATTATAGATATAAAGTTAACTTTCGTGCGTGAGGTATTATATATAGATCAAGGGAGTCACCTGTGCTTAGGGCGTGCGAAAAAATGGGGCCCCAGGGGGGTGGGGGCATGGACAATTTTGTCCCCAAAAGGATAGAAAATAGTTTCACTCGTGGCCGAATTGTGAAGAGAATTTTTTCTTATTTGACTTCTGTTGTTCATTGGATTAGATCGTTCATGTACTAATAAATTATTATTTTCTAAAAGATAATTTCAATATAACTTCTTCTACTGTTGGCGCCAAATTCTCAAACAACCTTTGTATGTACCTTACCTCAAACTTGATCATCTTATAATACCAAGGGCACACTACGGACCTTTTGAGACTCATTTAAGATTCGAGAAAGGATGAAATACGAATTCAGAGCTACTCACCCCAGACAGGTGGAGAAAGGGAGAGAGTCAGATAGACAAAAAGTCTGCATGTGTTTGTGTAAGAGAGGGTGAGAGATGGAGAGTGATAGAGCATTGCACTACTAAATTATCGTTTACGTGTTATGTTTAAAAGAAAATGGTGCAAAGTCTCATGATCCATTTATTCACTTGTTCCACCCACAGCAGCCCACCGCCCAGCATCACTGTCCAGTACTGCACTGTCCAACGTCACTGACCAGCACCCCACCGCCCAGCATCACTGACCAGCGCACGTCCAAAGGTCAATACGGGTACTATAATGGGACGCACATCTGGTAGTAAGTATACAACATCCGGTATGGGAAATGGCTGCCATTGAAGCATCGCACCGTAACATTGTTAAACAGGAATTACATGTAATAGTAATACAATAAAGATGTACAAATATATATTTAGAGGAATGGAGGTGAGGAATTATAAAAATATGCAATTACCCGTTTTGTAAATAATTGTTCATTAACTGTTCATTCGTCATCAATTTGTACAGGCCAGGTGCCACCCGTGGCGATCTGATATAATTTCCGCATATCTTCAGTTTGCCGAAATCGTCACCCCTGTATGTGTAAGTAAAATGTCCACCAGTAGTGGATCACCCCTCCACACCACAGGGCAGGTCATTAAGGACGCTCTAATAATATATCAACCATTTGTAAACAAATATTAATTCACATGTTTTCAAGAGCAAATTGAGCTTTAATAAACATCCGTGTATTATTTTTTAATTTGAATTTTAATAATATTCTATGAATTAATTAACTAATTCTCAGGAAAGGCAGTCTGATGGTTATCCCAGTGTTAAGACTAAGAATGAACACAAACAATTTGGGATGTTGAAGCCTCGACAAAAGAATTATAAAACAAAAACCAAATATTACAATAACTTACATTGTGAATTCAATCGTAAAACAAAATTAACGTATAACTTATAAACAAAAGCTTTGTTTCTCCCGTTAACACGTCCTATTGTCATCAGAGATGGATACAACATCAAGTCTCAGCCTAAAAGCTAATCGGAAAGTCTTTTAAATTTAGCTCGCAAGATTCCCGGGATACAATACGAATCAAGATGTTGCTAAAAACAGTTACCGCTTGAAAAGAACAAACCACTCTGCCCCTTCCCAGTGCCCCTATTGTGCAGTAAAATCAATGAATTCAGTTCGATGGATTGTAATTATGTCTTGTTGTCTAAATCTTCATATAAAGTTAACCCGTTCACCAACTTCATTCATGCATACCACACACATGCCCAGACACACCTGGCCTGTTCATGCATTAAGAGACGCTCGAATGGTGGCGCTAGTCTCGTCAGTTTTAGACTGTGATAATAAAACAAACCCGTAAAAACAAAGTTTTTGACTATAAATCCCTTATATATGAGACATAACTAAAAGTATTGATTATGTTCAAATGCGACAAATATTTACAGACTGAATCCGTCTTAACCCCCCTTTGCTTTTAACCCGAAGAGGGGAAAGGTCTTGTCACCGATCGCTGGACCAAGCTCAGCGTGACACGCAAAATGTAAACAAAAGCACGCCGGTACACCTGGTTAAAACACGAGATGTGTTCACCTGTGGCTGGGGTGAAGTCAAGTGACCCGTAAAATGTAAACAATAGTGACTTCTACATATAGTTTTATATAGATAAATTAAAAATGCATTAACTTAATTACGGTACGTTCGATCATCTGAAATTTTGATACGATGCATTGTTAGATGAGACGGGTCCGTGTGCCAAATTTCAGCTCGATCGGATAAAGGGAAGTGGGCTCATTTTTACTTTTGTTTTTCCGCGGTGCCCGCCCAAGACAGACAGACAGAGACGGCGGTGAAGTTAATATAAGGGATTTAATAAAACAAACCCGTAATAAAACAAACCCGTAAAAACAAAGTTTTTGACTATAAATCCCTTATATATGAGACATAACTAACAGTATTGATTATTTTCAAACGCGACAAAGATTTACAGACTGAATCTGTCTTAACTCAACTTTGCTTCATAACCCTGGTGGAGGGGGGGGGGTGAGAGGGGAAAAGTCTGGTCACCTATCACTGGACCGAGCTCAGCGTGACACGTAAAATGTAAACAAAAGCACGCCGGTACTTCGATTTGGTCGCGTCAACGCGCAAACTGAGCTCTCACGTGAAAAAAAACAATAACAAACTGTGAAATTGAATTACATACCTCGTATAAGAGATAAACTAAAAATGCATTAATTTAATTACGGTACGTCCGATCGATCTGAAATTTTGATACGATGCATTGTGAGGTGAGACGGGTCCGTGTGCCAAATTTCAGCTCGATCGGATCACGGGAAGTGGGGGTCATTTTTGACTTTTGTTTTTTCCGCCCGCCCAAGACAGAGAGAGAGAGATGACGACAGAGACAGCAGTGAAGTTAATATAAGGGATTTAAAAATAAAGTTTTTGACTATAAATCCCTTATATATGAGACATAGCTAACAGTAATGATTATTTTCAAACGCAACAAACATTTACAGACTGAATCTGTCTTAACTCAACTTTGCTTCATAACCCTGGGAGGGGGGGGGTGGGAGAGGGGAAAGGTCTGGTCACCGATAGCTGGACCGAGCTCAGCGTGACACGTAAAATGTAAACAAAAGCACGCGGTACTTCGATGGGTCGCGTCAACGCGCGAACTGAGCTCTCACGTGAAAAAAAAATAACAAACTGTGAAATTGAATTACATACCTCGTATAGAGATAAACTAAAAATGCATACATTTAATTACGGTACGTTCGATCGATCTGAAATTTTGATACAATACATTGTTAGGTGAGACGGGTCCGTGTGCCAAATTTCAGCTTGATCGGATCACGAGAAGTGGCTCATTTTTTACTTCTGTTTTTCCGCCCGCCCAAGACAGAGAGAGATGACGACAGAACGACAGAGACGGCGGTGAAGTTAATATAAGGGATTAAAAAAACAATCCCGTAAAAACAAAGTTTTGACTATAAATCCCTTATATATGAGTCATAATTAAAAGTATTGATCATCTTCAAACGCGACAAACATTTACAGACTGTATCTGTCTTAACTCAACTTTGCTGTAAAATGAGGGGGGGTTGGGAGAGGGGAAAGGTCTGGTCACCGATAGCTTGACCGAGCTCAGCGTGACACGTAAAATGTAAACAAAAGCACGCCGGTACTTCGATGGGTTGCGTCAACTCAAACTCTCACGTGGAAAAAAAACAATAACAAACAGTGAATTTAAATTACATACGTTATATAAGGATAAATTAAAAATCCATTAATTTAATTACGGTACGTTCGATCGATCTGAAATTTTGATACGATGCATTGTTAGGTGAGACGGGTCCGTGCGCCAAATTTCAGCTTGATGCCTTCACGGGAAGTGGGTCATTTTTTACTTTTGTTTTTCCGCGGTGACCGCCGAAGACAGAGAGACAGAGACGGCGGTGAAGTTAATATAAGGGATTTAATAAAACAAACCCGTAATAAAACAAACCCGTAAAAACAAAGTTTTTGACTATAAATCCCTTATATATGAGACATAACTAACAGTATTGATTATTTTCAAACGCGACAAAGATTTACAGACTGAATCCGTCTTAACTCAACTTTGCTTCATAACCCTGGTGGAGGGGGGGGGGTGAGAGGGGAAAAGTCTGGTCACCTATCACTGGACCGAGCTCAGCGTGACACATAAAATGTAAACAAAAGCACGCCGGTACTTCGATTTGTCGCGTCAACGCGCAAACTGAGCTCTCACGTGAAAAAAAACAATAACAAACTGTGAAATTGAATTACATACCTCGTATAGAGATAAACTAAAAATGCATAAATTTAATTACGGTACGTCCGATCGATCTGAAATTTTGATACGATGCATTGTGAGGTGAGACGGGTCCGTGTGCCAAATTTCAGCTCGATCGGATCACGGGAAGTGGGGGTCATTTTTGACTTTTGTTTTTCCGCCCGCCCAAGACAGAGAGAGATGACGACAGAGACAGCAGTGAAGTTAATATAAGGGATTTAAAAATAAAGTTTTTGACTATAAATCCCTTATATATGAGACATCGCTAACAGTAATGATTATTTTCAAACGCAACAAACATTTACAGACTGAATCTGTCTTAACTCAACTTTGCTTCATAACCCTGGGAGGGGGGGGGTGGGAGAGGGGAAAGGTCTGGTCACCGATAGCTGGACCGAGCTCAGCGTGACACGTAAAATGTAAACAAAAGCACGCCGGTACTTCGATGGGTCGCGTCAACGCGCGAACTGAGCTCTCACGTGAAAAAAAAACAATAACAAACTGTGAAATTGAATTACACACCTATAATAGAGATAAACTAAAAATGCATACATTTAATTACGGTACGTTCGATCGATCTGAAATTTTGATACAATGCATTGTTAGGTGAGACGGGTCCGTGTGCCAAATTTCAGCTTGATCGGATCACGGGAAGTGGGTCATTTGTTACTTTTGTTTTTCCGCCCGCCCAAGACAGAGAGAGATGACGACAGAACGACAGAGACGGCGGTGAAGTTAATTAAAGGGATTTAAAAAACAATCCCGTAAAAACAAAGTTTTGACTATAAATCCCTTATATATGAGTCATAATTAAAAGTATTGATCATCTTCAAACGCGACAAACATTTACAGACTGTATCTGTCTTAACTCAACTTTGCTGTAAAATGAGGGGGGTTGGGAGAGGGGAAAGGTCTGGTCACCGATAGCTTGACCGAGCTCAGCGTGACACGTAAAATGTAAACAAAAGCACGCCGGTACTTCGATGGGTTGCGTCAACTCAAACTCTCACGTGGAAAAAAAACAATAACAAACAGTGAATTTAAATTACATACGTTATATAAGGATAAATTAAAAATCCATTAATTTAATTACGGTACGTTCGATCGATCTGAAATTTTGATACGATGCATTGTTCGGTGAGACGGTTCCGTGTGCCAAATTTCAGCTCGATGCCTTCACGGGAAGTGGTTCATTTTTTACTTTTGTTTTTCCGCGGTGCCCGCCGAAGACAGAGAGACAGAGACGGCGGTGAAGTTAATATAAGGGATTTAATAAAAACAAACCCGTAATAAAACAAACCCGTAAAAACAAAGTTTTTGACTATAAATCCCTTATATATGAGACACAACTAACAGTATTGATTATTTTCAAACGTGACAAACATTTACAGACTGAATCTGTCTTAACTCACCTTTGCTTCACAACCCTGGCTGGGGGAGATTGGAAAAGTCTGGTAACCGATCGCTTGACCGAGCTCAGCGTGACACGTAAAATGTAAACAAAAGTACGCCGGTACTTCGATGGGTCGCGTCAACGCGTCAACTCAAACTCTCACGTGGGAAAAAAACAATAACAAACAGTGAATTTGAATTACATACGTTATATAAGGATAAACTAAAAATGCTGAAATGTTGCAATCCAGTGCGGCTATGTATGAAGATGACTTTATCGTCTGGAGCACCGGTAAAGATGCCAACCGACTGCAACAGCTACTACAGCGAGACCTTTCGTATATCAGTAGGTACATGCAGAGGTGGCAGATGGAAATTAACACCGAGAAGACGGTCTATTCCCTTTTCACTAATGGAAGAACCATTCTCAAACAGGAGATAGTGCTTAAAATAAACGATGTAGCGCTCAAATGGGACAAACAACCGGTATACCTGGGAGTCAAACTGGATCAAAAGGTGCAAATGCATAATTTTGTACAAGACCTTTACTGCCAGGCTACCGCCAAGCTCAACATGGTGAAAAAGCTTGCATGCACAAACTGGGGCGCTGGAGCAAGCACACTCAGATCTCTCTTTCTGGGCAGTGTGAGGTCGATAATGGACTACAGCATGCCCGTCCAAGCCTTTGCCAGCAAAACGGCATTGGAAAAACTGGGTCGAATCCAGAACCAGGCTTTAAGATTTATCTGTGGCGCATACAGAACGACCCCCACAGCTGCTGTGGAAGTCATTGCAAACGTAGAGCCGCTCGATATTCGTAGGGACAAGGCAATCATAACGACTGCAGAGAGGTACCGCAGGCTAGACATTAGGGAGCCCTGCTACCAAATGCAGCACAACTGGGGCGGACGTGGGTGTTTGAAACGTTCCTCATTTATGCATCAAGTAACGGAACTTGATAGGAACGTCAAACCCCCACGAAATAGAAGACAAATTATAAGTGTCCCACTCAAACCGCCCTACGTGGAATGCACACGTCCCGAAATACGTTTGTCTTTGACTGACACGGCGGTGACGAAACGCAGCCCTGAACATGTACAGAAAGCGGCTGCCCTTGAGACGATAGAAGGGTTCGCGGGAACCCAAGTGAAAGTGTTCACGGATGGGTCTGCCATTTCAAGTGAAGGAATTGCAGGATATGGTGCGCTCATCTTATACCCAATAGGAGGGCACCAAAAGAAGAACTTCTAGGTCCCTGTGGGACTATGGCATCGAATTACGATGCGGAGCTTGAAGCTATACACAGGGCCCTGGAAAGTGTGCACCGGACACTGCAGGGGTCGGAAATTTTCGGTTTCGACACGGTACTGTTTTGTGACTCGAGATCAGCCCTCGAAGTCCTGGCTAGTGAGAAGCGTAGTACCCACTTGGTTGACGCCATCTTGGAGGACGTGGGCAGACTCGAAAGACTTGGAGGTAAGGTAACAGTGCAGTGGATCCCGAGCCACGTGAATGTTAACGGCAATGAAAAGGCAGACTCCCTGGCCAAAGCAGGAGCAGCCCTGCCCCAACCAGAGGCCCACAGTCACTTATCTTGGGGCTAAAACCTGGCTAAAGGACCACTTCCGAAATAAGTGGTACCAGGAGTGGGCTGACAACACGACAGCCAGAGGGGTATTCGCTAACATGCCCAGGCCAAGCCGTTCAGACCAGTGGTGGAACCTGAGTCGCAAACACCAGAGTTTAGTGACTCAGATGAGAACAGAACATTGCCCAACCAACTCATACTTTCACAGGCTAGACCACAACAGGGACTCGAACTGCCGTCATTGCAGCCAAGCCTATGAGACAGTCGTACACCTGGTGACGTCTTGCCCGGCGCTTGATATAGCCGGGGGGGGGGTGAGGGAGGCGGAAGAGTCCCTATTTAAAGACAATGTTATATGGCAATGCTCAACAGATGGAGCAGATTTCCCAGGTACTAGCCAAGGCCTTAAGAGATTAGTCTCAGGCCTACAGAATATGTGTTTAGTTTAGTAGGTTACATGGTATTATATACGAATATTTTTTTGCAAGGACTTGCAACTCATCAAAGCGTTCTTTTGTTTTCTGTTATAATTCCATCCATGGATAAAAACATTTCCTGTTGTACTTCTCGTTCTAAAGATAGAACCACGTCTTCTTAATTTTCCCCACTCATATTTTTTTCTCCTCTAACTCAGCGTTCAGTTGATATCTCTAACTCTTCACAAATTGTTTGACTGATATAACAGCGTTTTGTATTAGCACATCTCTTTGTTCCATGCAATTTGTTTGCATTAATTAAAAAAATGACTGGCTACCATAAATTGAAATAACATAGAAAAAAAAAGATTGCATTGAATTGAGTAAAAATTAAGCATCTTATCTCATTTTACTAGTTACTTCTTCAGATGGCAATTAAAAATTATGTCTCTTTCGAAATTATTTATGCCTGTTGTGGTGTTTATTAACGGAGAAATTTGAATATTTTCATGTTCTTGCCATAAATCTTCATAATTTTCAATAAAATAGACGAATTCAAATTATTTACACATTACTTTAATTGGATAGGCGTAACATTTTTAATGAATAACCGTATTTTAATGAAAAACACAAATATTTGTGCTACTTTAATGCGATAAAAATAAAATTAATTTAATTTTTAATAACGTACCTTACGATAATTTTCTGAAAACTCAAACAGTAGGGCCTAATATAAACTACTACTTGCAAGTTAAACACACGATTTGAACCACCATGTCATGTAGGTACTTGTTCGCGCATCATTCTGCGAATGTCGAAATTCCACACAAAAACCATCGTGGCAATATTAATAGCACATTATTAGGCACAGCGGTGATGTGTTTTTTGTGTAGTTTTCATCTAAAAGCGTCATCTGTTCATACCGTATACCGCTTAAATTTCCAAACAAATCGATACCTTTTTGAGTGATTTTAAATTTTTGAATGGTTTTGCGTTACTTACAACTTGCACACATTCACTATGTAATCAAACAAATGTTGTGGGAATCCGTTTATTAGGACTAGAAATTACGAATATTTTTGTTTCACCTTGGTTTTCCTCCTTCAAAAGAAAAAGGATAGTTGTCGGAATAGGTTGCACTTTTCAAATACCCTAAAATGCCGCCCCTAATTGTGTGCCGCCCGGGGCGGACCGCCCCCACCGCCCCCCTCTAGCTACGCCACTGGTCATAACTAACAGTATTGATTATTTTCAAACGCGACAAGCATTTACAGACTGAATCTGTCTTAACTCAACTTTGCTTCATAACCCTAGGGGGGGGGGCGAGTTCAGCATGACACGTAAAATATAAACAAAAGCACGCCGGTACTTCGATGGGTCGACGTCAAAGCGTCAACTGAAACTCTCACGTGGGGAAAAAAACAATAACAAACCGTGAGTTTGAATTACATACGTTATATTAGGATAAACTAAAATGCATTAATTTAATTACGGTACGTTCGATCGATCTGAAATTTTGATACGATGCATTGTTAGGTGAGACGGGTCCATGTGCCAAATTTCAGCTCGATCGGATAAAGGGAAGTTGGTCATTTTTACTTTTGTTTTTCCGCGGTGCCCGCCCAAGACAGACAGACAGAGAGAAAGAGAGAGAGAGAGAGAGAGAGAGAGAGAGAGAGAGAGAGAGAGAGAGAGAGAGAGAGAGAGAGAGACAGAGAGGACAGAGAGACAGAGACAGAGAGATAGAGACGGCGATGAAGTTAATATAAGGGATTTAAAAATCTTCACGTCTGTGCGGAAGTCCATTTTGCTATCCAGTTATCGTTCATTTGCCATAACCTGCAACACCGGTGACCCTAGTCACCAATCAAACCCTAACATCGGTCGCCTTGCTTCAACTGACACCAGAATCATTTAGCCACGTAAAAACTGAGCACGAAGAGACTTGACTAATATTGTTTAGCGTGTGTGTGTTGTTGGTTTTCTCAGAGATTTTGGTGAGTTGGAGGCCCCAAGCGTCACAGCTTTAGTTATTTACAACGGAGAAATCAGACGGGGCTGTGTGCTAATCTGCTAACACCGTGACTGCTAATTTTCACACGATGTTGAAGACCATCATTCTAAATGTTGGCGTGCTAGCGAATTGATCCACTTCCTAGAAGGTTTCATGTACCACCTCCCTTCAGACGACCTTTTGGTCATTCACCCGTTCTATGGACCTACACTACCATTCCAGAATTTCCAAATGCCGTCACAAATTCTATGTTCTTAACGACACTACCATTCCAGAACTTCCAAATGCCGTCACAAATTATATGTTCTTAAAGTCTAGGTCATAGTTGGGCAAACTTTTCCCAACTGTTCCATGATTCCAACTCGGAATGACTTGTACCTGGTGATTTAACAATTTCAATTTTTATTTGTAGAACCCAAAGACAAGAAGCAGCCCGACAAGAAGAAGAAGAAGAAGAAGGAAAAAGACGATGGTGATGATGGTGGAGATGATGGCGGAGGAGATGATGGCGGAGGAGATGATGGCGGAGGAGATGCTGGGGACTTCGGGGGCGGCGACGACAGAGGAGATGATAGTGGCGGCCAAGATGATGGTGGAGGGGGTGGGGATTATGATGTTGGAGGGGCGGGAAGTAATGATGGTGGTGGTAATGATGGAGGGGGTGGTGGTTACGATGGTGGGGGTGGGGGTTACGATGGTGGGGGTGGTGGTTACGATGGTGGGGGTGGGGGTTACGATGGTGGGGGTGGCGGTTACGATGGTGGAGGGGGAGGATATGATGGGGGTGGCGGCGGGGGATGGAGTGGAGATTAGAGCTGTTGTTGAAGTGTTAGACACCAGTGTTGTGGTGGTGAAATCATTGATGTCATGCACAACATACAGTTGTTTGTATAAATCTTTATGAAATGAGTATTACAGAGAAATGTTGAGAACGAGATCGGGGTATATAACTGTAACAAATATATTAATTTTTATTACAAATATTTTGCTCTTCAATGTGTCAGATGTTCAAATTTGTGAAATCAGCCATGTGGATTAAAATGTATTTTTTGAACATCTGGAAATAATTTTGCAAAATAAATAAATAAATTATGATAAATATGCTTAATTCGTTTTTTCTGTATTACTAAAATTTTAGCGGTACATTTAATTTGAACAAAGAAAATGTCTACTGAAACAAGTACAGAATTAGTCATGACAGTGTAGAAGGGAAAAAATGTGCCAAAAAGCTCAATTGAATATTATTTTTGGCCAGATCCAAATGGTTGGCCAGGTAACAGTACGAAGGAAATGTGAAGGAAAGTAACAACGTCGCTCATGGAATCTCTCATTAGTAGCTTGACAGTAGCTCTACAACTTGAAGTATGTTTAAACTTTGAATTCATAGTAAAAACCGAAAATACCTGAAAACGTTGAAATTAACTTTTGAATATTATATTGGATTGTTTTCCAAATAATTGTGACAGTCTAAGACAAATTTTAAAATTCTATATTTCAAATAGTTTTTAAAGAAATTTTTATAGGCTAATCCTCATAGTTTGTTTAAACGGGAAGTTTTCTCTAACGAAACTCCCACGGTCCTTATCAATAAATACACAAATAAAATGAAAAAAAAAGTGATTTGAAACATGCTCATTTTAAATGGAAAATACCGCTTTTATGTGGGGGGGAGGCGCAAAGTTTTGTGACGTCATATTGGAGGGGGGGTCTAAGATTTTGTGACGACGCGTGACGAGTGGGCATTGGGGGGGGGGTAAAAATTGGACGACATTGCGTGACGTCATTTATTGACGGCCCGATAAAAAAAAGGGGGGGGGGCTAATTTTAGTATTTGTTGCGTGGAAGAGTGGGGGAAATATTGGGATGAAATGAAAGCTGAAAGGGTATATAGTATATAGAGATTAAAACAAAAGGTTGGAGATAACCTATTTTTACTGGATCTGAAATTCTTAAACTAATGTCATCGGCCAATATGAGACCTTCCAACCTCAATCAATAAAAAGGAACTAAGATGGTATGGACGCGTTGCAGGATCTGAAGGTCTCGCAAAGACCATAGTGCTAGGCACAGTCCAGGGAGGAAGGTCTCGCAAAGACCATAGTGCTAGGCACAGTCCAGGGAGGAAGGTCTCGCAAAGACCATAGTGCTAGGCACAGTCCAGGGAGGAAGGTCTCGCAAAGACCATAGTGCTAGGCACAGTCCAGGGAGAAAGGTCTCGCAAAGACCATAGTGCTAGGCACAGTCCAGGGAGGAAGGTCTTGCAAAGACCATAGTGCTAGGCACAGTCCAGGGAGGAAGGTCTCGCAAAGACCATAGTGCTAGGCACAGTCCAGGGAGGAAGGTCTCGCAAAGACCATAGTGCTAGGCACAGTCCAGGGAGGAAGGTCTCGCAAAGACCATAGTGCTAGGCACAGTCCAGGGAGGAAGGTCTCGCAAAGACCATAGTGCTAGGCACAGTCCAGGGAGGAAGGTCTCGCAAAGACCATAGTGCTAGGCACAGTCCAGGGAGGAAGGTCTCGCAAAGACCATAGTGCTAGGCACAGTCCAGGGAGGAAGGTCTCGCAAAGACCATAGTGCTAGGCACAGTCCAGGGAGGAAGGTCTCGCAAAGACCATAGTGCTAGGCACAGTCCAGGGAGGAAGGTCTCGCAAAGACCATATTGCTAGGCACAGTCCAGGGAGGAAGGTCTCGCAAAGACCATAGTGCTAGGCACAGTCCAGGGAGGAAGGTCTCGCAAAGACCATAGTGCTAGGCACAGTCCAGGGAGGAAGGAAAAGAGGCATGCAAAAAAAGAGATGGGAGGTTGGCATCAAGGAATGGACCGGTCTGTCGTTCATCCACTCCCAAAGGACAGCACATGACCGGGACAAATGGTGTGAAGTAGTGGTCAGTTTGCTATGGTGCCCCAAAGACCAACCCATGGAGTTAAGGTATATATAGGATAGGACATTCGGAATATTAAAAAAAAATCTTATTCTTGTTATTTTTTTATTGATAATTCTGATCAAGCTTGGATTGAAAATAACATAATTATGTAATACGTTTACTGCGCTTATCATACAACTAAATATATTTATTTACCGCTAACGTTAACAACTTGTTATAACAAAGTGAAAAGTTTAGCAACTAGAATATTATTAGATAAAAAATAAATGAAAATATGTATTCTTAACTCCATCGGTTATTTTATTTTTATGTTGTTGGTTTGGTATTGATTGTTAACAAACAATAATTAGATTAATTTCGAAATGTAATTAACGCTAAATTCACGTTGCAAATAAATTACTGAGCAATTTAAGAAAATAAGAGAAACATACAACTCGGACTCGAGCTTCAGAACAACATACATTCATTAAGTTATTGTGTTGGAAAATGTGTTGACTTAAACTGAGGATATTTCATATGAACCTTAAACTGAAGTTAGATCAACTCTCAAATACTTGGTATCAGTATTTCAAACATAAAATTAATCGTAACCCTCCCAACATCTTACATTTATATTTAATTCAAGCATATAAATGAGCTTGCGCAACCATGTCAATGCTTGTATAATGGAGCTTAAATAAGGCTTAAGCTTGATTCGATAGCAAGTGTCAAATATCCATAATCTTTTATATTATATTAATAATACACATAGGTTAATACCGATTTTTATAAAAATATTTTGTTAATTAAACAATATTTGACGATAACGACGAAATTTTAAAATTAAAAACTAATTAAACATTTTGATAGATCATTTGAGAAAGGATACTTATTAATTTGATAGATTGATAATACTGTACATGTAAACAGGGTATGAGTGAGCCTGACATGACGTCACAAAACAGCGAACGTTTCGGCAAAGAGCATTTCGTTCAGGAAGGCTCTTTTCCAAAACGTTCGCTGTTTTGTTATGTCCTGTCAGGCTCACTCATACCCAGGGGCGTAGCGTAGGCATGTGCCGCCCGGGGCAGAAACCAAATTTGCCGCAAAAGTGTGTTAACGCTATAAAGTGTTTAAAAAAAATATTTGAAAGTAATAATAAGAACACCATATATTTTTATGTTAAAAAGAAAGGCTTCATTTCTTTAATGAAATTACAGTTTTATGTTTTTCCTCATGGCTCAATCTTTCATGTATCTATTTTTTCAGCCATGGCATGCTCAATAGCTAAAATAGCAATAGATTAGACAATTTTGGAGTATTCGTAATTGATCGTCATTAATTTTTCATTAAAATAATTTTAGAGAAACCTTTTTAACACCTTGCATTACTTAAGACAGTTTTAAGCAATGTTCGAATTTAATTATATCATTTTAGGCGAGGTAACTTCGAGCCTAAATATCTTTATAAACTTAAATAAACCACCTAGTCTTAAATTCATTTTTTTCTATTCTTGGGGTTAAAATATTCCTAGCCTGACTATGTGAAGTAGGATATTTTGAATACTTAAATTTGAAGACAAAAATTCAAAGTACAGTAGATTGGCTGGTGTACGAAAAACATTTATATTTCCTAAATTCTATATAACTGACAAAGCCTCACACGAATTTATACACTAATCTCATCTTATGAAAAAAACAAATTTCTTCTTAACTGTTATTCTACATAGCATGGATAATTACATATTTGCTTCGATCACCAACAATTTGCTATCTTGATCTTTGATTGGAAGGTTCGATTAAAATGATGAGGTCTCCACATAAAATTTTATCAAATGTCAAGGCATCCCTTAAGCAGTGGCGTCACTAGGGGGGGGCGAGGGGGGCGGGCCGCCCCGGGTGACACCCATCAGGGGGTGACACCCGAGCCTAAAATTTTACTTTGTACGATTTTATGTCAGAAAACAAAAGATGACAATTTTTTTAAATTAAACAGAAATTAAGAAATACAATGAAATACGTTAAACGTGAAAACTCTTATTAAAAAAATATCAGTTAACTTGCAATAATAAAACAGTCCCAACACACGAACAACATTAAAACAAATTAGGAAAAAAAAGAAAAGAAATAGTCGCAGCAGAGAGATCTTTAAAAAAGGCTGGAATGAAAGAGGCAGTGTCTTCTGTTTTAAAAGATATAAGTTATAAAGCCATTTGGGCTTGGACACACCGACGCATGGACGAATCCCACCTCACGACTCCCTCCACCACAGTGGGGTGGGGGGGGGAATACGATTTTTATTCACATAAAAATAAAAAAAAATAATCAAAAGTTGGGTTTTCTTTGTTGATGTTTTTCTTGAGGAAAATTATGTTTTCAGTGTCTTTGAGTTAATATTTTTTATATATATTTATTAAAGGGTTGAAAGCATAGATATGCATGTTTATATACAGGTAGTCCTCCGGTTACGACAGCCCCATCTCTACTTACGCTGTTTAGTGCTTACGAACGCGCCCCCGGTAAAGAATAGTATTACGCGTTATTCCGTATTTTGAAATATTTTTTTCATGATGTAACGAATTGTTTTCTCTATTTGAAATAACAAAAAATATTGAAAAATATGTATGATTATTATTTCAACCTACAACTTTCGTTTGCGAATTTTTCAAATGGCGAAATTTTCAATCAAGTCAATAAAGCTGAGTAAGCTTACAAGTTCCTTTTCAATGCTCATTAGAGAGAGCATATTTAGTCTTTTTTGTCCCATGCAAATTCTAACTCATTATATATATATAATTATATATTCTTTTCAACTTTGAAAAGTATCGCTCTCAGCTGCAGTTTGATGTCATCATTGAAAGATAGATGCGAAGTGCGATGTATACATTTGTAAAGGACTGTGTGAAATATAGCTCATTCAAAAGCAGCAAAATTTTTAGCTCTGTGCAAGTTTTTTGAGTTTCGCTTTGTGCTAATTCCTTTTCCTTACCCTGAGCCTGGGGATGGACAATAACTTTTTAAGAGTTCTGAAAATTGGACTAATTCTGAAGGTAAGCAGTCTTCGAAATCACTCATGAACCTACATGTGGAAGAAAATCAGAAGCCCCGAGCCTAGTGCTCTTTATGTGTCTTCCCGGAAGACCCCCTTAGCCATCTGGCCACCAAAGGGACGTAACAGCTGAGGAACACCCCCCCGAAGCGGTCGCTTCAGAAGCGGCCACCTGGGCATCCAGGACATACAGTCGAAGATGCCTCCCACTAAGTTGCCCTCACAAGGAGGTGGTGGAATTTCCCTACTACGACCCGCTACCACTTTGGCCCATCCCGGCAAAGCACACGGGTCTCCATGGTTAGGACCGCCGCAGACTGGGGGGATCATCAAAGACCTACCTAGGGTGCAACCCCCACTGGAAGGTTTCCTCAGAGCTGGCGTCCAATGCGTTCTTCGCGGCACTTTTTGCTAATCCGTACTGGCGCTCCTGGCCCTAAACCGGCACCGCTCGATGGCGTTGCTAGTAAATTGAGGGGGACGAAACGGTTGCTTCGGATTTACGCGACCCCTTCTTCGAAATCACTTGAATGTTCTTCCATTAACTTGGCTGCTGCCCATCGGGTGGCGAAAGTGCTGAGCTCAGTTAGGTTTGTAAGAAAGCCAAATTTCTCATGGATGTATTTATATGCACCTAACCAATGTTGTAGGGCTTAAGAAAGTTTGTCAATGATTACCAGAAATACCTCAATCTTGAATTTTTTGTCTCCAGGAGAATACTGTTTTGTTGATGTCCCTTTATCAAACTGACGCTTTCTTTTTTGTTTGATAGTATTGAAGATTGTTTACACTGTTTTTACCACGGACTTTTCCTTTCCTTTGTCTTCATAGGAATAAAATTAAGAATGCTATTTTTTAACAAACTCAATGAGAGACTTCCTTTCTAAAATTGTTTCCCAAATTTCAAGTAAAATAGCGACTTCCAGTTGTTCAATTTCCTTTAGAAATCCTTCTTCTTCAAGTCGGCAGTCACGTGGCTGATTTTCATTCGTTGCTAATTCTTCCAGTGCTGCGATATTCTCATGGTATGAGCTATTAACAGACCTTACAGCATAATGTCAGGCTGACCATCTTGTGTCAGACAAGGCTTTGTTAGCATGTATCAATTTCATATGTTTTTGAAGTACCTGTCAACGATGAGTAGATGCAACAAGTCGGGTATAAAGATTTTGCAGAAGACAAAAAAATCTGACCGCAGTAGGACAACCTGCTGCTCTTTTCCCAACCAAATTAAAGGAATGAGCTGTGCACGGCACATAATGAGCTACAATGCACTTCTCACGAAGAATAGCCTGGTTTCCGTTATACTTCCTACTCATTTGCAGCATTGCCGTATGACTGTCCAAGGCATTTTCAGGGATTCGTACAAACATAATGGCCTGCATCTTTATTATACACTATAATTCATAATAAGTTTGAGGGCCCTTAAATTATTGGGGGCTTTAGCCCGTTCAGCACCCCCCCTTTTAATCCGCCATAGGGCGGGGTCCACGCATCTGTGACGATGTGGTACGACGAGGGGGGGGTGTTTAAGAAATGTGACGTCACATCAAAAACGCGAAACTTTAAATAAAAGTTCCACTTAAATATTTGATTGTTTACCATTTATTTAATTACGTTTTCAATGACTTCACGCGTGTTACGATATTACAGTGCAGACTTACCCTAAATACATATTTAAATGACAAAAAATAATTTGCAGCATGCTAATTTTTATTGAGAAAATACGGCTTGGGGGGAGGGGGGTGTCAAAGCTTTGTGACGACATATCGTAAAAAAGGGGTGGGGTCTAAGTTTTTGTGACAAAGTATGACGCTGGGGGAGGGTGGGGTAAAAATCGGCAACCCTCGCGTGACGTCATTTATGGACGGCCCCTTCAGTCGTGAAGGGGTGACACCATGAACTACCGCCCCGGGTGACACCGACCCTAGTGACGACCCTGCCCTTAAGTATTCCCATTCCATTAGTTTCTTTGTGAGAAGCCACTGCAAAGACATTTTTTGTTGAACACTATAAGTTTGTAAAGAATTTTGGGCACTTTTCTTTATAACTTTGAAAATAAAAAGTTTTCATTGTGACTAGCAAAGTTCATGCGTCTGTTCGTGTGTTGAGATTTTGTGTGCATCTTTCAGTTCTATAGCTTACAAAGTGTCCTCAAAATAGCTCCATGGTATATTCACTATTTTGTATCCTGAAGTCTGAATGCCTTCCTTGTAGAAGAAATTAGGTATTTCCAACAATGTATGGACTTGGAAAAAAATGCGTAACAACGCACAAGTGTACTAAAATAGTTGGAGAATTCATTTCAGTTGAAGTATCATGTTAACAAATTAGGTTTAACTGTTTGAACGAGTTTGACATGAGATTTTATGTTTTTTCGCCTTTGTTGAACTCTTGTATACTTTCCAGCCCTAAAGAAGTATTAACACACGTTGGGCCATTATTTTAAGTTCATCATTTATTCAAAATCATTTCAGAAATGTCGTAAGCAGATTCACGTTTGCTTGAATGAAATCTTTGAAAGATTCTACAGCGTCTAATTTTTTATTTTCAATCTTTACATATCACACAACTGGACTTTTTATCCTTATGTCAAATATATGACGAGCTATCTAATACAATGGAAAAATATTTGGTATCTTGTTATTGAAGAAATATGATTTTCCTGAACTGTATCTCCTAAAATTGCTATGAGCTCAGTTTGAATTTTAGTTGAAAAGTTTTTTTTTACCCCTTTTCCCACTATGTTCTCGGAGTGCTCAAACGCACTTTGCAAGCGAATGCATTAGTTCCAGAATATTGCCTTTATTTGCAACAGTATTGCCCTCTCTGTCACCTTAAAAAGTCACATTCTATTTCACCAGGATTTAATAATGTCAAATATTCAAACAATAACTTCTTGTCACTTTATTTTCTCTTTTACAACAACTAATTGTCGGTCTTTATTAATAGTCTATTCTTTTTTAAATCCCTTATATTAACTTCGCGGCCGTCTCTGTCTGTCTCTCTGTCGTCATCTCATGGGCGGGCAGAAAAACAAAAGTCAAAAATGACCCATTTCCCGTGATCCGATCGAGCTGAAATTTGGCACACGGACCCGTCTGACCTAACAATGCATCGTATCAAAATTTCAGATCGATCGAACGTACCGTAATTAAATTAATGCATTTTTAGTTTATCCTTATATGAGGTATGTAATTCAAATTCACGGTTTGTTATTGTTTTTTTTCTTCCACTTCCACGTGAGTTTGAGTTGACGCCGACCGTCGTGCCGACACCCCCTCACGTCCCACCCCCATTTATTAAAGACAAGGGGCATCACTCGGTGTCAGTCTGTAAATGTTTGAAAATAATCAATACTGTTAGTTATGTCTCATATATAAGGGATTTATAGTCAAAAACTTTGTTTTTACGGGTTTGTTTTATTTACCACGTTTTTATTAACGTGCTTTCGTGTCTGTCTGTCTGTCTGTCCGCAATTTTTTCAAATTTTGCAACGTAAAATTAAACCACTTTCGATGGCCCTAGAGAGCTCAAAATGTTACCCACAGATAGATCTTGGATGACAATGCATTGTATCAAAATGTCAGATCGATCGAATGTACCGTAGTTACATTAATGCATTTTTTAGTTTATCTCTATATAGGCATCTGTTCTGTAGCCGTCTGCCGTTGTTAGATTTCACGTGCCGAGTTCACCCCGTGACCTCATCGCCGTGGTATTAAAACGTTGGACGGGTCCTGACGAGGTGTTTGGTAAAATAAATAGAGGTAAAAAAAAGATTTTTAAAAACCACGTTTTTGTAAGTGAACTAAAAAGAAGAAAATAATTTAAAACGTATACGTTCAAGTACTTTGATTTAATCTGACTAAAAAATGGGGCGGGCGATTATGAGGTTTTTACATATGCAGTTCACTCATTCTCTCACTTATATATATTCTCACTTCTAATTTATAAATCTTTAATCTTTATACCAAACACCCGTCCCGCGTTTTTAGTCATATTACTTTTAGTCAAAGTACTTGAACGTATAAGTTTTAAATTATTTTCTTCTTTTTAGTCCACTTATAAAAAACGTTGTTTTTAAAAATCTTTTTTTTAAACCTATATTTATATCCAATTTCTGATTCCTTCCATTTGCAAAAAACTTTGTTAATGTTGAGTTCTTATTGAGTACTTATCTTAGCTTTTCAGATTTTCTTTTCTTTTTTTAAAATTTATTTTCACTTTTTAACAATTAGCTAATAAACAACGAGGAATTTGCCGCCCCCCCCGCCCAATTTTTTTTATTCATATGTCTCAAGTTTTAATTCCATTAGATAAGCAATCGTTTCCATTATTTTTGTTTTTGTTTATGCCACAAAACAAAAGACATTAAAATTAAAATAAGCTATATAAAAACGCCAATATTTTTTTCCAATAGTTCACTTACACTTACGTTAAAGTCAAACTTGAATCAATTATATGTACCAGCACATTATTGTCATACTGTCAGCCCTTATGTTTTCCAGCTCAGTAACATTAGTATCAGAAGACTTTCGATTTATAATGGAGTACAATACAAGTTTTCCTTCTTCCCGTCCGGAATTCGGGCGTGGAATGGGTTGCCTGAAGAATCCAGGAAAACCAACACTTTATCAACATTTAAATCTCTAATAAAAATGCAGGACTAAACACAAACCATAGATAAGCGTAGGACGCAATAATCTCTGTATAGAAGGAGCGTCTGTAAACAGATAAGATAAGATAAGATAAGAAGCGCTCTCGTATTCTAATATAGTTCTTCATTTAGTTTATTTTTGTTTTATCTTGGCTTATCTTCTTCTTTTATTAAAATTTATTTTCACGTTTTAACAATTAGCTAATAATTAACAACGAGGAATTTCCGCCCCCCCCCAAATAAATAAATAAATAAATAAAATAAATAAATAATTTTCCAACAGGGGTGGATGTCAAATTTTAAGAATCAATGAATTTATCACCACATCAGTGTCATGTTCTCATACTAATTTAGCCTCTCAGAAGAATGTATATCTAATAAGGAGTTTGATGTTTTAAGTTTTAGCAGTTAAAACGTTCAC
Organism: Ampullaceana balthica; assembly: GCA_944989445.1. Taxonomy (NCBI): domain Eukaryota; kingdom Metazoa; phylum Mollusca; class Gastropoda; family Lymnaeidae; genus Ampullaceana; species Ampullaceana balthica. Next base: position 75,897 of record CALYLW010000591.1, on the reverse strand, counting down.
ATGCTTTTGGATAGTTCCTTTATTTCTTTTTATTAATTTCTTATTTGGCTTTTCTTTAATTTCAATTTTAAAAAACTCCCCTGTATTTTAAAATTTTTATATAAAGAAACTAATTAACCTCTTATCTGTTTACAGACGCTCCTTCTATACAGAAGAATTAACGACTAGGAATTAATTGCCGCCCCTGGCAAAGTGCCGCCCGGGGCATTTGCCCCCCCCCTCGCTACGCCACTGCTCATACCCTGTTTATATGTTATCCATCTATTAAGACTATTACTAATAATATATAAGCCTGATTTCAGTCTCACCCACATTTTGTTCACTACTTATTAATTTGTTCGTTTCGTTTTTTGTGGTAATCAATGTTTTTGAAAAATGAGGCACGTCTGCACTATGCGATGATCCGTAGTAATTATTTATTTACAAAAGCATTTCGTTTATTTATTTGTTTGGGCAAGGGATGGGTAGAGGGACATATTACATATCTTGAACTTCTCTACTTATTTTCATCTTCTAGGTACTAAACTAAAACCATTATGATTATGTCTTCCATCAGCTTTAAGCAATATTTGTTTTACTGCATTTCCTAAATAAAATAAGTCTAAATAATAATCACATAATATAATTTTAATTTATGACGGTTGCAGTTGTATTATTAATTTGAATACATGTAGTGTGTTGGGGAGCTGAGATTGACCTACTTCTTTTAATTTGTTCCCCTTAGGGATGACGTCATTTTAGCAAGGGAGTATAACTCTTAAGTACTTCCGTAGTTGATTCAATAATGTTTTTTCATTGAAATTAAATAAGGTTAATAAATAATTCCTTTGTAATAATTTCTTTTATCAACGTGTAATGAAGAGATGGATAAACTCTCAAGTTCACACAATGTAAGACTTAAATTCTAAACACTAATTAGTAAAGTGGTCCTACACTACTACTACTACCGCCACTTTCACTTAGGCTACTAAGTACTAAGTAAGTTTAAGTACTAAAGACTAAGTTAACTTAATTGTCTTACTAAGTAAAAGTAAGTAAGTAAACCAAGGCCAAGGTAATTAGTTAAGTTAGCCTATTTCCTATGCCTATTTACTATTGACCATTGCCATTGCCTATTAAATAGTATTACCTTAGTTAGTTTAGACAAAGTTTAGTATTTAGTTAGTAAAACTACCAGTACTACGACTACTATTAATAAAAAATATTTTTATAACTAGTACTAGTACTAGTCGTGAGGTCTAGTACCACTCATGTCATACTAGTAACTAGTACTAGACTATTATTATTACTACTAATACTAATACTACTACTAATACTAATAGTAATAGTACTACTAAGTACTAAGTAATAGTAATTAGTATTAAAAGTCTTAGTAGTAATATTAGTACTAGTACAAATTAGTCTACTCTTATAGCCTATGGTCTTTGAATTATAACTTTAAACTTATGACTCTCTAACTCTAAACATTTACATAACATAGTAAGTAACTTAGTCTTAGGCATAGGCATGGCATAGTATAAATAGGCATAGGCTATAAGTTTACTTGACTAATACTGTTATACTAATAATAATTTAAAAAAAAACTAGTAACGTCAGTGTCGTCAGTTAACGAATATTGATTGCTATAGTTATTGAATTATTCAATTACATTAGTCATTAATTATAATTACAATCCAAATTCGTTAACTGACGTAATTGTTTGTTACCGTAATTTACATTGTCGACATTGTTTTTGTAATGAATAATAAATCAATGAAATGTAAACTGTAGTTTTTAAAAGTTTTAGTAATCAAATTCAAATCAATTCAGACTTAGGACTACTCAGTCTACTCCTAAATGACCTAATTTAAGTAAAACTCCTATATATTATAAAAATATTCTTTCATAAAATAAGCCTAAATTAAATAAAAAAATAGTAGACCCGATTCTAAAATTAAAATGACTAGTGGTAAGCGTTATTCGCACGGTTTTGGCAGTGCGAATAATGTCCAACATTATCCGCACCGCCGCACGGTTTTGACTGAGAGAATGATGCCAAGCAATATCTAAATTCTTATTACTAACTGCTTATTATTTACTAGGGGCAAGTACCCGGCTTTTTCCTGGGTTTAACAACAACAGCAACAACAACAAAAACAACAACAGCAACAAAACAACAAAAACAAACAACAAAAACAAAACAACAACTACAACAACAGCAGCAACAACAACAAAACAACAATTACAACAACAACAGCAACAACAACAGCAACAACGACAAAAACAACAGAAACAGCAACAAAACAACAAAAACAAAACAACAACAAAAACAACAAATCAACAACAACAAAACAACAACTACAACAGCAACAACAACAAAGCAACAACAACATAAAGGACATTGTCGTCACAGGGCAAGGGATGTGGACAACAACAACAACAGCAAAAACAACACAAAAGCAACAACAGCAACAGCAATAACAACAGCAACAACAACAGCAACAACAACAGCAACAACAACAGCAACAACAACAAAAACAAAACAACAACAAAAACATCAACAACAAAACAACAACAAAACAACAGCAACAACAACAAAGCAACAACAACAAAACAACAACTACAACAACAAAAGCAACAACAAAAGCAACAACAAAGGAACAACAACAAAAAAATTATTTTATGGTGATAATCGCCTTCTTGTTAATCTCGACACCAAAATGTTTATTATTTTGCGTCATTATTTTACGTCTTAATTTTCAAAAAAATTTATTTTTACATAGCTCATATAAGGAAAAATTACATTTTGGGCCCCCGGCCCCCAGTATCTTATATATATGGAACGAAACCTGTTTAATAACCTTTCCGGTATAATTTTGTGTACGTGTACCAAATTTCACGTTATTTGGTTGTCTGGATCTTGAGTTATTAGGGAAAAGACAGACAACCAGACAGACAACAAATGCGTCTTATATGTATAATAATTAGGAAAAAACCTACATTTTGGCCCAAGGCCCCCTAGTGAGTGAAAATTTTTTATATATTTTTTTCGCATTTTACCATCGCGCGAGGGTACTCAAAATCTTCCCAAAGTTTCATTCTTCTACTTACACGGTAAGTTTGAGAATTATTGATGAGTCAGTTTTATATATTAAAAAAATACATTCAGTCCTCTGACCACCCAGTGAGTGATAATTTTGATTCATGTTTCGCCAGTTAACATTTTGGGAGGGTACATAACAACTTCCCAAAGTTTCATACTTCTACCTACACAGGAAATGGGAGATTGAATGATGAGCCTGATTTATATAGCTCATTTAAGAAAAAAAACTACCTTTGGGCCCCCGCCCGCCCCAGTTAGTGATAATTATATATTTTGTTTCGACTGTTACCATTGCGGGAGGGTACTCAACGACTTTCCAAATTTTCATGCTTCTACCTACTCGGGAATATGAGGAATTGGTGTTGATTCAGTTTTATATAGCCCATAAAGGAAAAACCGGTTTTGGGGCTCCCGGCCACCCATGAGTGGAAATGTTTACATTATTTTTCACCAATTATCGTCATAATAGTGTATTCAGCAAGTTCCCAAAGTTTCATGCTTCTACCTTCACGGGAAGTTGGGGAATTAGTTTTGAGTCAGTTTTAAATATACGGGAAAAAATACATTTGGGCCCACGCCCCCAGTAAGTGATAATTTATATAATTCATTTTTCTGTTGTATGGGGTTTATTTGTTTTAAAGAAACATTTCGAAACGCAAGGTTTGAGCTTAAAATGTACCCTGCTGGTTTAGTTTAAGTTATGCAAAAAGTATAAACACAGTTGCTTAGCTACAGTGTTTATGCCACCCAGGGATGGACGATATTATTGACACCTACCCACACCAATAAAAGGAAAAAGCTTGATCGGACGACTGGATAAAATACATATAGAATATACATAAAAGAAACAGTGTAAAGTAAAAAAGATGTAATTTTCAAACAAATTTTATAAAAAAATATATACGTAATCTTGTTAAAGGCGCAACATTAACAGACATAAAAATAAACCGTTTCATAACATTTAGTTCACAACAAAAAACACACACACTCACTGATTCACACATGTGCACACAAATACTTAAACGCACACCCACAGCGGTATATTAACAATTAAAAAAATAAATTAAAATAAGCACTGCTCTTTTCACTTTGTTTCCTATTTACAAATTAATATGAACTCAAACTATGACGTCACATCACATTATTTATGCAATAAACGCCATCTTGTTAATCTCGACACCAAAATGTTTATTATTTTACGTCTTAATTTTCAATAATTTTTATTTTATATAGCTCATATAGGGAAAAACTACATTTTGGGCCCCCAGCCCCCAGTATCTTATATATATGGAACGAAACCTGTTTAATAACCTTTCCGGTATAATTTTGTGTACGTGTACCAAATTTCACGTTATTTGGTTGTCTGGATCTTGAGTTATTAGGGAACAGACAGACAACAGACAACAAATGCGTCTTATATATATAGAGATGTATCATTGCTTATTGACATATTTTGGTTTGGAGGGTATAAAAATAATTAAATTGTTATTCAACCGTCTTTCGAGTGACTGGAATCTTATATTTTTTATCCATTTTAGCAATAATCTGAGCGGACCTGGATATCGTTAGTTAATCATTAATTAATTAATTAATTAGTAGTAATACTATGGATTTAGCTGATATAAAGCTATTATTAACTGTTCCAGTGCACTCAAACTTTGTATTTTTATTCTATACTAGCAGACCCGTCGTGCGTTGCAACGATCTCAGTAAAAATGAATAAATTTAAAGAAACCAATGAATGGTATGTTTAAAAATAATTATGCCAGAAACATTCGCGGAAGTGTGAAAAAAAAATTCCAAGTTTCATAGCAAACGGATAAATAAATTAATAATTAAATAGCGTACAAAAGAAGAAACGGTATTAAGGGCCCTGGCCCCAAAATGAGTCATAATATAGTTTTTTATTGTTCAGTGCCCTATAGTAATATAGGCTCTTAAGTTTTTATTTACTAAGTTTGGTCAAAATCCAGTTATTTTATCATTATCTAACGCTTAAACTACTTTATATATAGCTAGTATAGGGGGAAAAGGACATTAAGGGGGCCCCGGCCCATTCGGGGCAAGAGGTCAATTTCAAAAACCTGTTCATTTTAATTCAGTTTTATTGTGGATATATTTCTCAAGATCTTTAAAATGTGAATAGGAAAAATATCTTAAACATATACGAAAAAAAGACATTTGGGGCCCCAGGCCCCGAAGGAATTGACATTTGAAGTTCTGTGCCCTACATTATCTTAATATGGGATACCAAGTTTTTGAATACAAAGTTTGGTTAAGATCCGTTCATTTACTTAGTACCTAACCCATAAACTAAATTTTATATTGCTCATATAAGCAAAAAACGACACTAAGGGCCCCAGGGCCCATTCTGTGCGAGACATAAAGTTCAAAACACCTGTTCGTTTCAATATGGATAATACTGAATGCATTTATCATTATTTTTTCAAGATCGTTAATAAATAAATGGGGAATAAATTCTTAAAAGTTGAATAAAAATGGCATTTTGGGCCCCCGGGCCCGAAGGAATGATCATTAGGAGTTTATTGCCCTATAGTATTTTAATATTGGCTGTCAAATTTTTATATATAAAGATTAGTTAAGATCCATTAATTAACACAGTAGCCTAGCTAACGCTTAAACTATTTTTTATATAGCTCATATAAGCAAAGCATGACATTATGGGCCCCCAGCACCCCATGAGTGTTAAATTTCTAGAAAAAAATAGTAGACAGTTACCATCCCGGGAGCATACAAAAAGTCTCGAAAAGGTTCATGACGATCGGGTGAATGGTTTAGTCAGCTATAAAGGACATGCACACACACACATACATACTTTGATTGTTATATAAATAAATATAGTGAAATCAAACGACATAAAGGGGGCCCTGGCCTATTCGGTGCGAGATGTCAATTTCAATAACCTTTTCATTTTAATTCAGTTTCATCAGGGATATATTTATCAAGATCGTTAGTGAATGGCAAAAATATTCTACCCATATATGAAAAAAGACATTTGGGGCCCCCGGCCCCTAAGAAATTGACATTAAAAGTTCAGAAACCTTAAGTATTTTAATATGGGCTACCAAGTTTTTTTTATACATGTACAAAGTTTGGTTAAGGTATAATCATTTACTCAGTAGCTAACGCATAAACTAATTTTTATAAAGCTCGTATAAGCAAAAAACGACATTAAGAGCTCCAGGGCCCAATAATTGTACGAAATAAAGTGCGAAACATATGTTCATTTGAATAAATTTCAAAATACCTACATTTATTTATATTTCTCAATATTGTTAAAAATTTAATGGACGATAAAATATTAAACATTTACTAAAAAAGACAGTTTGGGCCCCCTGCCCCGAGGGAATGAAAATTAGGAGTTCAGTGCCCTATCGTAATAAAATATAGACCCTTGAGTTTTTTATACTAAAATGGGTCAAGATACATTAATTTTCTCAGTATTTTACGCTAATACTAATTTTTATACAGCTAATATAAGAAAAAACGACATTTAGGGGCCCCTGGGCCCTTTCGTTGAAAGATGTTGATTTAAAAAATCATTGTGATTCAGTTTCCTGAAAAATATATTCCTCAAGATCGTGAAAAATTGAAAGTGGAAAAATATCTTCAACATATATGAAGAAAAGAATTGACATTTGAAGTTCTGTGCCCTACATTATTTTAATATGGGCTACCAAGTTTTTGTATTCAAATTTTGGTTAAGATCCATTCATTTACTAATTCATTTAGTAGCTAAGACATAAACTAATTTTTATATAGGTTATATTAGCAAAAAAATACATTAAGGGCCCCAGGGCCCATTCAGTGTAAGATATAAAGTTCAAAACACCTGTTCATTTCAATTTGTATAATAATGGATACATGTGTCGTTATTTGTCAAGATTGTTAATAACTGAATGTTGAATAAAATCTTAAACGTTTAAGAAATGGGAATTTTTGGGCCCCTAGCCCCAAAGGAATGTCTATTGGGAGTTCAGTGCCCTATAGTATTTTAATATTGGCTATCAAGTTGTTATATACAAAGTTTGGTTAAGAACTTTGATTTTTATATATATATGTAGATATTATAAAGTACATTTATTAACTTTCATTCATAATTGGACAAGGCTCTGTAATTAAAAAGGCTAATTATTATTTTCCCCAAAACTAGCATTGTACCTGTAATCATCATAGATCAATTAAGTTAATTGAATTTAAAGCATGCAAAAGCGAAAGACGATATAATATAATGGTATAGCATAGAAATTTAAAAGTGAGAGTCTGTAACAGTGAGTAATAAAGTAATATTAAACAGAATAGATAATAGGGATGTGACGAAGTTCAAATTCCAATCCGACGACATTCGAACTTCAATGTTTTTTTTAGCAAATTCGAATCCGACGGATTTTTAAAAAAAATTCCATCGGATTTGAATTTGAACAATTACCGTTTTCAGATCAAACACGGCCGTAGAAATCGTAACTAAAATTAAAATACCTAGAGACTTTCGAAAACCCGAAATAAAGAAAACAGGTTTAACTCCTGGACCCTTACTCAGCTGTCCATAGATTAGAAGTCGTATTTGGTCATGAACGTATGGGGGGCACGGGACGGACACCTTGGTATACCCCCTTTTAGCCAAGTGTTGACCAAATCCGCATCCGCATTCGAATCCGACGGATTTATATTTACCAAATCCGAATCCGACGGATTCGGATTTTCATCAGCTCCGTCACATCCCTAATAGATAAGACAGGCATGGGTGGGGGAATAATAAAATGTTTATGAGAAAGAGCCTGCTTGAGTGTTTGCGAACATCATCACTGTGGTTGTAAAACAAACAAAAAGCACAAAAACATAAAAAATAGCTAACCCAAAATTAAAAAAAAATATAAGTAAGTAAGACCGTCCTGGGATTCGATCCGCACACCATTATGCTTAATTCAATGGAAATAAGCTAAGACTAACCACTCATCTGGAGAAGCTGACGATTTAAGTTCGTTATTTTAAAATTATAAGAATTATCATTAATTGGACACCAATAATTTTTTATGGCAGTGCTACTTTAAAACTTCAGTAATCATGAAATTTTAATTTGTATTAGCATATAAATTACACATTTTGACCGAAATCGAATGATATCTGCTTTTATTTTGTCTACACCGGGCGCGTTTTTTTTTCTCAACGTGACCAGCCCCTAGAAGACACATGCGCCGACGACCTGTGCGGATAATACGCGGCATTATCTTAACGGCCAAAACCGTGCGAATAATCACTTTGATGATTAATTTAGTAAAATATCTTTAATAGTTAATAACTTATACTTATCATTCGTTGAATTGTTGGCATCCTTCCGTCTCGCAAGACGATGGTGCATCACCGTTGGGTTGGGTTGCATTTCCTCGTGTGGCTGTGCAGTCCTATCCTTGAGTGACAGTCTTTACCACAGCTTTTGAACAAGAGTTCTGTGCTTCCCAATGTTTTGGCCTTTCTCCTAGCTCTTCTTTCTGTAGCCTCCTCCATCCTTCGCTCCTCGGCTACTATGACACCCTCTTTGACAAATACCTGGCGCACAGGTAGATCGGTCTTCTGCTTTACACTCCCAGTCGCTTGTGCGTATTCTGGCTGCTTGCATGTCCCTTTGGCAGTGATCCTTAAAGCGCATACGTGAGCGTCCCGTCTTCCTCTTTCCTGATGCCAGTTCTCCATATGGAGGTCCTTGGGGATACTTATCATTACTATTACTATTATTAATTATGTTTATTTAATAATTATAATTGATATAATATGTATCTACAAATATCCCGTTTCGTTCCATCATCAAAATGTAACAATCTACATTATCCTGATAATAGTATACATGTAATACTAATACCCAGTATCCACAGACATATTGTTTTAAATATGTGGATAAGTGAATAAGTGAAAAGTACATTTGTTTAAATTCTTTCATTTTAAAATATTGTCCTGTAGCCTGTATCATTTAATTTTAGGGCCTCTAAATTATATTTGCGATAAAACTAAAATAAACAGCCCCACTCACTTCTATGACTTTGTCACCAAAAACCCTGGTTGTGTTCTCAATATTTTGTTGTAAAAAATTGCATTTTTAAATATCTTTAAAAACCAGAACAACTCAAAATGTGGCTAGCCCGATGCTTATGTTGTAGATTGCCCCCAAAAATATAGGCCTAGCGCCTAATTAAAATAGCCGGATATTGTAATCAAATTAGACATTTTTTGTTATTGACATTGTAAATGCAAATATAGTTTTTTATAAAAAAAACTGCTCGGGTTGAGATGAAAAGACGCAAATTTATTTGTCTGCATATCTATATATCTATAGATTAGCCTACGTTATTTTCCCCATGGATTTATCGGGTGAAATGGGGCAACTTGTTGTATTTACTTCTTGTCACATATTTAGTGGGATTTTCCACAATTGGGTCTATCTTTATGTAATTATTTAAACAAATATTATTGATTACATTTTATTTTGATTTAAAATAAACAAACCTGCAAGTATACTGGTATTCACTCAACACAGAACTTAAGTCATTCAGGACAGGTTAGTTTCTACACAATAAAAATAGCAAGTTTTAAATTGATAATTCAATTCAGAACCTTTATCATTTTTATTATGAAAAGGATTAGTGATTTATTGAAAAAAACTCATTTAATAACCACTATAGTGCATTTTTTACTAATACTCATCATAGTATGACAAGTGAATTAAAAATTCAGAGTGCTAGCAAAGAAACTAATCTTAATAATAATTTAAACTATTGAATATCAGGCATTATTAGTCATAGTTGTTTTCTGTTGTTTACATCTAGAAGTAGTAGCTCTTTGGATCCTCAACATTTGTGATGTTTGGTGTTGTTTACGTCTAGAACAGGGGTCTCAAACACGCGGCCCGCGGGCCAATTGCGGCCCGCTTGATGATATTTTGTGGCCCCCACTTGATATCCAAGTTCAGCCCACCGTGGCGATAACGAAGAAAATAATTAAAAAAATTAAATTAAAATAAGATAAGATATTTTAAACTGTAATTGGAAATTTTTTCTTTGGACCCTTTTTTCTAAGACAATGACGTTTTATTGATTAGAAGTTTTTATCTAAATGTTTAACCATTTCCCCCTTGGAGGCTCCGCGCGTCCCCTTCTATCGGTGGACTCTTATAGACGCCGAGCGTTGCCGATTTTGGGTTGTTTCGTTTGCAGAGCCGATCCAACTTTTTAAGTAGCTAATTTATGTTTAGCAACATCAGTCTTTAAGCCACCACAGTGGCAGAGCGCACTATTGAGCTGTCAAGAAACATATACAATCAACTGCACGAGAAGGCCAAACATTTCAGTGCGTACTCAGTCGCTCTTGATGAGAGCATAGACATCACTGACACTGCACAACTGGCAATCTGTATCCGTGGTATTGATGACAATTTTGAACTGATAGAGGAGTTGCTCACAGTGATGCCAATGCATGGTCAGACCACTGCTCAGGACATATTCCAACAGCTGTGTAATGCCATTGTGGATGCCGGTTTACCATGGCAGAAGTTTGCTGGTATAACAACAGACGGAGCATCTTCAATGACATGGAGGAAAAATTGACTGATTGCACTTGTTCAAAAAATAAACTGGAAGAGGAGTGTGTGGAGGAGGCTATCTCTCTACCTTGTATTATCCAGCAGCATGTCCTGTGCAGCAAATGTCTCAAATTTGTCATTGTGAAATGCATCAACAGTATTAGATCCAGGGGCTTAAAGCACAGGCAATTTTGAGCTTTTTGGAGGAAATAGAGTCTACATATAAGGATGTGAAATAGAGTCTACATATAAGGATGTGAAATAGAGTCTACATATAAGGATGTGCTCTACTTTACTGAGGTGCGTTGGCTCAGTAGGGGAACCTGCTTGAAAAGGGTTTTTTGAGTTGAGAACAGAAGTGAAAGCTTTCATGGAGAACGATGGGATGGATGTTCCTGTGTTATGTGATCCAAAATGGCTCATGGACTTAGCTTTTTGTTGTTGACATCACACAGGCGCTGAATGTACTAAACAAGAAGTTACAATGACAGGAGCAGCTTGTCAGTGCTGCCTATGAAAATGTGAGAGCTATTTTCACAAAACTTATTTTATGGAAAGCTTAGCTCTCTCAGAAAATCCTCAGCCATTTCCCAGCATGCAAGGCATTCGTGATGTGGACATGCCATTCGATGTTGAGGAATTTATTGATGCCATTGAAAAGCTACAGGAAGAATTTGATCACAGATTTGCAGACTTTAAGAATCACAAAACCACTTTTAAAATATTTGCTGACCCTTTCTTTTTCGATGTCCTAGATGCCCCCTGTGTTGCAGTTTGAACTCATCGACTTGCAGTGCAACTCTCATCTGAAAGCTAATTTCATGGAGGTGAATGGAAAGCAGACAAGCTTGGATAATTTTTGAGAGAATTGTCCCCAACCTTCCCTGAACTTTCAAAAATGTTCAGCCAGACTATGTGCCTTTTTTGGAGCACATACATGTGTGAAAAGCTGTTCTCCACCATGAACTTCAATAAACACAAGCACAGGTCAAAACTTACTGATGATCATCTTCAAGCTATACTGAGGGTCTCGACTGCTTCCTGCCTCAAGCCAAATGTGCTTCAGCTGTGTAAAGGGAAACGCAGCCAGGTCTTTTCCAGCAAGGAGCAGTAGGTATAGCAAAGGCAGCAAGAGTGCTACCAGTTAAGCCAATGTTTGAACCTTTAATAAATAATAATGAATAAAGATGGGGGATACTGAACAGTTGTACTTTTTTTGTATTAACTTGATGCGGCCCAGCATCACCCAGACTCTGACTCATGTGGCCCCCGGGCAAATTGAGTTTGAGACCCCTGGTCTAGAAGTAGTAGCTCTTTGGATCCTCAACATTTGTGATGTTTGGTGTTGTTTACGTCTAGAAGTAGTAGCTCTTTGGATCCTCAACATTTGTGATGTTTGGTGTTGTTTACGTCTAGAAGTAGTAGCTCTTTGGATCCTCAACATTTGTGATGTTTGGTGTTGTTTACGTCTAGAAGTAGTAGCTCTTTGGATCCTCAACATTTGTGATGTTTGGTGTTGTTTACGTCTAGAAGTAGTAGCTCTTTGGATCCTCAACATTTGTGATGTTTGGTGTTGTTTACGTCTAGAAGTAGTAGCTCTTTGGATCTTCAACATTTGGGATGTTTGGGGAGGATGGTGGTGTTGTTTTAGTCTCTTACACTGAAATATAAAAGAAAAACCATATCATCATCAATGGTACTACAGCCCATGTAGTCCATGGGCCTGGCCTTCTCCACCACATCCTTCCATTTGGATCGATCCATGGCTTTCCACCTTCACCTGGTAAATATCCGTCTCCACCTTATCGATCCAACTCAGTCTTGGGCGACCAGTGAGTCGTCTGCCCTTAGGCTTCTGCCTGTATATAACTTTTGATATTCTACATCCCGGCATCCTTTCAACATGTCTTGCCCAGCGTAGCCTAGTCTTCCTTTTTTAATCATTGTGACTATTGGTGGGTTTTTGTACAAATGGTAAAAATTTTAATTTGTACGAATTCTCCAGATATCATATTCTATCACTTGCCTGTATATATTTTCCAGAGGATGTTCTCTGCTTTCAAGTCTCACTAGCATTAGTTACTACTGGTCTTATGATACCAAAACCAACATCTTTGTTTTGTATTCGTATACAACTTGGAAATTATTTATTTGCACAGTTTAAGTGGTTTTTAAAGGTTGTTACAAGATGTTAATGCTGCAATCTACAGTTTATTTCCTAAGTAAAAAGTCTGATAGCAAAATCTGTTTCACCAATAGGCCTGTCAGCGGGTACCCTGGAACCCAGGTACCCGTTGCCGAGCAATTACCCGGGTAGTAAATTTGCGACCTGGTACCCTTGAAAATGTTACTGCAATGTCTATTCAAACAGTGGTAGAACTGCGGCTCCTCTGTGTTCACATTTCGGCTCGCGAATAATTTATCAAATTAAAACTTATCGTTTGAAATATATACTGGGAAATACTTTTAACATGAAAACGCTTAAAAAGAAATAACTGAAATAAAACACGGTCCCAACAAACAACAATGTATTTTGATACACTTTTTTTTTCTTGGAACATGAAACAAAAATCATTTAAAACAAAAAAGTTTGGTTCTTTTAATTGTTCAAATAAGGAAAATAGAACACAACGCTGATAACTAGGAAGGGTAAGAAATGACAGAAATTACATTGGCTTTAGCTTTGAAATACGCAGCATATCTTTGTTACTGATTGAGACACGAGACAGGAGCCAATTTTATTTATCTCATCCCACCCCCATGTCTCCACTCCTATCCCCACCATACTTAAAAACAACAAACACCTGCTATATTCTTGGGTTTAAAAAAAATATTTCAATCGTTGAATGATTTTCACTATATACAAAAATAAATGCTGGGGGATGGGTCCACTCAGTAGGGGCAAGTCCTGGAAAGTTTGGCTAATTACAACAGTTGTCAGCTATGAACTAGAAGTAACCCGCAATGTCATCATACGATTACCGCCCTTTATCTTTATTATAAGACTTTGTTTAGCAATAAAGAAGTCACTTTGGGTCCCCTCTGCTCATTGTTTTATAGACCACTGTAATATTGTAGTATTTCAATGTCATCATTTTGACATAGCTGATTCATTACATCTAAATTTGCATTTCCATAATTAACATAGAAGTATAAGACTAATAGCGGGCATGACGATGTAATTTTGAGGCATTTTGAACGGGTAACCCGGGAAGCTTTTTTCAACAATATTGACTGCCCTAAGGACCAACCAGATTAATTAGATGTAAAACCTTAAAGAAGAAAATGTTAAATTGAAAGTACAATGAGACATTTTAAGATACAGCTATTGAATGTAGTGAACATAATGGGGGTGGGACTGCAATCAGGCTTATAGATTAGTAAATGGATAACATGTTAACAGGGTTTTATTTGTGTACCTTTTTGTTCATTGAGGAAGGCTCTTTGCCGAAACGTTAGCTGTTTTGTTACATCCTGTCAGGCTCACTCATAACCTGTTTACATGTTATTTATTTACTAAGCTATTACATGCTACAAGTAATTTGAAGATTTTACAATTAAATAATTAATATAATTTCTGCATTATTCATAAATTAACCTCTGCATTACTAATTATTCATATAGTAAATATATGTATGTTGTATTAGTTAACCAAAACAAAAACAACATAAGATCATTGTGGGTAATGTATTTTAATTAACTTAATCTCCCCAGTGAGAAGGTCCATGTTTGATAGTCTGATGAAGATTTCAGTTGACTTATTATGGATGTAGTGGTAGCTGTCCTCAAGCCAAAGTCAGGCCATGTATCCACCAGCTATAAACCACAGCTCTATGAGATTCTTCTGTTGGATAGCAAAACACCACCTGGTGAAAAGGTAAGGATCTTATAAATAAATAAAACATTCAATGAATGCATTTACATATCTTTATGAATAATTGTTCAGAAAAATCACTTTTTGAAGAAAAAAATGTACGTCCTCCTGCTTTTTGCTTTATGTAATTTAAAAAAAATAATTGATGAATCCGTAAGGAAAAAGCTGCTTAAAGTTAAAGAAACCAATAAATTAAAAAAAATATGTAGACTTTTTACCCATTGTTATTGTAAAGTGTTGTACATGAATTTTAGGTAAAACAAGCCAAGTACCTGCCCATGATGTCAATGAAAACAGTGGAGGAGGAACCACGAGAACTTGTACTGACACAAGTTCACAGGTTGACGGGGATTAAAGGTCATTCATCATGTTGGAATTGTGTGCTTTTTTTTACATAGCATTGGGGCTCACTAGAAAGATTGTTTATGATGCTCAGCCATATTTTTTAGTCTTTCAACATATACTTAAAATATACCAGCTTAAAACTGTTGTTTTCTTAATTGTCAGGTGAAAGAGCCTTACTAGTCCAGTGGAGCAAAGATGTGCCAGGAAATCACAGAGAGTCCCTGTCTCAGTTCTCTCTTTATTTTGTTCCTGTTGGAGTCAATGGTGAGTGAAATCTGCAGTGATAAGTTCTGTAACTGCAACCACATGAACAGTGAAGGATCCAGACACAAATTTTGTAAGCTTTCAAAAGTGAATCAAAGAAAAGCTTAGATTGTTAGTGAAAAGCTTAAACTCTCTCAAGTCTGTTCACCTACAAGCAGCATTGCTGTTACCTCCTGGATGAAAAGGGAGCTTACCTGCAGCACAAAATGTATGGCTAACATCTTTATTTAAAAAAACAACACACACCTATCTTGCCATATGTTTTGAAAATATTTTATGGTGGCACTTCTTATGAATCTTATCTTATCTTATCTATACAGACGCTCCTTCTTTGCAGAAGATAATTTTGTTCACAGACCATGACAGATGATCTGTCGGCAAGTGAAGCAGCATTCACAGGCCACGGCTTTGTGGGTTCCACGCATTACCCAGCCGCTTATTAGTGTTAGGTACCCATTCGGAGCTGGGTGACTCAGGGACGTCCCTAGGCCCCGGGAACAAATCCTTGCCCCCGGGAACAAATCCTTGCCTTCACATGGATTCGAACCCGTGACCATCATTACGCCAGTCGAGCGCACTGCCCCTCGACCACCGCGTCCCAAATAAAGATATGGGTTGTGAGAAAATCTTTGACATTATTTAAATATACATGCATCTTATTGTATGGTAAATATACATACATCTTATTGTATGGTAAATATACATACATCTTATTGTATGGTAAATATACATACATCTTATTGTATGGTAAATATACATACATCTTATTGTATGGTAAATATACATTATACATACATCTTATTGTATGGTAAATATACATACATCTTATTGGATGGTAAATATACATACATCTTATTGTATGGTAAATATACATACATCTTATTGTATGGTAAATATACATAGGGGTCTACCGATATGCCTTTTTGCCGATATTACCGATATTTTTTTTGCCGATATGAGTATTTGTTCGGAAAAAAACCAGCGGTAATATTTGATGACGTCATTATTAAATTTATCACTCGTAATTATTTATCTTTTATATTAGGGGACTACCGATAAGCATTTTTGCCGATATTACAGATATTTTTTTTTCGATATGAATATTTGTTAGGACAAAAACCAGCGGTCTTATTTGATGACATCATTCTTAAATTTATCACTCCTAATTATTTAACTTTTATATTAGGGGTCTACCGATAAGCATTTTTGCCGATATTACCGATATTTTTTTGCCGATATGAGTATTTGTTAGGACAAAAATAACAGCGGTCATATTTGATGACGTCATTCTTAAATTTATCACTCGTAATTATTTATATTTTATAATTAAGGGGTCTACCGATATCCAGTTTTGCCGATATTACCTTTTTTTCCCGAAACGAAGTTTCCGATGTGTTTACAAGTTCCAGATCATGACCTACATAGGACGCATAACAAAACTAACAGTCCTTTATATAATATACAAGCAAAATTTGGAAGTCCTTTTGAAACTTCAACCTTGACTCATAATTATTAATTCTAACCAATAGTTTAGTGGCTTTTGCACACAGCCACCTTTATGAATGAAACAATGAGAACAAAGCAATAGTAAAAGAATGAAAATGAGGTTGCCAATGACAACAAGTCTTCACACGGTACATTTTGTTATTCCATAGGAAACAAAATGTTTTAGACATCTGCGATTCTGCGTGCATCTTTGCTATTAGAGCAATTATGTGAACATAATGTTTAAATGTTATACATTTATTAGAGCAATTACGGTATACTTGGCATCGGCACTATTTACACAGTATTTCTGAGCATACGAAAATCGGCCGATACCTAAACAATATCAACGCACATGGCACACTGTATCGTGGTTGCACATATTAATGCTAGGACTCTTTTGACTATTTCAATACCGGTATCGGGGTCGATATATTAATTTTTCGAGATATTGTAAATCTAAATGATAGTTTTTTTTGTTTCCATTTTTTTGGGGTCAAAATGTCACTTATTATGAAATATCGGTGACGTCAATATCGGGACCTTTACATACTACCGATGCCGATATCCAGATATCGGTAGACCCCTAAATATACATACATCTTATTGTATGGTAAATATACATACATCTTATTGTATGGTAAATATACATACATCTTATTGTATGGTAAATATACATACATCTTATTGTATGGTAAATATACATACATCTTATTGTATGGTAAATATACATACATCTTATTGGATGGTAAATATACATTATACATACATCTTATTGTATGGTAAATATACATACATCTTATTGTATGGTAAATATACATACATCTTATTGTATGGTAAATATACATACATCTTATTGTATGGTAAATATACATACATTTTATTGTATGGTAAATATACATTATACATACACCTTATTGTATGGTAAATATACATACATCTTATTGTATGGTAAATATACATACATCTTATTGTATGGTAAATATACATACATTTTATTGGATGGTAAATATACATTATACATACATTTTATTGTATGGTAAATATACATACATCTTATTGTATGGTAAATATACATACATCTTATTGTATGGTAAATGTACATTATACATACATTTTATTGTATGGTAAATATACATACATCTTATTGTATGGTAAATGTACATTATACATACATCTTATTGTATGGTAAATGTACATACATCTTATTGTATGGTAAATGTACATTACACATACATCTTATTGTATGGTAAATGTACATTATACATACATCTTATTGTATGGTAAATGTACATTATACATACATCTTATTGTATGGTAAATGTACATAATACATACATCTTATTGTATGGTAAATGTACATTATACATACATTTTATTGTATGGTAAATATACATACATCTTATTGTATGAAAGTAAATAATTAAAAAATGTAAAAGAATGTAGAGAATATTTTTCTTTAAAAAAAAGTAATTGATTATTTAACTGTGCTTTAGACAAAGTCAGCAAAAAGTCGGCGGAGCAGGCCCAGAACAGTCCAAGCTTCCATGCCCTGGAATATGTTATTGATGCCCTCGACAACAACACTGTACATTTCCCATCCCCTACAAGAACATTTTTATCTCACCTAGAAAGGTTGGTTTTAGAATATTCTCTTTAGCATCAACAATATTGATTTTGTACCAACAAGTTAGGCTACAGAAAATGAAGGTTTTGTTATTTAGACTGCTTATGGCCTATGTTGTTTATGTTGTGTGTCCAAACCTAAGTGACTTCTACCTTAAGTAAAATTGTTGTCTATCTTTTAAATGTATGTGAGTTTTTGAAAAAAATATTTGTGTGTAGTTTTTAATATTTTAAAATTAATTAATAATACAAATGTGGTTTATTGTAGGCCTACCACATTTCCCTATCAGCAGATGAAAAAATAATTTTAACTGATCAGGTATAAATGTAATAACAGAGGCAACATGATAAATTGAATTGAAAGATGACCGTGTGCAGTCCATGTAATAAAGTACACAGTATCTCAAGTGTAGCTATTGGCTATTTGTTACTCTTTTTAAGGATCCCAATTAGCATATTTATCTGGAATTTAATCAGTGTTATTTATAGTAGTGTTATTTATAGTTGTGTTATTTATAGTAGTGTTATTTATAGTAGTGTTATTTATAGTAGTGTTATTTATAGTAGTGTTATTTATAGTAGTGTTATTTTGACACCTGGAGAAATATGTCTTTTGTTGATACCTGAAAAGGTTTATGAATAGAATTTAAATATGGCCGTTTTCTTTTTATTGATAAAACATATTGTATGACACTATGGCGGATTAAGGGGGGGGGCTGAACGGGCTAAAGCCAGGGGCCCCCGATGATTTAGGGCCCCCAAACTTAGCATATTTTATAATAAATGTGGACAAATGTATACATGAATTGCTGAAAATATGATAAATTAATAAAATCTCATCTATTAAAATGATCTCTTTTCCCACACGATAGTCTTAGCAGTCAAAAAACCTGATTTGATAGGCTCAATAACAGAAATTATTAAATAATATTATATATATTTTTTAAATATCAACCCCAAATGAGCTCTCGTGGCCGAATGTGAAGTACTAAGGCTTATGGTGCAAGCGGTGGCGGGTTCGATCCCCGGGTGGGGTGTGAATATTTTTTTTCATGTGTTTTTTAATTTTATAAATTGTCTTTACACTCAATTTTAGGATACCGGCAAAAAGTTATTTCTTCGAATTCGGTTTTTTTCATGAATAATCATTTTGGATGAATATTTGCAAGTTACAGTCTTAAATTAGCTGCTAGCAATCATTTTATCTAAAGGTAAACTGGCTGGATAGGGCCCCAGTTCGAATTGCAGCCAGGGGCCCCGTGCAGTCTTAATCCGCCCCTGGTATGACAGATAGAACATACAAGCTCTGTTATCTCCTTGGTGATGTTTGAGGTTATCTTTTACAACACATTCCTTTACTCCTCAGTTGGTTGAAAGAAAAGCACCAACGACCCAAAGCCATTGAATGCTTGTTCCAACTGAGGGCAGAGTTCCGCATCCTCTTTACAGTCCACAATCCCGTGTTCATTCCAAGTCGCATAACTCCTGAGATCGAAGGCAACGGTAGCGGTAAGACCGCCCATGTCCCACAGGAAATTGTGAAGACAGCAAATGAAGCCTTAGCCAAAATGTTGTCCATTGAGAAATGTGATACTGTTGTTATCAACCCCCTATTTGGATCTTACTTGCCTTACAAAACAAGGGTGAGCTGAATGTGTGTCTTACTTGCCTTACAAAACAAGGGTGAGCTGAATGTGTGTCTTACTTACCTTACAAAACAAGGGTGAGCTGAATGTGTGTCTTACTTACCTTACAAAACAAGGGTGAGCTGAATGTGTGTCTTACTTGCCTTACAAAACAAGGGTGAGCTGAATGTGTGTCTTACTTACCTTACAAAACAAGGTGAGCTGAATGTGTGTCTTACTTACCTTACAAAACAAGGGTGAGCTGAATGTGTGTCTTACTTACCTTACAAAACAAGGGTGAGCTGAATGTGTGTCTTACTTGCCTTACAAAACAAGGGTGAGCTGAATGTGTGTCTTACTTACCTTACAAAACAAGGGTGAGCTGAATGTGTGTCTTACTTACCTTACAAAACAAGGGTGAGCTGAATGTGTGTCTTACTTGCCTTACAAAACAAGGGTGAGCTGAATGTGTGTCTTACTTACCTTACAAAACAAGGGTGAGCTGAATGTGTGTCTTACTTACCTTACAAAACAAGGGTGAGCTGAATGTGTGTCTTACTTGCCTTACAAAACAAGGGTGAGCTGAATGTGTGTCTTACTTGCCTTACAAAACCAGGGTGAGCTGAATGTGTGTCTTACTTACCTTACAAAACAAGGGTGAGCTGAATGTGTGTCTTACTTGCCTTACAAAACAAGGGTGAGCTGAATGTGTGTCTTACTTACCTTACAAAACAAGGGTGAGCTGAATGTGTGTCTTACTAGCCTTACAAAACAAGGGTGAGCTGAATGTGTGTCTTACTTGCCTTACAAAACAAGGGTGAGCTGAATGTGTGTCTTACTTACCTTACAAAACAAGGGTGAGCTGAATGTGTGTCTTACTTACCTTACAAAACAAGGGTGAGCTGAATGTGTGTCTTACTTACCTTACAAAACAAGGGTGAGCTGAATGTGTGTCTTACTTACCTTACAAAACAAGGGTGAGCTGAATGTGTGTCTTACTTACCTTACAAAACAAGGGTGAGCTGAATGTGTGTCTTACTTACCTTACAAAACAAGGGTGAGCTGAATGTGTGTCTTACTTACCTTACAAAACAAGGGTGAGCTGAATGTGTGTCTTACTTACCTTACAAAACAAGGGTGAGCTGAATGTGTGTCTTACTTACCTTACAAAACAAGGGTGAGCTGAATGTGTGTCTTACTTACCTTACAAAACAAGGGTGAGCTGAATGTGTGTCTTACTTGCCTTACAAAACAAGGGTGAGCTGAATGTGTGTCTTACTTACCTTACAAAACAAGGGTGAGCTGAATGTGTGTCTTACTTACCTTACAAAACAAGGGTGAGCTGAATGTGTGTCTTACTTGCCTTACAAAACCAGGGTGAGCTGAATGTGTGTCTTACTTGCCTTACAAAACAAGGGTGAGCTGAATGTGTGTCTTACTTACCTTACAAAACAAGGGTGAGCTGAATGTGTGTCTTACTTACCTTACAAAACAAGGGTGAGCTGAATGTGTGTCTTACTTACCTTACAAAACAAGGGTGAGCTGAATGTGTGTCTTACTTGCCTTACAAAACAAGGGTGAGCTGAATGTGTGTCTTACTTACCTTACAAAACAAGGGTGAGCTGAATGTGTGTCTTACTTACCTTACAAAACAAGGGTGAGCTGAATGTGTGTCTTACTTACCTTACAAAACAAGGGTGAGCTGAATGTGTGTCTTACTTACCTTACAAAACAAGGGTGAGCTGAATGTGTGTCTTACTTACCTTACAAAACAAGGGTGAGCTGAATGTGTGTCTTACTTACCTTACAAAACAAGGGTGAGCTGAATGTGTGTCTTACTTGCCTTACAAAACAAGGGTGAGCTGAATGTGTGTCTTACTTACCTTACAAAACAAGGGTGAGCTGAATGTGTGTCTTACTTACCTTACAAAACAAGGGTGAGCTGAATGTGTGTCTTACTTACCTTACAAAACAAGGGTGAGCTGAATGTGTGTCTTACTTACCTTACAAAACAAGGGTGAGCTGAATGTGTGTCTTACTTACCTTACAAAACAAGGGTGAGCTGAATGTGTGTCTTACTTACCTTACAAAACAAGGGTGAGCTGAATGTGTGTCTTACTTACCTTACAAAACAAGGGTGAGCTGAATGTGTGTCTTACTTACCTTACAAAACAAGGGTGAGCTGAATGTGTGTCTTACTTGCCTTACAAAACAAGGGTGAGCTGAATGTGTGTCTTACTTACCTTACAAAACAAGGGTGAGCTGAATGTGTGTCTTACTTGCCTTACAAAACAAGGGTGAGCTGAATGTGTGTCTTACTTGCCTTACAAAACAAGGGTGAGCTGAATGTGTGTCTTACTTACCTTACAAAACCAGGGTGAGCTGAATGTGTGTCTTACTTGCCTTACAAAACAAGGGTGAGCTGAATGTGTGTCTTACTTACCTTACAAAACAAGGGTGAGCTGAATGTGTGTCTTACTTACCTTACAAAACAAGGGTGAGCTGAATGTGTGTCTTACTTGCCTTACAAAACCAGGGTGAGCTGAATGTGTGTCTTACTTACCTTACAAAACAAGGGTGAGCTGAATGTGTGTCTTACTTGCCTTACAAAACAAGGGTGAGCTGAATGTGTGTCTTACTTACCTTACAAAACAAGGGTGAGCTGAATGTGTGTCTTACTTACCTTACAAAACAAGGGTGAGCTGAATGTGTGTCTTACTTGCCTTACAAAACAAGGGTGAGCTGAATGTGTGTCTTACTTACCTTACAAAACAAGGGTGAGCTGAATGTGTGTCTTACTTACCTTACAAAACAAGGGTGAGCTGAATGTGTGTCTTACTTGCCTTACAAAACAAGGGTGAGCTGAATGTGTGTCTTACTTACCTTACAAAACAAGGGTGAGCTGAATGTGTGTCTTACTTGCCTTACAAAACAAGGGTGAGCTGAATGTGTGTCTTACTTGCCTTACAAAACAAGGGTGAGCTGAATGTGTGTCTTACTTACCTTACAAAACAAGGGTGAGCTGAATGTGTGTCTTACTTGACCTTACAAAACAAGGGTGAGCTGAATGTGTGTCTTACTTACCTTACAAAACAAGGGTGAGCTGAATGTGTGTCTTACTTACCTTACAAAACAAGGGTGAGCTGAATGTGTGTCTTACTTGCCTTACAAAACAAGGGTGAGCTGAATGTGTGTCTTACTTGCCTTACAAAACAAGGGTGAGCTGAATGTGTGTCTTACTTACCTTACAAAACAAGGGTGAGCTGAATGTGTGTCTTACTTGCCTTACAAAACAAGGGTGAGCTGAATGTGTGTCTTACTTGCCTTACAAAACAAGGGTGAGCTGAATGTGTGTCTTACTTACCTTACAAAACAAGGGTGAGCTGAATGTGTGTCTTACTTACCTTACAAAACAAGGGTGAGCTGAATGTGTGTCTTACTTACCTTACAAAACAAGGGTGAGCTGAATGTGTGTCTTACTTACCTTACAAAACAAGGGTGAGCTGAATGTGTGTCTTACTTGCCTTACAAAACAAGGGTGAGCTGAATGTGTGTCTTACTTACCTTACAAAACAAGGGTGAGCTGAATGTGTGTCTTACTTACCTTACAAAACAAGGGTGAGCTGAATGTGTGTCTTACTTACCTTACAAAACAAGGGTGAGCTGAATGTGTGTCTTACTTACCTTACAAAACAAGGGTGAGCTGAATGTGTGTCTTACTTACCTTACAAAACAAGGGTGAGCTGAATGTGTGTCTTACTTACCTTACAAAACAAGGGTGAGCTGAATGTGTGTCTTACTTGCCTTACAAAACAAGGGTGAGCTGAATGTGTGTCTTACTTGCCTTACAAAACAAGGGTGAGCTGAATGTGTGTCTTACTTGCCTTACAAAACAAGGGTGAGCTGAATGTGTGTCTTACTTGCCTTACAAAACAAGGGTGAGCTGAATGTGTGTCTTACTTACCTTACAAAACAAGGGTGAGCTGAATGTGTGTCTTACTTACCTTACAAAACAAGGGTGAGCTGAATGTGTGTCTTACTTACCTTACAAAACAAGGGTGAGCTGAATGTGTGTCTTACTTACCTTACAAAACAAGGGTGAGCTGAATGTGTGTCTTACTTGCCTTACAAAACAAGGGTGAGCTGAATGTGTGTCTTACTTACCTTACAAAACAAGGGTGAGCTGAATGTGTGTCTTACTTACCTTACAAAACAAGGGTGAGCTGAATGTGTGTCTTACTTACCTTACAAAACAAGGGTGAGCTGAATGTGTGTCTTACTTACCTTACAAAACAAGGGTGAGCTGAATGTGTGTCTTACTTACCTTACAAAACAAGGGTGAGCTGAATGTGTGTCTTACTTACCTTACAAAACAAGGGTGAGCTGAATGTGTGTCTTACTTACCTTACAAAACAAGGGTGAGCTGAATGTGTGTCTTACTTACCTTACAAAACAAGGGTGAGCTGAATGTGTGTCTTACTTACCTTACAAAACAAGGGTGAGCTGAATGTGTGTCTTACTTACCTTACAAAACAAGGGTGAGCTGAATGTGTGTCTTACTTACCTTACAAAACAAGGGTGAGCTGAATGTGTGTCTTACTTACCTTACAAAACAAGGGTGAGCTGAATGTGTGTCTTACTTACCTTACAAAACAAGGGTGAGCTGAATGTGTGTCTTACTTGCCTTACAAAACAAGGGTGAGCTGAATGTGTGTCTTACTTGCCTTACAAACAAGGGTGAGCTGAATGTGTGTCTTACTTACCTTACAAAACAAGGGTGAGCTGAATGTGTGTCTTACTTACCTTACAAAACAAGGGTGAGCTGAATGTGTGTCTTACTTGCCTTACAAAACAAGGGTGAGCTGAATGTGTGTCTTACTTACCTTACAAAACAAGGGTGAGCTGAATGTGTGTCTTACTTACCTTACAAAACAAGGGTGAGCTGAATGTGTGTCTTACTTGCCTTACAAACAAGGGTGAGCTGAATGTGTGTCTTACTTACCTTACAAAACAAGGGTGAGCTGAATGTGTGTCTTACTTACCTTACAAAACAAGGGTGAGCTGAATGTGTGTCTTACTTACCTTACAAAACAAGGGTGAGCTGAATGTGTGTCTTACTTACCTTACAAAACAAGGGTGAGCTGAATGTGTGTCTTACTTGCCTTACAAAACAAGGGTGAGCTGAATGTGTGTCTTACTTACCTTACAAAACAAGGGTGAGCTGAATGTGTGTCTTACTTACCTTACAAAACAAGGGTGAGCTGAATGTGTGTCTTACTTACCTTACAAAACAAGGGTGAGCTGAATGTGTGTCTTACTTGCCTTACAAAACAAGGGTGAGCTGAATGTGTGTCTTACTTACCTTACAAAACAAGGGTGAGCTGAATGTGTGTCTTACTTGCCTTACAAAACAAGGGTGAGCTGAATGTGTGTCTTACTTACCTTACAAAACCAGGGTGAGCTGAATGTGTGTCTTACTTGCCTTACAAAACAAGGGTGAGCTGAATGTGTGTCTTACTTACCTTACAAAACAAGGGTGAGCTGAATGTGTGTCTTACTTACCTTACAAAACAAGGGTGAGCTGAATGTGTGTCTTACTTACCTTACAAAACAAGGGTGAGCTGAATGTGTGTCTTACTTGCCTTACAAAACAAGGGTGAGCTGAATGTGTGTCTTACTTGCCTTACAAAACAAGGGTGAGCTGAATGTGTGTCTTACTTGCCTTACAAAACAAGGGTGAGCTGAATGTGTGTCTTACTTGCCTTACAAAACAAGGGTGAGCTGAATGTGTGTCTTACTTACCTTACAAAACAAGGGTGAGCTGAATGTGTGTCTTACTTACCTTACAAAACAAGGGTGAGCTGAATGTGTGTCTTACTTGCCTTACAAAACAAGGGTGAGCTGAATGTGTGTCTTACTTACCTTACAAAACAAGGGTGAGCTGAATGTGTGTCTTACTTGCCTTACAAAACAAGGGTGAGCTGAATGTGTGTCTTACTTACCTTACAAAACAAGGGTGAGCTGAATGTGTGTCTTACTTACCTTACAAAACAAGGGTGAGCTGAATGTGTGTCTTACTTGCCTTACAAAACAAGGGTGAGCTGAATGTGTGTCTTACTTACCTTACAAAACAAGGGTGAGCTGAATGTGTGTCTTACTTGCCTTACAAAACAAGGGTGAGCTGAATGTGTGTCTTACTTGCCTTACAAAACAAGGGTGAGCTGAATGTGTGTCTTACTTGCCTTACAAAACAAGGGTGAGCTGAATGTGTGTCTTACTTGACCTTACAAAACAAGGGTGAGCTGAATGTGTGTCTTACTTACCTTACAAAACAAGGGTGAGCTGAATGTGTGTCTTACTTAGCCTTACAAAACAAGGGTGAGCTGAATGTGTGTCTTACTTGCCTTACAAAACAAGGGTGAGCTGAATGTGTGTCTTACTTGCCTTACAAAACAAGGGTGAGCTGAATGTGTGTCTTACTTGCCTTACAAACAAGGGTGAGCTGAATGTGTGTCTTACTTACCTTACAAAACAAGGGTGAGCTGAATGTGTGTCTTACTTACCTTACAAAACAAGGGTGAGCTGAATGTGTGTCTTACTTGCCTTACAAAACAAGGGTGAGCTGAATGTGTGTCTTACTTACCTTACAAAACAAGGGTGAGCTGAATGTGTGTCTTACTTGCCTTACAAAACAAGGGTGAGCTGAATGTGTGTCTTACTTGCCTTACAAACCAGGGTGAGCTGAATGTGTGTCTTACTTACCTTACAAAACAAGGGTGAGCTGAATGTGTGTCTTACTTACCTTACAAACAAGGGTGAGCTGAATGTGTGTCTTACTTACCTTACAAACAAGGGTGAGCTGAATGTGTGTCTTACTTACCTTACAAAACAAGGGTGAGCTGAATGTGTGTCTTACTTGCCTTACAAAACAGGGTGAGCTGAATGTGTGTCTTACTTACCTTACAAACCAGGGTGAGCTGAATGTGTGTCTTACTTACCTTACAAAACAAGGGTGAGCTGAATGTGTGTCTTACTTGCCTTACAAAACAAGGGTGAGCTGAATGTGTGTCTTACTTGCCTTACAAAACAAGGGTGAGCTGAATGTGTGTCTTACTTGCCTTACAAAACCAGGGTGAGCTGAATGTGTGTCTTACTTGCCTTACAAAACAAGGGTGAGCTGAATGTGTGTCTTACTTACCTTACAAAACCAGGGTGAGCTGAATGTGTGTCTTACTTGCCTTACAAAACAAGGGTGAGCTGAATGTGTGTCTTACTTGCCTTACAAAACAAGGGTGAGCTGAATGTGTGTCTTACTTACCTTACAAAACAGGGTGAGCTGAATGTGTGTCTTACTTGCCTTACAAAACCAGGGTGAGCTGAATGTGTGTCTTACTTGCCTTACAAAACCAGGGTGAGCTGAATGTGTGTCTTACTTGCCTTACAAAACAAGGGTGAGCTGAATGTGTGTCTTACTTACCTTACAAAACAAGGGTGAGCTGAATGTGTGTCTTACTTGCCTTACAAAACAAGGGTGAGCTGAATGTGTGTCTTACTTGCCTTACAAACAAGGGTGAGCTGAATGTGTGTCTTACTTACCTTACAAAACAAGGGTGAGCTGAATGTGTGTCTTACTTACCTTACAAAACAAGGGTGAGCTGAATGTGTGTCTTACTTGCCTTACAAACAAGGGTGAGCTGAATGTGTGTCTTACTTACCTTACAAAACAAGGGTGAGCTGAATGTGTGTCTTACTTGCCTTACAAACAAGGGTGAGCTGAATGTGTGTCTTACTTGCCTTACAAACCAGGGTGAGCTGAATGTGTGTCTTACTTACCTTACAAACAAGGGTGAGCTGAATGTGTGTCTTACTTACCTTACAAACAAGGGTGAGCTGAATGTGTGTCTTACTTACCTTACAAAACAAGGGTGAGCTGAATGTGTGTCTTACTTACCTTACAAACAGGGTGAGCTGAATGTGTGTCTTACTTGCCTTACAAACCAGGGTGAGCTGAATGTGTGTCTTACTTACCTTACAAACCAGGGTGAGCTGAATGTGTGTCTTACTTACCTTACAAACAAGGGTGAGCTGAATGTGTGTCTTACTTACCTTACAAAACAAGGGTGAGCTGAATGTGTGTCTTACTTGCCTTACAAACCAGGGTGAGCTGAATGTGTGTCTTACTTACCTTACAAACCAGGGTGAGCTGAATGTGTGTCTTACTTACCTTACAAAACAAGGGTGAGCTGAATGTGTGTCTTACTTACCTTACAAACAAGGGTGAGCTGAATGTGTGTCTTACTTGCCTTACAAACCAGGGTGAGCTGAATGTGTGTCTTACTTACCTTACAAACCAGGGTGAGCTGAATGTGTGTCTTACTTACCTTACAAAACAAGGGTGAGCTGAATG
The DNA here is from genome assembly GCA_944989445.1 of Ampullaceana balthica. NCBI lineage: Eukaryota > Metazoa > Mollusca > Gastropoda > Lymnaeidae > Ampullaceana > Ampullaceana balthica. Next base: position 47,598 of record CALYLW010000591.1, on the reverse strand, counting down.
TGTGTCTTACTTGCCTTACAAAACAAGGGTGAGCTGAATGTGTGTCTTACTTGTGTTACAAAACAAGGGTGAGCTGAATGTGTGTCTTACTTGCCTTACAAAACCAGGGTGAGCTGAATGTGTGTCTTACTTGCCTTACAAAACAAGGGTGAGCTGAATGTGTGTCTTACTTACCTTACAAAACCAGGGTGAGCTGAATGTGTGTCTTACTTGCCTTACAAAACAAGGGTGAGCTGAATGTGTGTCTTACTTGCCTTACAAAACAAGGGTGAGCTGAATGTGTGTCTTACTTACCTTACAAAACCAGGGTGAGCTGAATGTGTGTCTTACTTGCCTTACAAAACAAGGGTGAGCTGAATGTGTGTCTTACTTGCCTTACAAAACCAGGGTGAGCTGAATGTGTGTCTTACTTGCCTTACAAAACAAGGGTGAGCTGAATGTGTGTCTTACTTACCTTACAAAACAAGGGTGAGCTGAATGTGTGTCTTACTTACCTTACAAAACAAGGGTGAGCTGAATGTGTGTCTTACTTGCCTTACAAAACAAGGGTGAGCTGAATGTGTGTCTTACTTGCCTTACAAAACAAGGGTGAGCTGAATGTGTGTCTTACTTACCTTACAAAACAAGGGTGAGCTGAATGTGTGTCTTACTTACCTTACAAAACAAGGGTGAGCTGAATGTGTGTCTTACTTGCCTTACAAAACAAGGGTGAGCTGAATGTGTGTCTTACTTACCTTACAAAACCAGGGTGAGCTGAATGTGTGTCTTACTTACCTTACAAAACCAGGGTGAGCTGAATGTGTGTCTTACTTGCCTTACAAAACAAGGGTGAGCTGAATGTGTGTCTTACTTACCTTACAAAACAAGGGTGAGCTGAATGTGTGTCTTACTTGCCTTACAAAACAAGGGTGAGCTGAATGTGTGTCTTACTTGCCTTACAAACAAGGGTGAGCTGAATGTGTGTCTTACTTACCTTACAAAACAAGGGTGAGCTGAATGTGTGTCTTACTTGCCTTACAAAACAAGGGTGAGCTGAATGTGTGTCTTACTTGCCTTACAAAACAAGGGTGAGCTGAATGTGTGTCTTACTTGCCTTACAAAACCAGGGTGAGCTGAATGTGTGTCTTACTTGCCTTACAAAACAAGGGTGAGCTGAATGTGTGTCTTACTTACCTTACAAACCAGGGTGAGCTGAATGTGTGTCTTACTTGCCTTACAAAACAAGGGTGAGCTGAATGTGTGTCTTACTTGCCTTACAAAACAAGGGTGAGCTGAATGTGTGTCTTACTTACCTTACAAACCAGGGTGAGCTGAATGTGTGTCTTACTTGCCTTACAAAACCAGGGTGAGCTGAATGTGTGTCTTACTTGCCTTACAAAACAAGGGTGAGCTGAATGTGTGTCTTACTTGCCTTACAAAACAAGGGTGAGCTGAATGTGTGTCTTACTTACCTTACAAAACAAGGGTGAGCTGAATGTGTGTCTTACTTACCTTACAAACAAGGGTGAGCTGAATGTGTGTCTTACTTGCCTTACAAACCAGGGTGAGCTGAATGTGTGTCTTACTTACCTTACAAACCAGTGTGAGCTGAATGTGTGTCTTACTTGCCTTACAAAACAAAGGTGAGCTGAATGTGTGTCTTACTTACCTTACAAAACAAGGGTGAGCTGAATGTGTGTCTTACTTGCCTTACAAAACAAGGGTGAGCTGAATGTGTGTCTTACTTACCTTACAAAACCAGGGTGAGCTGAATGTGTGTCTTACTTACCTTACAAAACCAGGGTGAGCTGAATGTGTGTCTTACTTGCCTTAAAAAACAAGGGTGAGCTGAATGTGTGTCTTACTTACCTTACAAAACAAGGGTGAACTGAATGTGTGTCTTACTTGCCTTACAAAACAAGGGTGAGCTGAATGTGTGTCTTACTTGCCTTACAAACAAGGGTGAGCTGAATGTGTGTCTTACTTACCTTACAAAACAAGGGTGAGCTGAATGTGTGTCTTATTTGCCTTACAAACTAGGGTGAGCTGAATGTGTGTCTTACTTACCTTACAAAACAAGGGTGAGCTGAATTTGTGTCTTACTTGCCTTACAAACAAGGGTGAGCTGAATGTGTGTCTTACTTGCCTTACAAACCAGGGTGAGCTGAATGTGTGTCTTACTTACCTTACAAACAAGGGTGAGCTGAATGTGTGTCTTACTTACCTTACAAACAAGGGTGAGCTGAATGTGTGTCTTACTTACCTTACAAACAAGGGTGAGCTGAATGTGTGTCTTACTTACCTTACAAACAAGGGTGAGCTGAATGTGTGTCTTACTTGCCTTACAAACCAGGGTGAGCTGAATGTGTGTCTTACTTACCTTACAAACCAGGGTGAGCTGAATGTGTGTCTTACTTACCTTACAAACAAGGGTGAGCTGAATGTGTGTCTTACTTACCTTACAAACAAGGGTGAGCTGAATGTGTGTCTTACTTGCCTTACAAACCAGGGTGAGCTGAATGTGTGTCTTACTTACCTTACAAACCAGGGTGAGCTGAATGTGTGTCTTACTTGCCTTACAAAACAAAGGTGAGCTGAATGTGTGTCTTACTTGCCTTACAAACAAGGGTGAGCTGAATGTGTGTCTTACTTACCTTACAAAACAAGGGTGAGCTGAATGTGTGTCTTATTTGCCTTACAAACTAGGGTGAGCTGAATGTGTGTCTTACTTACCTTACAAAACAAGGGTGAGCTGAATTTGTGTCTTACTTGCCTTACAAACAAGGGTGAGCTGAATGTGTGTCTTACTTGCCTTACAAACCAGGGTGAGCTGAATGTGTGTCTTACTTACCTTACAAACAAGGGTGAGCTGAATGTGTGTCTTACTTACCTTACAAACAAGGGTGAGCTGAATGTGTGTCTTACTTACCTTACAAACAAGGGTGAGCTGAATGTGTGTCTTACTTACCTTACAAACAAGGGTGAGCTGAATGTGTGTCTTACTTGCCTTACAAACCAGGGTGAGCTGAATGTGTGTCTTACTTACCTTACAAACCAGGGTGAGCTGAATGTGTGTCTTACTTACCTTACAAACAAGGGTGAGCTGAATGTGTGTCTTACTTACCTTACAAACAAGGGTGAGCTGAATGTGTGTCTTACTTGCCTTACAAACCAGGGTGAGCTGAATGTGTGTCTTACTTACCTTACAAACCAGGGTGAGCTGAATGTGTGTCTTACTTGCCTTACAAAACAAAGGTGAGCTGAATGTGTGTCTTACTTGCCTTACAAAACAAAGGTGAGCTGAATGTGTGTCTAAGAGTGTCTAACTTTTTATACAATTTTCGTTAAAGCTGATTCATATAAGATCACCTTGAATGCATCAATGTGTTCAGCAAATTTTTTTATTTACACATGCTTTAAAAATGTTTGATGATTATTTGTATAAATTTATACCATCCTAACTTGGTCCCATAAAATTTTATGTTTGTCTTGAGAAAGACTGTCAATGGCCCTAAAACTTAGTGATAAGTTTCCTAGGTAGTTGGAGCCTGGCAAAACATGAAATTTGAGGTCTTCCTGATGGTAATGCAGGCTTAGCCAAAATTGTCTGTTCTAATTGTTAGACAGTATAATAGGCCAATGAAACCATCACTGTACTGCTAGCAATTATTCAGTATACTCATCTGAACTAAACATTCCAGATGAATCTTTCATTGTGACCATAAGACTGAACTAAACATTCCAGATGAATCTTTCATTGTGACCATAAGACTGAACTAAACACTCCAGATGAATCTTTCATTGTGACCATAAGACTGAACTAAACATTCCAGATGAATCTTTCATTGTGACCATAAGACTGAACTAAACACTCCAGATGAATCTTTCATTGTGACCATAAGACTGAACTAAACACTCCAGATGAATCTTTCTTTGTGACCATAAGACTGAACTAAACATTCCAGATGAATCTTTCTTTGTGACCATAAGACTGAACTAAACACTCCAGATGAATCTTTCTTTGTGACCATAAGACTGAACTAAACATTCCAGATGAATCTTTCATTGTGACCATAAGACTGAACTAAACATTCCAGATGAATCTTTCATTGTGACCATAAGACTGAACTAAACACTCCAGATGAATCTTTCATTGTGACCATAAGACTGAACTAAACATTCCAGATGAATCTTTCATTGTGACCATAAGACTGAACTAAACACTCCAGATGAATCTTTCATTGTGACCATAAGACTGAACTAAACACTCCAGATGAATCTTTCTTTGTGACCATAAGACTGAACTAAACATTCCAGATGAATCTTTCTTTGTGACCATAAGACTGAACTAAACACTCCAGATGAATCTTTCTTTGTGACCATAAGACTGAACTAAACATTCCAGATGAATCTTTCTTTGTGACCATAAGACTGAACTAAACATTCCAGATGAATCTTTCTTTGTGACCATAAGACTGAACTAAACACTCCAGATGAATCTTTCTTTGTGACCATAAGACTGAACTAAACATTCCAGATGAATCTTTCTTTGTGACCATAAGACTGAACTAAACATTCCAGATGAATCTTTCTTTGTGACCATAAGACTGAACTAAACATTCCAGATGAATCTTTCTTTGTGACCATAAGACTGAACTAAACATTCCAGATGAATCTTTCTTTGTGACCATAAGACTGAACTAAACATTCCAGATGAATCTTTCTTTGTGACCATAAGACTGAACTAAACATTCCAGATGAATCTTTCTTTGTGACCATAAGACTGAACTAAACACTCCAGATGAATCTTTCTTTGTGACCATAAGACTGAACTAAACATTCCAGATGAATCTTTCTTTGTGACCATAAGACTGAACTAAACACTCCAGATGAATCTTTCTTTGTGACCATAAGACTGAACTAAACATTCCAGATGAATCTTTCTTTGTGACCATAAGACTGAACTAAACATTCCAGATGAATCTTTCTTTGTGACCATAAGACTGAACTAAACACTCCAGATGAATCTTTCTTTGTGACCATAAGACTGAACTAAACATTCCAGATGAATCTTTCTTTGTGACCATAAGACTGAACTAAACATTCCAGATGAATCTTTCTTTGTGACCATAAGACTGAACTAAACACTCCAGATGAATCTTTCTTTGTGACCATAAGACTGAACTAAACATTCCAGATGAATCTTTCTTTGTGACCATAAGACTGAACTAAACACTCCAGATGAATCTTTCTTTGTGACCATAAGACTGAACTAAACATTCCAGATGAATCTTTCTTTGTGACCATAAGACTGAACTAAACATTCCAGATGAATCTTTCTTTGTGACCATAAGACTGAACTAAACACTCCAGATGAATCTTTCTTTGTGACCATAAGACTGAACTAAACATTCCAGATGAATCTTTCTTTGTGACCATAAGACTGAACTAAACATTCCAGATGAATCTTTCTTTGTGACCATAAGACTGAACTAAACATTCCAGATGAATCTTTCTTTGTGACCATAAGACTGAACTAAACACTCCAGATGAATCTTTCTTTGTGACCATAAGACTGAACTAAACATTCCAGATGAATCTTTCTTTGTGACCATAAGACTGAACTAAACACTCCAGATGAATCTTTCTTTGTGACCATAAGACTGAACTAAACATTCCAGATGAATCTTTCTTTGTGACCATAAGACTGAACTAAACATTCCAGATGAATCTTTCTTTGTGACCATAAGACTGAACTAAACACTCCAGATGAATCTTTCTTTGTGACCATAAGACTGAACTAAACATTCCAGATGAATCTTTCTTTGTGACCATAAGACTGAACTAAACATTCCAGATGAATCTTTCTTTGTGACCATAAGACTGAACTAAACACTCCAGATGAATCTTTCTTTGTGACCATAAGACTGAACTAAACATTCCAGATGAATCTTTCTTTGTGACCATAAGACTGAACTAAACATTCCAGATGAATCTTTCTTTGTGACCATAAGACTGAACTAAACACTCCAGATGAATCTTTCTTTGTGACCATAAGACTGAACTAAACATTCCAGATGAATCTTTCTTTGTGACCATAAGATTTTGTTTCATATTTAAAGAACTCTTTTTGCATCTTCTTTCATATCTCTGTAGCCTAATACCTATGTGATCAACCCTCACTGGCCAAATATTCCCAATATTCCACAACCCAGAGGCACAGGGTATGTACATTATTGTATCTCTTCTTTAACTCATATTCATGTCATTGTGTCTGTTCTACATGGTAAATGAATCCTATTGTGTCTGCTTTATCAGAAATATCAGCAATGTGTTTATTTTGTCATGCTCAGTTACAGTGGTAACAGATGGCAGAACATGTACCCACTGCACAACTACGCAGCTCAGGGGGAGAAAACTGAAGTAGATATCCTCCTGAAACAAGGCTACAACCACTCTCTGCTAGACAATGTAGGCTATGCTCCCATACACTACGCTGCCAGGTCAGTACCAACACCAGCAGATATATATCTATTTATTCGCAAATCTTCATATTTTATATATTGAATCCTCCTGTTTTCAGAAGACCTCATAGTATGTAGAATTAACTCATTGTCAAATAGCTTCTAAGACAAATAAAAACAGCCCTCTAATAAAAACATCAATTTGATGTTACATAATAGGGTTGTTCTAGCATCAACTATACCAAAATGAGTTTGTCAAAATTAAAAGAAAAATGTTTCAAAAATGAATTCCCTGTTGTGCTGATTGACAAGGATAATTGGTATTTGATGACAATATTTTAAACAGTGCTCTTAAACTTCTGATCTCCTGCTGCTAACAGAATTAAATATTGGTTAGCTACAAATATTGGTTAGCTACAAATATTGGTTAGCTACAAATATTGTCTTACAGCATAATTCACTTGGCTATTCTGTTATCTTAAAAAAAAATCAAAGTAGTTTAGTTAATTTTGTCTTTACTGTCTTTGAAAGTCCAAGCCATTGGTTTTTTAAATGAGAAAAAATTGAGAGTTTTTTAAAGACATTGACACTCAGTTGTGTGTCCTGATAGATTTGGCTACATCAGTGTTGTGGAGGCTCTCCTCATTGCTGGCTGCTCACCCAACTTGGCAGATGAGATGAAGAACACAGCACTCCACATAGCTGCCAGGAAGGGCAATGTCCAGCTGGCCAAGTGCCTGCTACAGTGTCCAGATTTAGACTTGGTAAGCAGAGCCAAGAAGGGAAATCCAGTTAAACTAGTATACATATACTTCCATAAGTTAAAACAAAAAGATTTACTTTTATTTAATATTAATTAAAAGTTAATTTTATTTAAATAAAGTGATACTCTGGAGGCTTAGCTTTAAAGGTGATGCTTATTGAGTTATTATAGATCAGACATAGTTGAACAGCTTAGGTCATAATCCCATATAAAAAACTGAATAAAAATTAGAGGGAAACATCAGAGCTAGTATACATTTTTGCATATTGTCATCTAGTTTAAAAAATCAAGTAAATTTGTACACTTTGTTTTTTAAAACATAATGACTTAAAAAAATAATTCAATGGAAAGCTATCAAAGCTACCTAGGTTAATGTTATAGAAATATTTTTTCTTAACAAAAGATAAGACCCTATTGATATTTTGAAAAAAAAATTTGACATTGTAAAAAATGTCTAAGGGTTTTAACCACAACAAAAATGTCTGAAACATTTATGTAAAATTGTGTCTAAAAACATTGCCATCCCATAATTTCTGAACCAGAACATTCGTGACAAAGACGGCAAGAGGGCTGTGGACATATGCTCAATGGTACAAGACAAAACAGCCAAACATGAACAAGTGGAGCTGCTCATTAAAGAGGCCTCAAAGAGACCAGTAAGTTGACAGGGATGTTCACACTGTAACAGATCAGATATCAATGTTAATATCATGCTCTCACTCTCACTAGAGTCAACCATCTCCAAGAATCAATCTTTGAGCACCATACAGAAAAGTTTATTTCTCAGTCAATTTTTATTTGATTTTATTTACTGTGACTAACAGCCTTATTACCACCATTCTCTTTCTATTTTTTAACAGCTCAAAATTTCTTTTGATTGATCGATTAATTGCATGATTTTGAAAGGAAGAATAAATTAAAATGATAAAATTTAAGTTGTTGTTTAATTGTTGCTGTCATTTGATACATTAAGCCAATGTGTTATAAAATGTGTTTGTTGTTGAATGTCAGAGCTACACAGTGGAAGTGTTCCTCATGGACAAGAGCAGCAAAAATCTCAAGCTGATATCTGGCTTTAAGACTACAGTCCAACAACTCAATGAACAGCTCATGAAGGTTTGCAATCACCAGCCATTCTCGTCACCTCTTTCAATTTATTTGTTTGGGCATCAAACTAATACTAGTTTTAACTAAATTGATTTTATGTTTGAGTTTTAGCAATATTTCTTACATTAGTAATAACCTGGCAACAATAACATGAAATTAGATCTACTTAAGTTGCTTGGTAAAACAAGTATTGCAGTAATGTCTTTGTCTTTATAAGAATCCCAATTATTGTCATCCCTCCACTGTCTTCCTAACTTTTTTCATGTCCCTGAAATATGTTCATATTTCTAAGATTCGTGCTACAATATTGAAATTACCATAAAACAAAATAAATTTACACACACATTTTTTAAAGAATGTTACGTAGCTTTTATATATCAAGATTTTAATTTGTATTTCCTTAAGGATTACTGACTATAACTGACTGCAACCGAGAGAATCTTCTATTTCTATGATAAACAAATACTGGCCATCAGAGACCAGCCAGTAACAAATCTTAAAAAATAAATGATAACAAGGACATAAAGATATAAGTTTAGAGATGGTTTTCCTTTTTCTGCTAATACATATCTGCTATCTTTGAGCAGGAGTTCAACTTGCCTCAAAATTACTGGGACATTTTCACCCTGTGGATTGGCTCTAAGAGTCTTGGTAAGTACATTGATTATTTCACCTTGTGGATTGGCTCTAAGAGTCTTGGTAATTACATTGATTATTTCACCTTGTGGATTGGCTCTAAGAGTCTTGGTAAGTACATTGATTATTTCACCTTGTGGATTGGCTCTAAGAGTCTTGGTAAGTACATTGATTATTTCACCTTGTGGATTGGCTCTAAGAGTCTTGGTAAGTACATTGGTTATTTATTTTCAACTGGAGATTTACGTACAATTTAAGAAGCACCTCTATATCTCGATGTATTTAAGAACCACCTCTATATCTCTATGTATTTAAGAACCACCTCTATGTATTTGTGGGCAAGAGCTTTTGAAATAAGTTGATATTCAGTCATGGATTAGAAAATTAATAAATGTCTGTATTTAAACAGTAGCACTCTTAAGTTTTTAAAACTGCCCAATACATTTGAGTTAACTCAATTCTTTTTAGATGACAAGCTATAATATTTTCTAACTCAAATTACAAAGTAAATTTTTTCCTGTACTTGTGGTTGCTACCAAATTTAAAAAAAATAAATTCAAATAGTTAGGTTTAATGGGTTGTATATTCATGTATGTGTATGTTAGAACATATGAAAGTGTTGACTTCAGTTAGCCGTATCCAGTATCATCACCTTGTTGATGCCTGGATGAGCCCAAAATATAGAAATGTCGCAAACCTTTGGTTTATAAAATGCATAATAGTTTTTGTGTGTTGATTATTTATATGTTAGACTATTTAATTTAACCAACTAACTACTGTTTGTCTCAAGATAAAAAAATGTACAAATATCATTGCTAACATTGCACATTTTTTGTCGTGCCAACAGAGCTGCAGCTCAAATTGGAACATGAAGTGGTCAAGGAGTTGCAGCAGTGGTACACACGGTGTGTTAACATGTTGACTGACCGCAGGAACCCTTCAGAGGAGGAGCCCATTTTAACATGGAGGAGGAACGTCAAAGTCAGCGTGGAAAAAGAAAAACAGGTGCCCTCATATACTTGGCCACGCTCCCCACCCTGTCCCTCCCCCTTGCATTGTGTGACTAATTATTGTTTAGTTAGGTTTCTATGCAATTAACTATTCAGGAATGTTTGATGTCTTTTCCAAACCTTATTTAATTTTTTTTTACTGAATGTCATCTTGCAATAACCATACAAAAAAACAACAACTTTGTATCTAGAATTCTATGCTCTTTCTTAATCTAATTAAGACACTGTGGTCGAGTGGCAGCGCGCTCGACTGGCGTACCGATGGTCACGGGTTCGAATCCATGTGAAGACAAGGATTTGTTCCCGTGGCCTAGGGCGTCCCTGAGTCACCCAGCTCCAAATGGGTACCTAACACTAGTTAGGCGGCTGGGTAATGCGTGGAACCCACAAAGCCGTGGCCTGTGAACGCTGCATCACTTTCCAACAGATCATCTGTCATGGTCTGTGGACGCAATTACCTTCTGCATAGAAGGAGCGTCCGTATAGGTAAGATAAGATAATTTGCTTAGTCTTTGATCTTTTAGAACACTTCCATATTTTATATAAGGCTTCTAAAAAGGTGAAAAAATTGTTATGCTATTGACATTAGGTGTTGTTATAAAAGAACCTGATTCTAGTAGATACAAGTGGTAAGGATAAATGTTACAGTTTTTGTTTCTGTTTTAACATTCTTTGTTCTTTTTTGGATTATTTTTATTTAAAAAGAGGCAGTTCAATAGTTGTGGTTTTTTATCATCAATTTTTTATCAGTTCTTGTTTCCTATATACAAGTCAGAACATTTTGACAATTGGAAACTAATTTCAGCCGAGGGCATTTAATTATAGTTACTGTGTGAGTCTGTGTGAGGAATAAAATGTTTATTCTGTGTTTAAATTGTAATATATTTATTGGGGTCTAGAGGGAGGAGGGATGTTGTCTGACTTTATTTATGTAAGGCTGCATCCATGGGAATACAAAGGTGGAACAAACGCTCTCCTTACTCATGGATTTTGATAAAATTTGCCAAAATAGTATTCCAAACATTGTTAACAATGTTCACATTGAAATTTTCCACTCGCACTGACAGCATTTAAATTTAAAAATAAATAAATCTGCGTCCAAAATAAGCTATGCATAAAACTGGGCAATGCAACAAGTTGCCATGGCAGTAGGATAATACCTCAGTCAATGCCAGCTTAAGAAAACTTAGTAAATCTACAATATGCAGACCAACAAAACTATTTGTAATTTGAGTGTCTTTTTTTTAACATGTATTAATCATGTATCTGATTATGTGTATGAAGGGGCCACCAGGTAATGAGTGCACAGCCTAGATCTAAATGAGTGCACAGTCTAGATCTAAATGAGTGCACAGCCTAGAGCTAAATGAGTGCACAGCCTAGAGCTAAATGAGTGCACAGCCTAGAGCTAAATGAGTGCACAGCCTAGAACTAAATGAGTGCCCAGCCTAGAGCTAAATGAGTGCACTGCATAGAGCTAAATGAGTGAACAGCCTAGAGCTAATTGAGTGCACAGCCTAGAACTAAATGAGTGCACAGCCTATGGCTAAATGAGTGCACTGCATAGAGCTAAATGAGTGCACAGCCTAGAGCTAAATGAGTGCACAGCCTAGAGCTAAATGAGTGCACAGCCTAGAGCTAAATGAGTGCAGTGTTTATTAGAAAGATCCATTCAGTAGTCATCTTGTGTATAGTTACATCTCTGTTAAGTGGGGAATGAATTAAAGTAATCTGAATTTGTGTTTCAGCTCCAACACCCAAAGGCTCTTGACTTGTTGTTCTACGAAGCGTGTCACAATTACCTGAGTGGACTTTACCCATGCAAGGACAAGGACACCATCAACTTTGCTGCCATCCTGTTTGCCCTCCAGCATCACGGGGCTACCAACATCAAGTCAATTTTATCAAAGTAAGGAGCAGATAACTTTTAACTGTAAATTTGACTTGAGGACAGGGAAGCCACTTGTAGCTATGATATAGGAGTTATGTGGGGTGAGACTGCTATCAGGCTGCGTAGAAAACAAGGGTTATTTAAAAAAGGGTAGAAGTACATAAAAAAAAACACAACTTAGCTGCAGAATTCATCAATCAAGGCCTTTCTATTAGTTTTTGTTTTCGTTTCTTTGCTGAAGAAGGCTTTTTGCAGATACATTGGTTTATTGTGGCATCATGTCAGGTTTATGCATACCCCTTTTTTGTGACCATTTTTGGCAGTGATATATTTCATCTATTTCCCTTTTTGAGTTCTTCTTTGACATTTTACTTATGTCATTAGTAATAAGTTAATTCTTCCAAGTTCGGCATTTTTTTCCCCACTAAATTTTTATAAAATGCTGAGGGTATAGGAGATCTTGTATAAATAAAAAAAAATTCCGGTGTGCAAAGGGGGGGGGGATGAACAATACAGAAGAAGTTTGTTTTATTTTAAGTTATCACTTGGAAATATGTGTCATCAATAATCCATGCAATTTACAAAAAGTTATCAACGCCCTTTAATCGTAACAAAAGTAACTCCATATATGAATTTTAAAAAGTGAAACTGACGGTGGTCTCAATAATTGACTCTGTTCTTGTTTCATGTTGGTGGATCAGATTGTCAAGTTTTTAAATTATAGATGGAGATTTAAAGGTTGCTGCTCAATACTTTGTGGTTACTCCTTATCTTGAATCTTACTTTTGATCTCTCTTATTGGATATGTGCAGCTTAACAATCTCACTGGGATCCTCCCGCCCCTCCCCCCACCCCCAATCTTGTCGTCTGCTCCAGTCTCAACCAGTCACAGCTCAAGGAGCTCATTCCAACAGCTGTCCTCAAAAACAAGGACACGAGTTCCTGGGTCAACAAGATCTCCAAGGAATACGCCACCATCAAGGACATTCCACAGGCGGTATGTAAACTATTACAAATAAAGACCTACTTAATGTCGGGAGGCCCTAGGTGAGAAAGTACTGAGCCCATGTAAAAAATAAAACTTTTGGACATCAATGACTTGTGTGATAAGTAGAAACATCAAACATTTGTTGCCATGACTTGAATCATTTATTTACATTGAACAAACATGAAGAACTCTTTGATGAATGATGAAAGGAAAGTGATAATATATAGCAATGGCATTTCTTTACTAAAACATGCACTAGTTCATTTACTTTATCCATTAGTCCATCCAATAAGAATTATTACCCAAAGGTCGGTGTCAGTCAGATAGTAACAAATTTGTTATAAAAAACTCTTTGGCTCCTGAAGAATATCGTAAAAATTGAAAATAAATTTGTAAGACTTTGAACAGATGAATCCAGTCATTGCAGTAGATTTTTTTTTGTTACAGCAACTGAAAGCTCAGTTCCTGACAGCCTGCCAGAGGCTCACAGTGTATGGCTCAGCTTTCTTCACTGGCACTATCCTCCCAGCCAACCGCAAGGTAAGGGACAGTCACTCTAACAGTGTAAGGGACAGTCACTCTAACAGTGTAGGTAAGAGACAGTTACTCTAACAGTGTAAGTAAGGGACAGTCACTCTAACAGTGTAAGTAAGGGACAGTCACTCTAACAGTGTAGGTAAGGGACAGTTACTCTAACAGTGTAAGTAAGGGACAGTCACTCTAAAAGTGTAAGTAAGGGACAGTCACTCTAAAAGTGTAGGTAAGGGACAGTTACTCTAACAGTGTAAGTAAGGGACAGTCACTCTAAAAGTGTAAGTAAGGGACAGTCACTCTAACAGTATAGGTAAGGGACAGTCACTCTAACAGTGTAAGTAAGGGACAGTCACTCTAACAGTATAGGTAAGGGACAGTCACTCTAACAGTGTAGGTAAGGGACAGTTACTCTAACAGTGTAAGTAAGGGACAGTCACTCTAAAAGTGTAAGTAAGGGACAGTCACTCTAACAGTGTAGGTAAGGGACAGTCACTCTAACAGTGTAAGTAAGGGACAGTCACTCTAACAGTGTAGGTAAGGGACAGTCACTCTAACAGTGTAAGTAAAGGACAGTCACTCTAACAGGATAAGTAAGGGACAGTCACTCTAACAGTGTAAGTAAGGGACAGTCACTCTAACAGTGTAGGTAAGGGAAAGTCACTCTAACAGTGTAAGTAAAGGACAGTCACTCTAAAAGTTTATGTAAGGGACAGTCACACAAACAAGCGGTGAATAAATCCTCCGCCGACCTTTACTCCCCTTAAATTTTCTGTGCCTGATAAAGCCTCAGTGCTATAGTTTAGTATATTTGGTCGCAAGCTATATGAATAAAATATTTCTAATAAGTGTTTCATACTTCCTGCTGCAAAAGGTCTAGAGGTAGGGCCGCACCCATTATGATTCAAAACTGTTTCCTGGCCAACTCTAGCAGATCTGATGCACCAAGGGATTCAAATAACATGTTCAAAAGATTTTGGGCTCTTTTTTAACTGGTCTTGTGCGTGGCTTGTGACATGATGTTCAAACAAATGTTTATGAACATAAGAACTAAATCATTTGTTCTCAAAATGCATGTCATTAATGACAAATTTTACAGATAATATTAAAAAAACTACCTTTATCTGTACCCTGGCTCAAAAAACAAACATGCTCCCTGTCCACACAACAAAATTTTTTCTTCTATTCACAAATGCTCCACCCTTTATATTCAGTCATCTCTCAGATGCAGTAATCTTTGGGTGAGCTGGAGTGATGTCACATTTGAAAAATATTAAGTCAATAATATCTATGTTCACTCACAAACTGCACAAATATCTTGATAAAAACTGCACAAATATCTATGTTCACTCACAAACTTCACACAAATATCCTATGTTCACACACAAACTTCACACAAATATCCTATGTTCACTCACAAACTTCACACAAATATCCTATGTTCACTCACAAACTTCACACAAATATCCTATGTTCACTCACAAACTTCACACAAATATCCTATGTTCACTCACAAACTTCACACAAATATCCTATGTTCACTCACAAACTTCACACAAATATCCTATGTTCACTCACAAACTTCACACAAATATCCTATGTTCACTCACAAACTTCACACACATCCTATGTTCACTCACAAACTTCACACACATATCCTATGTTCACTCACAAACTTCACACAAATATCCTATTTTCACTCACAAACTTCACACAAATATCCTCTGTTCACTCACAAACTTCACACAAATATCCTCTGTTCACTCACAAACTTCACACAAATATCCTCTGTTCACTCACAAACTTCACACAAATATCCTATGTTCACTCACAAACTCACAAACTAGTTCACACAAACTCACACAAATATCCTATGTTCACTCACAAACTTCACACAAATATCCTCTGTTCACTCACAAACTTCACACAAATATCCTATGTTCACTCACAAACTTCACACAAATATCCTATGTTCACTCACAAACTTCACACAAATATCTTGATACAAATAACACCTGAAATCTAAACTTGACAGTTACCAATTGAATTTCAAAATATATATGTTGACCTTTTATCTGTTTTTAGCCTTGAATGGTAATTTGCTTATAAAAGCCCTCAGCCTAGAGGGAGCACAGAGTGTTTAAAATACAAGTGCTTTAATAATATTCTATTAAGTGAGCAAATCTACCGTATATACTCGTTCTATAGCCCGTTCGTTCATAAGCCGACCCCCCTCTTTTGGAAAAGACTAGTATAAAAAATGTGTAACCCGTTCGTAAGCCGACCCCAAAAAATAATAGGACAGCTTAAACAAAATGGTACACATTTTTTAAAACTACAAGCTAAATCGGTCATTATGATTGTTTACTTTTGTTTAGGTTGAAGAACAAAGAGATTTGAACAACAGAGAAGATGGATGTCATTTTTTAGTGCAAAGTTAACTACTTTCAGCTTAAATGCTGCATCATAAGCCGATCATTTTCTCTTACACTATTACTTTTCAAGAAGAGGTTTAGTACAGTCGAAACCGCTTATGTCGATGGCGTTGGGGTATGAAAAATGGCGTCGACATAACCGATGATCGAGATAAAGGAAAATCAATATGGCGGCAAAATATTAACATGTGCTTGAAATTTCTTTATGTACATGATTAATTAGTTAGCGTTAATTAGTGATGGGATGACTTTATCGGAATCGTATCGGAACCCTAATATTTCTTCACTCTTTCCTAAGTCTAAGGTTGTAATTAATGTAATGACCGTTCGTTTTTAAGGACCGTTTAAAATTTAAATATAACTATAACCATGGTTCCCACTCAGGAAAACGGGAAAAAGTCGGGAATTCTTAAAAATAAATTCTCGGCCTTGAAAGTCGGGAAAAGTTATGACTAATCGGGAATTTATATATATATATACATATATATATACACATGTATCTATATTTATGCCGAAGTAAAGGACTTTGATTACGTCTCTGTCATGTTTCGATTCCATTTATTTAATGAAAAATAAGTTACCAGTTTATAATTGTCTGCGCATGCGCTAAAAGGTTAAAGTTTACGCTTCGCCGTGTCACAGTCGCGTTTGCCGTCGTATCAGCGAATTTAAAATACAAATAACAAATCAATATGGTTATTTTAAGTTTAATGCTTTTGATGTATATATATTTATGCCGAAGTAAAGGACTTTGATAAGGTCTCTGTCATGTTTCGATTCCATTTAATAATTTTAAAAAAAGTTACCAGTTTATAATTGTCTGCGCATGCGTTAAAAGGTCAAAGTTTTCGCCTCGCGTCGTCCCATGGCGCGTGTCACAGCCGATCGCGTTTGCAATGCCCGTCGAATCAGCAAATAAAAAAAAATAAACATATCAATATGGTAATTTTAAGTTTAATGCTTTTGACGTGCAGGATATCTGTTACTATCAGAACGCTCTCGAATTTCCTCAGTCAATCAAACTTGTAATATAAATAAAACTATTGTGGCCTTGACCGTTGATCACAGCACGCTGTGGGCTGTGTGTACTGACACAGTGACACAGTACTGTGTTAATCAGTTTCATCGTCACGCGCGTGTTAGTGTCACAGTCACTTATCTTACTGGTAACAAAGCAACAACAACAAACTTTTAAAAGAATAATAATTTATTAATTTTTTTATTTAATTATATAAAAACCACCGTCGATTCTCGATACAAACCTTTATTTTCAACCGACGAAAATCGAGTTAAGTTGCAAATTTGGCCCTCTTTTGTGCTCGAGATACTAGGTTTCGGCGACATAAAAGAATCGACATTACCGATGAGAAAATGCTAAGACAAAGAGAGAATTTGGCGGTTCCAATAAAAAACGTCGACATAATAGGGTGGTCGATATAACCGAGCTCGAGATAAGTGGGTTCGACTGTATTTCGAATATTATTGTTCAGAATATTATTATTTGAAAATATGATAAATTGGTGACTATATATAGGTACTACCCACTCTTAGTATAGTACTTTTCTTTTTATTTCCTACTATTTTGTACTACCTATCTTTGCCTTTGTGCTCTTTGTTAGGCAAGAGATACCAGTATTTTTTTGTTTCTTTGGTAAACAGTGGCGAAAACGCGTACATTAAAATTCTTTGTTTAAAACAAAATTTGTAAATCAATTTATGAAAACATTCACAAAAATAAATAAAATGAATAAATAAGATAAGTGCAGATGTTTAATAATAGTTTATAGCTTCTGGTAGACCAGTCGAATCTTGTTGAAACTAGACAACGACCTTGATGATCTACAATAACTACATAGATATTCAATGTACACGCAGAAATCATCTATGACCCGCTCGTAAGCCGACCCCCCAACCTTTTCCCCCTAGATTTTGTATTAAAAAAAGGTCGGCTTTAGAACGAGTATATACGGTACTCTATATATTTTTCATTAAAGTCCCAGCACACATACCCACCACGTCACAGAAACAAGACGTTGCTGATATTGACTCTATGCTTACCTCCCCCAGCCTTCCAGTGCCAACACTCCATGCTATGTCGGTGTCAATGACATTGGTCTTCACATCATCAGCATTCAAACAAAGGTCAGTCATTCTCTTACTAGCTGTGCTCCAAATTTTGTTAAAAAATTAACAAGTGATGTTGTCAAAGGTGAAACTGACATGGGGTTAAGAAATAATAATTGTAGAAAACTTGGCCCACACGTGGCTCATTCAAGATAACTTGGCCCAAACATGGCTCAAACAAGACAACTTGGCCCACACATGGCTCAAACACCTCAAGCACAGAGGCCACCCAAGCAGTTGGACATATAGAACCCAGAAAGTCAACATAATGAATTTTAAGTCTATGAATGTACTTACATCTTTTTCTTTTTTTGTTTTCAAAATCCATCAGATTCTCTTGCACTGATTCTTTGCTATAACTCTGTCAGTGGATATGTGGTGCTGATCAACTTGTTTGTTCATGGCAATAAACTGAGTAACAATGCCATCAATAAACTGAGTAACAAAGCCATCAATAAACTGAGTAACAATGCCATCAATAAACTGAGTAACAAAGCCATCAATAAACTGAGTAACAATGCCATCAATAAACTGAGTAACAATGCCATCAATAAACTGAGTAACAAAGCCATCAATATAAAATTACCCACTCCCACTTTTAACAAAGTCATTTTAAATAAATAATAAAAGTAAAATATTTACAAGTTGGACATCTAGCATTTAATGTAAAAAAGTTTTAAAAAATGGAACAGTTCAAGATTTCAATGGAAGGGGACAGAAACTGGAACAGGAGATTTTATATCATGGAATTGAGGGTTTACAAATTCATTTCATGAAACCTCTATAACTATCTTAATTATAGTTAATTTTGAGCTTATTTATTGTCTTAAAACAGGAATCACAGAATGATGATAGTGTTCTAGTACTTAGTGTAATTAATGAGTCTTTCCTTCTCAACACTGTAATCTCTTTTTTTTTAATGTCAGTTGCTTGTTTGAATCTATTGAGTGTATTGAGTTATTTCAATTGAATCTGTGCAACTCTTGTCACCAGCAAATGGTTCAGTCCCTTGAATACAGAGAGATTTCCTGGAGACACATACAAGAGAATACCATGCTAGAGGTAAGAGACAAAGATTGGACTTTCTGAGTATATTTTGTTGTTGGTATTATTATGGAGGGGTGGCTTTTTTTGGTATTATGGAGGGGTGGCTTTTTTGGTATTATTATGGAGGGGTGGCTTTTTTGGTATTATTATGGAGGGGTGGCTTTTTTGTATTATTATGCAGGGGTGGCTTTTTTGGTATTATGGAGGGGTGGATATTTTGGTATTATGGAGGGGTGGCTTTTTGGTATTATTATGGAGGGGTGGCTTTTTTGGTATTATGGAGGGGTGGCTTTTTTGGTATTATTATGCAGGGGTGGTTTTTTTGTATTATTATGCAGGGGTGGCTTTTTTGGTATTATGGAGGGGTGGATATTTTGGTATTATGGAGTAGTGGCTTTTTTGGTATTATTATGGAGGGGTGGCTTTTTTCGTATATCATTAGATTTTTGCATTGCATGGGTGGCAAAAATCTTGGCTTGCACTAACTGTAACTGGGCACTGACTTTCATCCTTAATTTTAATTTTATAACCACAAATTACACAGCAGTGAAAAGGTGTGTGAATCTGTGGTGGGGGAGGGGGTGCACTGTCTACAACACCTGTGGTGGGGGAGGGGGTGCACTGTCTACAACACCTGTGGTGGGGGAGGGGGTCCACTGTCTACACCACCTGTGGTGGGGGAGGGGGGGGCAAATAATACAATTATTAATTTGCTTAAAATTAAGGCACTGACGACTGTCAATCGAATCAAAATGACAAGAACTGTGACATAAAAGAAAATTGATTTTGATTTCTTATTATAATAAAATAAAAATTAATCTTAAAAATGCGAAAGAGACGGGATATGCAGAGGTAAACATTACACACACAGCGAAACAGGCGAAGTGCTGTGTGCTACCAGGACATGATTAACTTGTGTAACTAAAGAGTAACGCACCAAAAAGTAGAAGGCGTTTCAGTTTAAGTGGGATATTTCATGGCATTCTATAATATACTATTGCAAGTTTGGATATTTTGTCATATACGGTAAGTGCTTTGGATGTTAGTAATTTAAGGCAAATTGGACTTATATAAAAATGATAATTACTATAAATTCTATAAATCACATGTAATATAAATATAATATTTTCTTATTTAATAGTAATAATAGAGGGTCCTCCTGAGTGTTTACAGTGATTTTGTAATTTTATAGCAATTTTATTGTTTTCAAGGTGCCCTAAAATCATAAAAAAATGGTGACACTAAAATTATTTAAAAACATATATTAAGCCATGCAAGCCTATTTGAATATTTTTTATTGTTTGGCATATTGAATTTTATTTTATTGTTACCTAGGAATTATTTAGGCTTCAAAATTAAGAAATTTCATATAATTTACATATAATTTATTAGGTACATTTCTAATGATCATTTTAGTTCATTCAATTCTCTTTAATAATTTATGAAATTTTCTGTATAAATTAGTTTATTTTATATTTTATATATAAACTAGTGTATCACCCGTCACAAATGATGGAAGTTTTCAAAATAAATACACAACAGATTAAAAAATAACGTAATACAGAACTTTCATTTATTTTTATTTTATTCATTTATTTCCCTATCGAAAAATTTTATGAGGACGTTCGAAAAGAGTTATTTTTTTGTACTGTAATTTGGTACGCTGCTTTCTAAAATTAGTAGCGTCATGGACAGGACAGACATGACGTGACATACATTGCAAAATATGTATATTGATTTTTCAAAGTAAGTTGAGAGCCTGTAAAATGGCAGTCCATAATGTCTCTGTCTCACAAGGTTTATCTGTAAAAAAAATTCATTAGCTTTAGGCAGAATTAAAGATAATTAATGGAAAGTGAGGTTAGAAATTTTGGCAATACTGCCAGCTAAGGTCCATTAGTGGAAAGTGAGGTTAGAAAGTTTGGCAACACTGCCAGCTAAGGTCCATTAGTGGAAAGTGAGGTTAGAAAGTTTGGCAACACTGCCAGCTAAGGTCCATTAGTGGAAAGTGAGGTTAGAAATTTTGGCAATACTGCCAGCTAAGGTCCATTAGTGGAAAGTGAGGTTAGAAAGTTCGGCAACACTGCCAGCTAAGGTCCATTAGTGGAAAGTGAGGTTAGAAAGTTCGGCAACACTGCCAGCTAAGGTCCATTAGTGGAAAGTGAGGTTAGAAAGTTCGGCAACACTGCCAGCTAAGGTCCATTATGATGATTATCACTTGAAATATATGTACGATATCTAAGTTCAATTATCAGCTGTCAGATCTAGTATCCTTTCATGGATGTTCCAAGGTGAAGAGTTTACACACTCTGCATCTGCAATATGATATTTGTTAAGCCCAAGCAATGGCTGGCTGGCCACCTGAAGAGTTTACACACTCTGCAATATGATATTTGTTAAACCCAAGCAATGGCTGGCTGGCCACCTGAAGAGTTTACACACTCTGCAATATGATATTTGTTAAGCACAAGCAATGGCTGGCTGGCCACCTGAAGAGTTTACACACTCTGCAATATGATATTTGTTAAACACAAGCAATGGCTGGCTGGCCACTTGAAGAGTTTACACACTCTGCAATATGATATTTGTTAAACACAAGCAATGGCTGGCTGGCCACCTGAAGAGTTTACACACTCTGCAATATGATATTTGTTAAACACAAGCAATGGCTGGCTGGCCACCTGAAGAGTTTACACACTCTGCAATATGATATTTGTTAAACACAAGCAATGGCTGGCTGGCCACTTGAATGCATCATTCAGCAATATGATATTTGTTAAACCCAAGCAATGGCTGGCTGGCCACCTGAAGAGTTTACACACTCTGCAATATGATATTTGTTAAACACAAGCAATGGCTGGCTGGCCACCTGAAGAGTTTACACACTCTGCAATATGATATTTGTTAAACCCAAGCAATGGCTGGCTGGCCACCTGAAGAGTTTACACACTCTGCAATATGATATTTGTTAAACACAAGCAATGGCTGGCTGGCCACTTGAAGAGTTTACACACTCTGCAATATGATATTTGTTAAACACAAGCAATGGCTGGCTGGCCACTTGAAGAGTTTACACACTCTGCAATATGATATTTGTTAAACCCAAGCAATGGCTGGCTGGCCACCTGAAGAGTTTACACACTCTGCAATATGATATTTGTTAAACACAAGCAATGGCTGGCTGGCCACCTGAAGAGTTTACACACTCTGCAATATGATATTTGTTAAACACAAGCAATGGCTGGCTGGCCACCTGAAGAGTTTACACACTCTGCAATATCATATTTGTTAAACACAAGCAATGGCTGGCTGGCCACCTGAATGCATCATTAACAAATTGCCAAATAGTCATGGTTGTGAATTCCTACACCTTCATTATTTTATTTTTTTTACATTTAGTAGTCAGGGTTACACCTGTTAAATAAATTAAATTACCTTTTTTTTTGAACCAGGTCAAAGTTCTAAAGCCTAATGTCAGAGGACCTTCTACGAGGGGCGTCATTGAAATCAGAACACGGCAGGCTGGACTTATTGACCATTTAATGCAGCAACTGGAGCGTATGCACAGAGACTACGTCAACAGATAAATGAATTAATTCCTTTTAGATTATACAATTATGAAATATGACAAACATATCATGACTTTGCTTCAACTGCTCTCTCTAGATTTTTTAGTCCCTCAAATTTTAATGCAGCATTTTGTAGCTAGTGAGCGGAAGGGGGCTTAATTTGCTCTACTTCAGAGTAGAGTTAGTGCACTTGGGCTCATAAGGGATGTCATGTTGTTGGAATTTGTCTCTTAGATATCTTGACTTGGGGAGTTTCATTAGAAATGTCTTTAGGGGACATATCTCTCTTCTTGGCCTGGCAGAACTTCACACTACTATTTAGTCAAACCTTGTTAAAAATACTGAAAGAAATATTGGGGAAAAAATATGTTATGGTTTAATGAAATATTGGGGAAAAAATTTGTTAAGGTCATCGAAAAGTAGTTAATAATAATATTAATGGATAACACAATAAGACATTGGTTAGAACAATTACCTTTTAAAAAGCGTCTTTAATTTAAAAAAATTTGTACACTTCTCTGGTTGGAATAAATCTCTGCATTCAGGGTCTCTTTCTGCATGACCACTTAATTCATAATGATATGATGATAAAGCATTTTCTGGCTAGGATTATATAGTGGCTGTGTCCCTTTGACATTTTCACTGACTCAAGTTCAGATGTATTTATTTTTTGTAAGTGTTGCTGAGTGATGTTAATGATGATTTGATAAAACATTGAGCCACAAATTAGGGGCCACATTGAGCCACAAATTATGGGCCACATTGAGCCACAAATTAGGGGCCACGTTGAGCCACAAATTAGGGGCCACTTTGAGCCACAAATTAGGGGCCACAAATTAGGGGCCACGTTGAGCCACAAATAAAGGGGCCACATTGATCCACAAATTAGGGGCCACGTTGAGCCACAAATTATTGGCCACGTTGAGCCACAAATAAAGGGGCCACGTTGCGCCACAAATTAGGGGCCACATTGAGCCACAAATTAGGGGCCATGTTGAACAACAAATTAGGGGCCATGTTGAGCAACAAATTAGGGACCTTACAGGAATGTGGACTAGAGTCCAGAGCTCTGCAAATGGCCTTAAGTACTACAGAGAGCTATCTACTTGGATCAAATAGATCATTACTATCCTAGTGTCCTATTATTGAAACTGTTTTCATTTTATCAAACTGTTGAAATAACAATTTTAAACTTGCTGGGCTATAAAACCTGAAAATATCCATGGTACACCTTTTGGATTCACATGTTCATGTATCCATATCACACCATTGTATCCATGCCCTGCTCTTCTTTTTATGGAATTATGTACCATTTTGATTCATCATCACAAACACTAACTAAAAATGGTCTGTTTAGTTGTCATGGAGAAAATGAACAGAGAGACTCTCTAAATAAAATAGTCATAAAAACAACAGCCAATCAAAACTTCACCAATCATAAAGGGACAGCACTGTTGCAAAAATATAGCAAAACAACGCAAAAACTGTATGCCTTATTACTTGCTTGTCTTGTTAATTAAATTCTGACAATGATGTGTCACTTACTGCTTATATTATATGGTTGTTGAATCTGCATAAATTGTGATAGTATGTATGATAAATAAGTACACTGTACACACATACATGTATATATGGTTTATTTTGGATGTGACATATGTACATATGACATAATGATTTATGACTAGTTCTTTCTAATTTTGCCTTTAGAAGTTAATGTCAGAGACAGGTGTGGAAATCATTTTATAACTTTATTGCTGTAGAATTTTGTTCACTTCACTTCGGCTTGTCTCACCCTGTATCAGAATTTGGATTAGTTAGTGGCTGTGTTTGTATTAGTTAGTGGCTGTGTTTGGATTAGTTGGTGGCTGTGTTTGGATTAGTTGGTGGCTGTGTTTGGATTAGTTAGTGGCTGTGTTTGGATTAGTTAGTGGCTGTGTTTGTATCAGTTAGTGGCTGTGTTTGGATTAGTTAGTGGCTGTGTTTTGATCAGTTAGTGGCTGTGTTTGAATTTTGTTTGATTTATTGAGTAATACGGCGCCATTCATTGCTGAGAAATTGAGAGATAGAGAGAGAGAGATACTTTAGAAAGTGAAAGAGAGATAAAAGGAGTGAAAAAGTGGGAGAGAGAAGAAGACAGAAAATATTATAAAAGACATGCCCGTAGGTTGTGGTTGAAACTGTGATCACACAGACTTGTGCCTTGTTTGTGCCTTGTTTGTGCCTTGTTTGTGCTTTTAAATAAAGATTTTGTTATTACTACAAAAAATATTATCTTGTGTTTATTATTATTTCATTTATTGCTTACTAAATCCTATGTTGTCATGCATTCAGTTACTGCAAACTGCAAATAGTATTTTATGTTTTCATACTTTCAGTTACTACACATAATATCTTACATTGTCATATTTGCAGTTAGAGTTAGAGCATAAAATATCATATAAAACTGAAAAGTAGAAATATGTCAAAGGAAATGGTACCTCATATTTATATGTTAATCTATAGTTTATGCCCCCCCTTGAATCAAAATAAAATTTGTAATTTTTTCTCACTCAACAAAAAAACAACACAAAAAAACAAAACAATGCCTTATAGTTATAATTTTTGTATTAAATTAATCTTGTAACTTAAAAACGTTGTCACTACAACTACAATAAAACAAGAAAACTATTTTATGTGAAGACATTGCCAAGTACACATTTCAACCTGCCTTACTATACAAATGCTCCTACTTCTATACAGAAGATTATTGCGTCCTACGTTCTGTTAAGAACGCAAGTGACGCAGCGTTCACCGGCCACGACTATGAGTAACAGGGACCAGGCTATTCCCAAGTGACGCAGCGTTCACCGGCCACGACTATGAGTAACAGGGACCAGGCTATTCCCAAGTGACGCAGCGTTCACCGGCCACGACTATGAGTAACAGGGACCAGGCCCAGGCTATTCCCACTGGACCAACCAACCACTGTGCCCCGTAAAACCTGCAAGAAATTTTATCAAATTAAACAATAGTGAAAATGACACTTACATTTGAATAATCAAAAAGTATGAGCAAATGAAAGCCTCTGCATTAAAAAAAAATAATAATAACGTGTCCCATGTTCCCCTGCGAATAAAGACTCTCACATGGGCGGCTAACCACTTTGGGACGCATATGAAACTATGTCCACTCAAAACTGGGGGCGGTCCAGTCATGGTGTTGGGCCAAAGACGACATTGGGGGGGGGGTGCAGACTTTGCTTACTTGCAAATAGTAAGGTCACGAATTGGGTTTATCCTGTGAGACTCCAACCATGGAATAGAATATTCACTTTGAATCTTTTTATTAATGAATGCCAGTAGCTGTCAAATATTTTGGACTGCAGGGGTGGGGTTGTAAAGGGCGCGGGGCCTCATCCTGGGTGCCTACATCAGTAAGTGCCAAATTGGACTTAAGAAAGAATCTTCATTTCTATTGAGCTATTACATTTTGACCTAAATAACCCATAAAAACAGAATATTGATAATTAAATTAAGTCTAGTAAAGTAAATGAGTTTCTTAAAATATTTTTTTAATTTTTTTTTATTTCTTTCTTAATTCAATGTGAGCAGCAGAAGCGTAACTGGGTTTTCCGCGCCCTTTGCTAATTTGCTTTTGGCGCCCTTGGCTAATTTGCTTTTGGCGCCCTTTACAATTATAATCCAAAAGGTAGGAAAATACTAAATTTAAATTACTTGAAGGATTAGCCCTCGGCGCCCTTGACAACTGCCCCGATGCCAAGTAATTGTTACGCCTCTGGTCATATATATGTAAAATATGCTATTTCAGTCAATTGTGTATATAGAATGTGAATATAACATTAGTAATGTATATATAAAATATGCTGTTTCGGTTAATTGTGTATGTTTGTATGTGATTTCCTGTTATAATAAAGGCTCAAAAACATTGCCAACATACTTTTCTTTTTACAATTGTTTTGACTTATCTGCTTCCAAGAAATACTTAGCGAACGATTTTGTGGAAAACAGATTAAAACGGAAAATTTTCTTGGAAAAAGTAATAAAAACCAACTATCTATTGTTTGATAATTAAGCTGAGATGACATATCGAATGTATGACTAACAGAGATACGTCCATCTAGCCAGCTTGACATCAGGGTATCAATTATTATACGTCCATCAAGCCACCTGGACACCAGGGTATCAATTATTATACTCCATCAAGCCAGCTGGACACCAGGGTATCAATTATTATATGTCCATCAGCCAGCTGGACACCAGGGTATCAATTATTATACTCCATCAAGCCAGCTGGACACCAGGGTATCAATTATTATACTCCATCAAGCCAGCTGGACACCAGGGTATCAATTATTATCTGTCCATCTAGCCAGCTGGACATCAGGGTATCAATTATTATATGTCCACCAAGCCAGCTGGACACCAGGGTATCAAATATTATACCTCCATCAAGCCAGCTGGACACCAGGGTATCAATTATTATACCTCCATCAAGCCAGCTGGATATCAGGGTATCAATTATTATACCTCCATCAAGCCAGCTGGACACCAGGGTATCAATTATTATACCTCCATCAAGCCAGCTGGATATCAGGGTATCAATTATTATACCTCCATCAAGCCAGCTGGACACCAGGGTATCAATTATTATACTCCATCAAGCCAGCTGGACACCAGGGTATCAATTATTATACTCCATCAAGCCAGATGGACACCAGGGTATCAATTATTATATGTCCATCAAGCCAGCTGGACACCAGGGTATCAATTATTATACCTCCATCAAGCCAGCTGGATATCAGGGTATCAATTATTATATGTCCATCAAGCCAGCTGGACACCAGGATATCAATTATTATACTCCATCAAGCCAGCTGGACACCAGGGTATCAATTATTATACTCCATCAAGCCAGCTGGACACCAGGGTATTAATTATTATCTGTCCATCTAGCCAGCTGGACATCAGGGTATCAATTATTATATGTCCACCAAGCCAGCTGGACACCAGGGTATCAATTATTATACCTCCATCAAGCCAGCTGGACACCAGGGTATCAATTATTATATGTCCATCAAGCCAGCTGGATATCAGGGTATCAATTATTATATGTCCATCAAGCCAGCTGGACACCAGGGTATCAATTATTATACTCCATCAAGCCAGCTGGACACCTGGTTATCAATTATTATACTCCATCAAGCCAGCTGGACACTAGGGTATCAATTATTATACTCCATCAAGCCAGCTGGACACCAGGGTATCAATTATTATATGTCCATCTAGTCAGCTGGACATCAGGGTATCAATTATTATATGTCCACGAAGCCAGCTGGACACCAGGGTATCAATTATTATACCTCCATCAAGCCAGCTGGACGACAGGGTATCAATTATTATACTCCATCAACCCAGCTGGACACCAGGGTATCAATTATTATACTCCATCAAGCCAGCTGGACACCAGGGTATCAATTTTTATACTCCATCAAGCCAGCTGGACACCAGGTTATCAATTATTATACCTCCATCAAGCCAGCTGGACACCAGGGTATCAATTATTATACCTCTATCAAGCCAGCTGGACAAAAGGGTCTCAATTATTATATGTCCATCAAGCCAGCTGGACATCAGGGTATCAATTATTATATGTCCATCTAGCCAGCTGGACACCAGGGTATCAATTATTATATGTCCATCAAGCCAGCTGGACACCAGGGTATCAATTATTATATGTCCATCTAGCCAGCTGGACACCAGGGTATCAATTATTATATGTCCATCAAGTCAGCTGGACATCAGGGTATCAATTATTATATGTCCATCTAGCCAGCTGGACACCAGGGTATCAATTATTATACTCCATCAAGCCAGCTGGACACCAGGGTATCAATTATTATCTGTCCATCTAGCCAGCTGGACATCAGGGTATCAATTATTATATGTCCACCAAGCCAGCTGGACACCAGGGTATCAAATATTATACCTCCATCAAGCCAGCTGGACACCAGGGTATCAATTATTATACCTCCATCAAGCCAGCTGGATATCAGGGTATCAATTATTATACCTCCATCAAGCCAGCTGGATATCAGGGTATCAATTATTATACCTCCATCAAGCCAGCTGGACACCAGGGTATCAATTATTATACTCCATCAAGCAAGCTGGACACCAGAGTATCAATTATTATACTCCATCAAGCCAGATGGACACCAGGGTATCAATTATTATATGTCCATCTAGCCAGCTGGACACCAGGGTATCAATTATTATACCTCCATCAAGCCAGCTGGATATCAGGGTATCAATTATTATATGTCCATCAAGCCAGCTGGACACCAGGATATCAATTATTATACTCCATCAAGCCAGCTGGACACCAGGGTATCAATTATTATACTCCATCAAGCCAGCTGGACACCAGGGTATCAATTATTATCTGTCCATCTAGCCAGCTGGACATCAGGGTATCAATTATTATATGTCCACCAAGCCAGCTGGACACCAGGGTATCAATTATTATACCTCCATCAAGCCAGCTGGACACCAGGGTATCAATTATTATATGTCCATCAAGCCAGCTGGATATCAGGGTATCAATTATTATATGTCCATCAAGCCAGCTGGACACCAGGGTATCAATTATTATACTCAATCAAGCCAGCTGGACACCTGGGTATCAATTATTATACTCCATCAAGCCAGCTGGACACTAGGGTATCAATTATTATACTCCATCAAGCCAGCTGGACACCAGGGTATCAATTATTATATGTCCATCTAGTCAGCTGGACATCAGGGTATCAATTATTATATGTCCACGAAGCCAGCTGGACACCAGGGTATCAATTATTATACCTCCATCAAGCCAGCTGGACGACAGGGTATCAATTATTATACTCCATCAACCCAGCTGGACACCAGGGTATCAATTATTATACTCCATCAAGCCAGCTGGACACCAGGGTATCAATTTTTATACTCCATCAAGCCAGCTGGACACCAGGTTATCAATTATTATACCTCCATCAAGCCAGCTGGACACCAGGGTATCAATTATTATACCTCTATCAAGCCAGCTGGACAACAGGGTCTCAATTATTATATGTCCATCAAGTCAGCTGGACATCAGGGTATCATTTATTATATGTCCATCTAGCCAGCTGGACACCAGGGTATCAATTATTATATGTCCATCAAGCCAGCTGGACACCAGGGTATCAATTATTATATGTCCATCTAGCCAGCTGGACACCAGGGTATCAATTATTATATGTCCATCAAGCCAGCTGGACTCCAAGGTATCAATTATTATATGTCCATCAAGTCAGCTGGACATCAGGGTATCAATTATTATATGTCCATCTAGCCAGCTGGACACCAGGGTATCAATTATTATACGTCCATCAAGCCAGCTGGACACCAGGGTATCAATTATTATATGTCCATCAAGCCAGCTGGACACCAGGATATCAATTATTATATGTCCATCAAGTCAGCTGGACATCAGGGTATCAATTATTATATGTCCATCAAGCCAGCTGGACACCAGGGTATCAATTATTATATGTCCACCAAGCCAGCTGGACACCAGGTTATCAATTATTATGTGTCCATCAAGCCAGCTGGACATCAGGGTATCAATTATTATATGTCCATCAAGTCAGCTGGACACCAGGGTATCAATTATTATATGTCCATCAAGCCAGCTGGACATCAGGGTATCAATTATTATATGTCCATCAAGTCAGCTGGACACCAGGGTATCAATTATTATATGTCCATCAAGC
Source organism: Ampullaceana balthica (assembly GCA_944989445.1). Classification (NCBI taxonomy): domain Eukaryota; kingdom Metazoa; phylum Mollusca; class Gastropoda; family Lymnaeidae; genus Ampullaceana; species Ampullaceana balthica. Next base: position 17,262 of record CALYLW010000591.1, on the reverse strand, counting down.
CAGCTGGACACCAGGGTATCAATTATTATATGTCCACCAAGCCAGCTGGACACCAGGGTATCAATTATTATATGTCCATCTAGCCAGCTGGACGTCCACCAAGCCAACTGGACCGTCCACCAAGCCAGCTGGACGTCCACCAAGCCAACTGGACCGTCCATCAAGCCAGCTGGACACCAGGGTATCAATTATTATACGTCCATCTAGCCAGCTTGACACCAGGGTATCAATTATTATACGTCCATCTAGCCAGCTGGACACCAGGATATCAATTATTATATTGCGAGTGCTCAACACAGAGCCTGCCATTCCGGTTTTCTTTGGTTATTAAATTTATGCCGGTCACCAATGTTTAGGCCATCGAAGGTAACGATCTTATTACTAGTGAAAATTGATCCGGTTTTTTAAGGTGACTTACCGTACTTAATACTTAATACTGATTCAGGTGTATTTAGCACGCGTACATTCAGACAATCGCTTGTCACTTGTCCCTCAAAAACAATTTAATGACTTATCTCTCCAAGACTCTTCCTACTCTGAATGTTACTCCCTCGCAGACAAGCAACGTTTATTTGTAAATCCCTTATATTAACTTCGCGGCCGTCTCTGTCGTCATCTCATCATCTCTCTCATCATCTCATCATCTCATGGGCGGGCGGAAAAACAAAAGTCGAAAATGACCCACTTCCCGTGATTCGATCGAGCTGAAATTTGGCACACTGACCCGTCTGACCTAACAATGCATCGTATCGTAATTAAATTAATGCATTTTTAGTTTATCCTTATATGAGGTATGTAATTCAAATTCACGGTTTGTTATTGTTTTTTTCCCACGTGAAATTTTGAGCTGACGCATTGAGGCGACCCAACGAAGCGACGGGGCGCTTCTGTTTACATTTTACGTGTCACTCTGAGCTCGATCAAGCGAATCGGTGACCAGACTTTTCCCCTCTCCCCTCCCCCCCCCCACTAGGGTTATGATGCAAAGTTGAGTTAAGACAGATTCAGTCTGTAAATGTTTGAAAATAATCAATACTGTTAGTTATGTCTCATATATAAGGGATTTATAGTCAAAAACTTTGTTTTTACAGGTTTGTTTTATTAAATCCCTTATATTATCTTCACCGCCGTCTCATAATCTCTCTCATCATCTCATGGGCTGGGCGGGCGGAAAAAGAAAAGTCAAAAATGACCCACTTCCCGTGATTCGATCGAGCTGAAATTTGGCACACGGACCCGTCTGACATAACAATGCATCGTATCAAAATTTCAGATCGATCGAACGTACCGTAATTAAATTAATGCATTTTTAGTTTATCCTTATATGAGGTATGTAATTCAAATTCACGGTTTGTTATTGTTTTTTTGCCACGTGAAATTTTGAGCTGACGCATTGAGGCGACCCAACGAAGCGACGGGGTGCTTTTGTTTACATTTTACGTGTCACGCTGAGCTCGGTCAAGCGAATCGGTGACCAGACTTTTCCCCTCTCCCCCTCCCCCCACCCCTCCCCCCCTAGGGTTATGAAGCAAACTTGAGTTAAGACAGATTCAGTCTGTAAATGTTTGAAAATAATCAATACTGTTAGTTATGTCTCATATATAAGGGATTTATAGTCAAAAACTTTGTTTTACGGGTTTGTTTTTTTAGTTTATCTATAGTCTATATATAAGCATCGGTACCCGTCTGCTTTGTTGACATCCATGAGTTCACCACGTGAACACAACACCGCAGTATAAAACGTTGGGCGGGCGCTTATGAGGTGTTTGGTATAAAAAAAATAGTGGTGAAAAAGATGTGTGGGCTTCAGACGTGAATTTTAAAGAGTTTTTATTATAAGTTTTAAAAAATAGCTTTAAAAACAAAGTTTTTGACTATAAATCCCTTATATATGAGACATAACTAAAAGTAGTGATTATGTTAAAAGCGTGTCCTTTTTTAAAAAAGATTTTTTAAATATTTAATTATTCATATGAAAATCAACAACAATGTTGCGGCGTGCCTTTCGATTGGTACTGGCGGATAGCGGAAATTTTGTCAATTGCAAAAAGTATACTTATTAGGGGGTGGCTGATATGTTTTTTTTACTCTTTGTCGGATAGTGATAGTTCAGCCCTAATATTTGCCGGATCCGGATATCTCTGGATTTAAGTGTAAGAGCTAAAGGGGTTTACTTTACTACTCTCTGTTCAGTACTTTATTCTATTTATTATTTATTAAAATATGTATCATCTGACAAGAATAACACCATTAGTTAAATCATTAAACCTTGAAACACTAGAGGATAGAAGAACCAAGAGCAAAGTAGTAATCATACATAAAGCAATTAATTCTAATTTAGAAATACAACACAAAGATAACTTAATACAACCCTCAGATAGACATAAGGATAAAAACACATTTCTTATTCCGTATGCAAGAACAAACACATACAAATTTTCATTCTTCCCGTCCGGAATTCGGGCGTGGAATGGGTTGCCTGAAGAATCCAGGAAAACCAACACTTTATCAACATTTAAATCTCTAGCAAAAATGCAGGACTAAACACAAACCATAGATAAGCGTAGGACGCAATAATCTTCTGTATAGAAGGAGCGTCTGTAAACAGATAAGATAAGATAAGATTTGGAGAGTATCTGCTATCTACAATGACAGTCTGTGACACTGTCAGCGTCAACTATGAACATATTATAATGAATTGACAAATATTAATTATATTAAAATACTGTAGTTGTAAAAGTTGGATTTTCCCAAGGAAATACTTTGCCCCTATTCATTTAATCTTTCTCTTCAAATCGAAACAATTTTTTTCTTTTTAAACCCACGTTAATATATTAATGTATTAATGTGTCTCTCCCAAATTTTGCAATTTATGTTTTTAGGAAATAAAATTATCGGGGAAAACGTGTGCTGACTTATCAATATTTGAGCCTTAAAGATAACATTATAACACATTTATATATAACAAATATTCCGAGAAATGTTGTTATCATCATACCTTTGACATAATAACCATGTATATTCTCTGCAGTGATCGAATGTTCGTTCCCAGTACAGGACTGTTTCTGAAGTCTCCTTGTAACTAGGGCAATTAAGAATAGCGTGGATCAACGTTTCCCCCCATTTCTTATAAAGATATATTGGATTTACATAACCTTCGTCACATTTCACTATGGCTGAAGTAAAACCGTGAGTTCACTACCATTTAATTTATTGAGATGAGTTGTTTAACATAAAGTCTTAAAGTTTGGTACCGTTGTTAAGCTGCCAAATAAAATAACTCGCACAATATTTCTGTTCCACTGCCGTGTGTGGCTCGCCTCAATCTATTGGCTATCTTTGTACTTTTATTGTATTGTATTTGTTTTTTCTGTTACGTAACTGTGTGCCAGACACGTTGATCTGATATTTTGCGCAATGTAAAAACTAAAAATTGGAGGACGCCCCCTTTTCTAATTAATGTATTAAGTTGTTCACTTATTATAATGTGACGTTGGCACCCGGGGACAAATGTACCCCTCTGATCCCCCACTCGCTACGCCTCTGCTGTGTGTACCAGAAGCCTAACGTTATGAAATCTACGGATGGTAGGTCTGAAACAGCATCTTCTAGTTATGGGAAATTCTTTGGAAGAACTGGAAGATGCTGGAAAGGCTGGCTCAGAATGGGAATATCTGGAGGACTCTCGTTGGTGGCCTATGAGAGGCTTGCTCAGGAGAGGGATATCTGGAGGACTCTCGTTGGAGGCATATGAGAGGCTGGTCCAGAGGAGGAATGTTTGGGGGACTCTCGTTGGTGTCCTATGAGAGGCTGGGGCACGGTGGTCGAGTGGCAGCGCGCTCGGCTGGCGTACCGATGGTCACGGGTTCGAATCCATGCAAAGGCAAGGATTTGTTCCCGCGGCCTAGGGCGCCCCTAAGTCACCCAGCTCCGAATGGGTACCTAACACTAGTTAGGCGGCTGGGTAATGCGTGGAACCCACAAAGCCGTGGCCTGTGATCGCTGCATCACTTGCCAACAGATCATCTGTCATGGTCTGTGGACGCAATTATCTTCTGTTTAGATAAGATAAGGTCCAGGAGAGGAATATCTGGAGGACTCTCGTTGGTGGCCTATGAGAGGCTGACACAGGAGAGGAATGGAGGACTCTCGTTGGTTGCCTATGTAGACGTTGACGCTGATCGTCTGCTGCTCGCTCCTCTTGGACGAGAAGCTCAAACAAGGTCCGAAATGGACCAACAGCTTTAAACAATAAAATGTTAAATGTTTGTTTCTTTGAAAACTTATTTTCAAGATATTGCACGGTACCATCGAGATTTCTGCGACGCGTGTTAAAAAATTCGCCACAAGTGTTAAACAATTGGCCACCCGTGTTAAACAATTGGCCACCCACCCATTTACAACGATACATGATCTTTAAAAATAATTATGTAGGAAACGCCATAGCAGGGAACTAAAAAAATTAATTATAATGAAAAATCATTTTTTCCAGCTTCTATAGTAGCTGGTACATGATTTGTAGCGTAAAAATTTGTTAAATGATATTTTGTCTCTCTAGGCCCCACTTTGGTGTGAAAACTCTCTCTAGCTAATTCATATGTAAGGTTAAGCTACCATCACCGGCCTCAATTTTAGGAGCCAGGCTTTTAACTAAAAAAAAACAACAAAACAAAACAAAAAAATAATATGCTATTTTAATGTGAATGAAATATTTTTGTTTAATATCTGCTTTAGAAACTGATATCTGCATTAAATGAGATTGTTATTTTTAAAAAGTGACTAGCGCCAGTGGCGTGGCTAGAACTTTTGCCGCCCGGGGCGGTCTTCAATGTGCCGCCCTTTTTAGGGACCGTGTTTGAGAAATGTGACGTCACGTCAAAACGCGCAACTTTAAATGAAATTTCCACTTAAATATTGATTACTGACACTTAATTTAATGACGTTAACGTAAAACAAGTGTTAGATATTAGAGTGCAGCCTTACACTAAAAACATACTTAAATGACAAAAATTTGATATGAACATGCTTATTTTCAAATAGAAAATACGGTTTTATCTTATCTTATCTATACAGACGCTGCTTCTATGCAGAAGATAGTTGCGTCCACAGACCATGACAGATGATCTGTTGGCAAGTGATGCAGCGTTCACAGGCCACGGCTTTGTGGGTTCCACGCATTACCCAACCGCCTAACTACTGTAGTGTTAGGTATCCATTCGGAGCGGGGTGACTCAGGGATGCCCTAGGCCCCGGGAACAAACCCTTGCCTTCGCACGGATTCGATAAATTAACAACTAAACAACAAATTGAAACATTAAAAATATATTATTCCAAATAATAAAACAAAGTTCTATTGTTTAATGACCCTCTCTTTTATATTCGTAATAGAAATATCGATATCACGATGTCTGACTTCAATAAAAATCTAAGCGGGTTTCAGAAAAGAAATGGAATAAAGAAAAAATCGAAAAAGAAAAAGTGCTTCTTCGTAATGTATCTAAATCTAAATTAAACACATTTTTCGTCTCGTCTACGTCTAGACCTAGTTCTGGCTCTAGTCCTAGTATTTCATGTAGTAGTACTAGTGCACTAGCCAGTGGCAGTTTCAGCGATGTTGCGAATGACCGTCAACAGGCAACTCCAACAAACGTGTCTGACTGCAACTAGCTACCTGAAAACAGTGCTGCTAGTGACAATTTTCGGAAAAACCTAGCCAGCACGTCGAAAAAAAACCTAGATCCGAAAGAAAAAACCTAGACATGCTAAAAATAAACAAATATGACGTCATAAAGCCCACCAAAAAAAAGGCCGTATTTCCTATTTTAAAATTAGCTTGTTTCAAATCATTTTATTGTCATTTAAGTGTGTATTTAGTGTGAGTTACAGTCTAATATCGCAAACTCACGCAAAGCCATTTAAAACGTCATTAACTATATTGTAAGCAATCAAATATTTAGGTGGAACTTTCGTTTAAAGTTGCGCGATTTTTAAGTGACGTCACGGTTCTTAAACACCCCCTCCCCCTTGTCACACATATCACTAAAGTATGCCCCCTCCACCCCCTCCCCCGATGCATGTCGTCATTTATAGACGATCCCTAAGGTACCAGCATGTTCTACAAAAGTATTTGTTAAATATACTTACATCTGCATTTATTCATCACTTATGTCATCTTCCTTATAAATGACAATCTTATCAGCATTCTTGGAATCATTCTTATTTTATCTATTACAGACGCTCCTCTTATACAGAAGATTATTGAGTCCTACCCTTATTCATTGTTTATGTCTCGTCTTTTATTTTTATTTGAATTTTAAATGTTGATAGAGTTTTGGTTCTCCTCGTTTGATCAGGCCACCCATCCCGGACGGAAAGAACAATTTGTATGTGTTTGTTCTTGCATAAGGAATAAGAAAAGTGTTTTTTAAACTATGTCTATCTGAGGGTTGTATTAAGTTATATTTGGATTATACCATGTATACGTGGGAGAATATTCTCTCAACGCAGACAGAATCAAATGGTAGAGCTGTTAAGTTTGTCATGACGTCAAATAAAATTGAATATTTTGGCTCATTCAAACTGTTTTATCTTTTACCAAATTTCTTCAGACAGATGGGACCGCAGCAGCAGCGCCACCTTTCGAATTTAGTGGGATAAAGCCATAGATATCATAATGTAACATGACAGAGCAGCTGAAAAAACTGTTTCCACCTAATGCTCAATACTATTTTTGAAAAATCGAATTTATTTAGGATATTAATTGCACATATTTATTAATTTTGTACTTTAACACTGTTTATTTATTTTTTTAAAAGAAAAACCTAGATTATGGCTATTTTTAAAATAAAAAACCTAGAAACCTAGACAAGGTCGAAAAAACCTAGATCTGAAAATATTATTTCTGAAAAACCCGTAGCAGCCAGTGGTGTAGTGGAGGGTGGGCTCGGGAGGGCTTTACCCTCCAACCTTTTTTGACAGGGAGGGTGCGCCCACCCTGCATGGAGGGCATGCAATTTCAATTAACTTCAATTTGACTTTTGAGACTGTGTTAGTTGTAGAACTTGTACCTTTGAGAAAAATACGCTCGCCGCTTGAAAAATTGGAAAATAAAACAAACCCGTAAAAACAAAGTTTTTGACTATAAATCCCTTATATATGAGACATAACTAACAGTATTGATTATTTTCAAACGCGACAAACATTTACAGACTGAATCTGTCTAACTCAACTTTGCTTCATAACTCTGGGGGGGGGGAGTGTGTGGGAGAGGGGGAAAATTCTGGTCACCGCGATCGCTTGACCGAGCTCAGCGTGACACGTAAAATGTAAACAAAAGCACGTCGGTACTTCGATGGGTCGCGTCAACGCGTCAACTCAAACTTTCACGTGGAAAAAAAACAATAACAAACAGTGAATTTGAATTACATACTTTAAATAAGGATAAACTAAAAATGCATAAATTTAATTACGGTACGTTCGATCAATCTGAAATTTTGATACGGTGCATCAGGGGCGGATTAAGACTGCACGGGGCCCCTGGCTGCAATTCAAACTGGGGCGCTATCCAGCCAGCGTACCTTTAGATAAAATGATTGCTAGCAGCTAATATAAGACTGTAACTAGTAAATATTAATCTAAATTGATTATTCATGAAAAAACCGAATTCGAAGAAATAACTTTTTGCCGGTATCCTAAAATTGAGTGTAAAAGACAATTTATAATATTAAAAAACACATTAAAAATAAAATTCACATCCCACCCGGGGATCGATCCCGCCACCGCTTGAACCTCAAGCCTTAGTACTTCTCATTCGGCCACGAGACCTCAACTATGGTTGGCAATTTAAAATATATATATAATATTCTTTAATAATTTCTGTTATTGAGCCTATCAAATAAGGTTTTTTGACTGCTAAGACTATCGTGTCGGAAAAGAGATCATTTTATGAGATTTTATTAACTTATCATATTTTCAGCCATTCATGTATACATTTGTCCACATTTATTATAAAATATGCTAAGTTTGGGGGCCCTAAATCATCGGGGGCCACTGGCTTTAGCCCGTTCAGCCCCCCCCCTTAATCCGCCATAGCGGTGCATTGTTAGGTGAGACGGGTCCGTGTGCCAAATTTCAGCTCGATCGGATCACGGGAAGTTGGTCATTTTTTACTTTTGTTTTTCCGCCCGCCCAAGACAGAGAGACAGAGAGAGATGACGACAGAACGACAGAGAGACAGAGACGGCCGTGAAGTTAATATAAGGGATTTAAAAAAGAGGGCCCTCTCACCTCTTTTTTATGACTACACCACTGGTAACAGTAACAGCTACAAAAAAAAAGATTATTTAGAAAATCCTAAATATATTTCTTCTTTAAGTAACGATCCTGATGAGTGGATGCTAGGCGAAGTTACATTGAAGTGCCTTGTTCAAACTGGCATGAAACAAAATATTGATGCCGACTTTTCTTTTTCTAGGCGTCGATACACAGTTAAAACCAGGTATCTATCGCTGTCACTTTTTAGCCAAACATTAAGAAATGGTGAAAACGACCTGGACCTTGGCTCATATTTTCAAAGATGTTTGGGAAATTGGGGTCACTAGCTAATGAAGTGTTCAACGACTGGAAAACCACAGTTCAAAGAATGAAGGAACATGAGAATTCGGAAGAACACAGGTCAGCATTTTCGAAACTATCTAGGAAGAATGATGGCGGTAGAGTTGACAAGAGTTTTGTTCTTCAAACAGAAGAAGAAATAAAATACTGGCATGAGGTTTCGAGGCGGATTGTGGCTGTTGTGAGGTCACTTTCTGCACGCGGATTACCGTTTAGGTTTCCATGATAGATTTGGATTTTTAAAAAAAACACTGGGAACTATGTTATGACTTATGACCCAGAACTTTTGGCGGAGTTCGATCCTTTTCTGGACGTACACATAAAACGCCCATGAAACAAAGGAAGTGGCACATCATATCTGTCGTCACAAATATGCGATGAAATGATCAATATAATGGCAGAAAATGTGATATATACAATCATGACTGAGATCAAACTTGCCAAAAAATTCTCTATCGCTGTGGGCTCAACTCCGGACATTTCTCATGTAAATCAACTTTCTTTCATTGTGAGATATGTCTCTGAAGACGGATGTACTGTCGAACGATTTTTGAGATTCATTCCAGTATTCATTCATAGTAATATACATTGTATTATTCTGATGTTTATTAAAGTCAATTAAAGATTATATGTTCTGTACTGGTGATTTTATTTGCTAAATTTCCAAAATAGCTTCGCCCAAAAATGAAAAGTGACTCTAAAATCCGGGCCTGTCTCCATGACACAAAACATATCCCCAAAGTTATACCCCAAAAACATAATCAAATTACACTTCTTTTATTTATAAATAAATGATTTTTTTTACAAACAAACAAATTGTATACATTAGTATGTAATCATATTTATAAATTTACTTTCCTAACTTTCATAATAGAAAAATTGTGTATTATGCTATCAACATTTAAATTATTTGTAATATCTTGTTCTGTGGACAATATTTGCAAAGATTTTGTTGTCTTAAATCGCTCATTGTGGAACGAAGATAATGTTTATCAACTTCATTTTGGAGAAGCTCCTTTCACAACTAGCGACACTGATAGCAATTGTTGAAAAAATTCATAGCAAAATTACAATGTTGGGTACAGAATTTTCCAATCTCTACTGTTGAATAAATTTTAATAGATCATGTGAGCCTCCCTCCCCCCCCCCGCGCTTTTTCTAACACAATGCCTCTTCTTGTAGTGTAGGTACAGCCATAAAAACCTGGATCCTTTTTCTTTTAATATTGAACTGTTCTTATCAATGTCAATATTATTTTTTGTTCAAATGCTTCATTTGGTAGATTACATGGCATTATATACGAATATTTTCTTGCAAGGACTTGCAACTCATCAAAGCGTTCTTTTATTTTCTTTTATAATTCCATCCATGGATAAAAAAAAATTCCCGTTGTACTTTTCTTTCAAAGGATAGAACCCACGTCTTCTTAATTTTCCCCACTCATATTTTTCTCTCCTTCTAGCTCAGCGTTCAGTTGATATCTCCTACTCTTCACAAAATTGTTTGGCTGATATAACAGCGTTTTGTATTAGCACATCTCTTTGTTCCATGCAATGGGTTTGCATTAATTTAAAAAAATTACGGGTTCCCATAAATTGAAATACATGTAACATCGAAAAGAAAAAGATTGCATTAAATTGAGGAAAATTCCAGCATCTGATCTCGTTTTACTAGTTACTTCTTCAGATGTCAATTTTGTCCAAGACGCTTTAAATTTTAAAGTATGTCTTTTTCGAAATTATGTATGCCTATTGTGCTGTTTATTAACGGAGGAATTTGAATATTTTCATGTTCTTGCCATAAAACTTAATAATTTTCCATAAAATAGACGAAATCAAATTATTTAACACATTACTTTAATTGAATAGACGTAACATTTTTAATGAATAACCGTATTTTAATGAAAAACACAAATTATGTGTGCCACTTTAATGTAATAAAAGCAAAATACATTTAATTTTTAAAAAACGTACTTTACAAAATTTTTCTGAAAACTCAACAGTAATATAAATTACTACTTGCAAGTAAACACAATATTTGAACTACCATGAATTGTAGGTGCTTGTTTGCGCATCATTCTGCGAGTGTCGAAATTCCACGCAAAAACCATCGTGGCGATATTAATAGCACATATTATTTGGGCCCAGCGGTGATGTGTTTTTGTGTAGTTTTCTTATAAAAGCGCCATCTGGTCATACCGTATACCGCTTAATTTTCCAAACAAATCGATACCTTTTTTGAGTGATTTTACAATTTTGAACGGTTTTACGTTAGTTATAACATCCACTATGTAATCAAACAAATGTTGGGGGAATCCGTTAATTAAAACTAGAAATTACGAATATTTTTGTTTCACCTTGGTTTTCCCCCTTCAAAAGAAAAAGGGTGGTTGTCGGAAAAGGTTGCACTTTTCAAATGCCCACAAATGCCGCCCCTAAATGTGTGGCGCCCAGGGCTGACCGCCCCACCGCCCCCCCTCTAGCTACGCCACTGACTAGCGCACTTGGTGCGTACTTTTCATCTTCTATCTGAGGGATGTTATAACCTGGTGTTGGTATTGGGCATGTTACTATTTATTATTTATCATTTGGGCGAGAAAATTGTATTGTTATAAAGATAGAAAGAGACGGGTCGAATATTGTGAATATTTTATCTTGAACATCTATTCACAAAATGAGATTTTAAGTATGTGCTAGTGCCACAGTCGTCTATTCACAAAACTTGGGCTATGTGTATGTGTATGTGTTAGTTCCAAAGGGAAATATGTTAAACGGCCCCGACAAACAACTTATCTTATCTATTACAGGCGCTACTTCTATACAAAAGATTATTGCGTCCTATAATTATCCATGGTTTTTGTCTAGCTCTGGATTAGACGTCAGTCACGGTGATTGGGTTAGGGTTAAACGTCAGTCACGGTGAATGGGTTAAACGTCAGTCACGGTGAATGGGTTAAACGTCAGTCACGGTGAATGGGTTAGACGTCAGTCACGGTGCATGGGTTAGACGTCAGTCACGGTGAATGGGTTAAACGTCAGTCACGGTGAATGGGTTAGACGTCAGTCACGGTGAATGGGTTAGGGTTAGACGTCAGTCACAGTGATTGGGTTAGACGTCAGCAATGTTCACTCTAAGGTTCGTTGGTCCGTGTGCAAAGTAAAAAAAAACAACTTGAGTTCAAAGTTGTACAGCATCCATTTTTTGTACATTATTATAACAAAATTGCTGCACGGTATCTCTAAACTGCTGCGCGGCGTCGGTCAGATATCTGCGCGGCCACGCATCCCCGGCTAGACATCAGTCAAGGTGTTGAGTTAAGATTAGACAGGGGTTACCAAACTTTTTACAAAGAGGGCCGTATTCCATTAAGTAAAAATTTGGAGGGGGGGTGGATTACAATATGAAACAAAAAATTATATAATTTAATACTGAATTACGAGCTTTTCAATTTTTATAATTTTTTAATGTATTTTTTTTTAAATTTGTGTTATTTTGTGGGGACTAAGATGAGACAACACTATTTAAATTTGTGAATATCTCATTACATCATTAAGTTGAACAAATAAATAAGAAGTGTTGAAATATAACTATAACAGAAAATATATCATAATATATGTTAAATAAGAAGTGGTGAAATATTACTATAACAGAAAATATATCATAATATATGTTAGAAATTGTGATGCAAAAATTGTCTTAAACTTTTAAGCTCACCAGTGCCAAATTCATTTTCTGTTCACAATTTCTTTGGCTTTTTCCCCAAATGCATATGTATGCACATAAAATGTAATATAATAAACGTAATTTTGTTGAGTATATCTAATATTTTGTAATATCGTCTAACTTGGAAAAATATTCCAAAACAGTAATAAGCCCGTGTATATATAGTCACGACTGTAAATTATTATGAGAAAGTATGTGTTGCGAAATTTCCCCCACCCCCAGAGGCGAAGCTAGAATACTTTTCGTCCGGTACAAACTATAAAATTGTCCCCCTATTTATTAATGTGCTTTACCATCTCATAATGTTATGTTATATTTCTCAGTTTGGTGTCCATGTACCTCTGCGCCCGGGGAATATCTCCCACACGCCCTCCCTTCGCTACGCCCCTGGAAGTAGTGCTCATGTTTCTTTTATTTTAATGTTGTAATAACTTAACACACGTAAATAGGGGCCGTCCATAAAGTACGTCACGCTCCGAGGGGGGGGGGAGGTCTAAGAAAGTGTGACACTTTGTGACAGGGGGGAGGGGGGTCAGGCCATGTGTGATGTCACACATTTATTATTTTTAGTATTTTTTTTCTAATTTATTTATATTTTTAGTAGAATTTAAATAGCTTTAAAAATAATTTTCAAAAAGTTTACGAAACATAAGAATTTGCTTTATGTCAAAATAGCATGAAATGCGTATCTCCTGAATGTGTTGTTAATTAAATCTGAATTGAATGCAGCCGGACTAATACAAATATCAAAGGATCAGGAATGGTTTGACATCAAGTTCGCACCAGCCAATATTTTACTCCATTGCGAAATATCAAGACATCAGATGTTGCGACAAAGCATGAAGCTCATATTTCAACGTTTTACCTTAAAGATTCTTCCCCTCGTCCAATCCCAATCAACCAAACAGTTGATGGACTCAAAGCTTCAGAAAGAGCAGATGCAAATTCTCATAAATTTCCTTCCTTGTTTGTAGCACAAACTCTCAAATTTGATGAAATTATGCCAAGATCAACAGGAGCTTTCAAAGTACAACCATATGATTACCAGCTTATTTGTTTGACTTTGCAAAGTATGTCACTTATATTTTGCCTCACAAACAATGCTGAAGAAACATATAGGACAACACAGAGCTCGGGCTCAGGAGAATGTGCCCACCTAAATTGTTCAAGATTCAACTCAGATAAAACGCATCCGTCCTTTGAGAATCACTTCTAAAAGTCAAAGAGAACCCATGGCAGTTATTACCAGAGGAGAAAATGCACATACAGAGGCTGTTGCGTGGCTAGGTGAGGACGAGTTGATCTGTCTGCAATTATCCTTCCAGGAAAAGCTGATTGTGAAAGATTGATGTCAGTCGTAACTATGGATGAACACAGATGATGTCCAGTGAATATTTTTTGAATGAAATATAATTCATAGGACCATAATAAACAGATAATATATAGCACAAGAGTTGGTCACATAATTTGTCAATCTAGTCTTTTTTTAGTCAAATTGTTTTGTTTCCTTTTTATTATGTAATTTTAAAAATCCGGCCCCGGCTTCGGCTCCGGCAGGATTTCACTTCATAAATCCGGCTGGCTGGTAGATCCCTAATTTATATATAGCCTATATTCATAATCATAATGGCCCCGGAATATCCGGAATCCGGCCATTTTAACAAATCTGATTCCGGCTCCAGCCGGATTTCACTTCATAAATCCGGTCCACTTCAGCTCCAGCCGGATTTCAAAATTTTGAATCCGGTACATCCCTACTTTTAAGTGGAAATTTTATATTTTAATACAATTTAATAGTGAAGTGTATTTTAAGTATTAAATTAAACATTTTAATTAGGTGTTAATAAATTTTTTTTGGAAAGTGTGACGTACTTTAGGGGGATGGGGTCCCGAGATTTGTGACAGTTTGTGACAGGGGGAGGGGGGTAAAAAATAATCAAAAATAGTGTGACGTACTTTATGGACGGCCCCATAGTTATTATAGAGCTTTTTAATTATTTATCATACTAGTAACAAAGCCCGCCCAAGGACGGGAATAAGTGTAGGGTGACCTGTGAAGTTCATGGAAGCTATGTTTTGGTAGTTGTTATGCTGAAGCGTTTGCAGGACATTGTCGTCGCAGGGCAAGGGATGTGGACAACAACAGCAACAAAAACAAAACAACAAAACAAAAACAACAACAACAGCAAAACAAAAACAACAAAACAACAGCAACAACAACAAAACAACAACAACATCAGCAGCAACAACAAAACAACAACGACAGCAACAACAACAGCAACAACAACAAAACAACAACCACAAAACAACAACAAAACAACAACAACAACAACAAAACAACAACAACAATAACAGCAACAAAAAACAAACAACACTTAAAACTCTTGCCACTACCCCCCAGGACCATCAAGGAAAAAGCATTTACAGAATTGTCATTGGAATAAGCGGCAGGCATCACTTCAAGATGGGAACAACATATGAATTATGACTAAAAAACTGCACCAAAAATAACTCGTTTTGAACCTGCGCGTAATATGTAAATTTTTCTCCGCTAGTGATTGGCTGTAGGAGTCATATGTGTTTGAGGGACCAATCGCTATAGATGACGGGACAGAAAGGACAGAAACTTGTCTTTTATTATATAGGAGGATTACGCATCTTATATTAAACATCAAACTCACTTGGGTTATTTATAAATTGTTTCAGCTAATGTCGAGTGCTTTAAACTGTTTTTGTTGTGTTTATTCGACAGTAACGCTCTCCAAAACATTCATTATATTTCCAGTCTATGCATGACTTTAGTTCAGGACGAAATGGATAATTTTCTCTAGTTGAACCAGATAATATTTATGTGAATATGAGGCCTAGGGGAGGAGGCGGAATAGAGTTTTATGAAACATCATATTAACCATGGCTAAGCTATAGTGGTAATGCCACTTAAGGTTGGGCGATATTATTGGCTCCTGGCTCTACCAATGAAAGGTACCCTTCAAAAGTCACAATGTTGCCCCGCTTTATAAAAATAACTGTTTCGCTCATTAGCCTTACTCTTATAAGTGCTCATATGCGTCTTATAACTTATAAGCATCATTATTTATGTTGTATTTAGAATATGACTGTTTTAAATTGAATGAATTGATAATTATGTGTGTTACTATTCTTTTTTTTTGTAAAGCGCTGTGAGCCCAATTGCTTGACGGGGTAATTATCATTTTTTATTTTAATTATTACTAAACAAAACGACAGTGCATATAACTCCAATACATCATCAATTGTCTTCTTTAAACGCCGCAATTGTTTCATTTCAATACATCTTTTACTTTGGGACATTTTATGGAGCAATCGTTCCAAAACAATCAAAATGCACTTTTTAAGCACCTAAGATCTTTCACCTAAAAAATATTTGCACTTGTTTTCATAACTAGAAATCATTTTCTTCATGCATCAAAAGCGGTTCCGTGTGAATTTTTCTATCTATAAATTTAATTTTATGAAAATTAATGTTGTCATTAATAGGGAACAGCCGGATATGCTTTTTTACTATTTTCCGGATCCGGATAGTTTGTGCATAATATTGCCGGATTCGGATTCCGGATCCGGATATCTCCACATTTAAGTGTAAGAGCTAAGAGGGTGTACTATACTACTTTATATCTAGTATTTAATTCTATTTATTAAATTATTTATTATCCAACAAATGGAGAGTATCTGCTATCTAACATGACGGTTTGTGACACTGTCAACGTCAACGATGAACATTTTACAATGAATTGAATGAACGAACTTGAACGAAGTTCAACGAACTGTGTAGTGTGTACCAAGCGAACAGTGTTGTACTGAGTGTGTAGTGTGCAGAAGTCGTGACTAGAGCATAATAAAAACTGTTCTTTTATTCAGACCATTTAAGTTTAATATGATGTTAGTTAACTTAGTTTGCTTTCTTATGTAGTAAAGTAATATCTATACCTGTAACTTTTTTACCTTAGTTTTTTTTCTCGTATTGAAATAGATTGTTTTACTTTATTTTGCATGTCTTTGAATAATTTCATAATCAACGCTTGTTAATTTGTTTCTTTTGTTCTATATTAATAATTTAATGTATAACATAATTTGTTATTTATCTTATTTTCTATAATTATAATATTCACAATAGACTAGAGCAGGGCTGGCTATACCTGTAGTAACTGAGAGCCATTTAAAAAAAAATTTTTAATTGTTGAGAGCCGCATTGAAGCAATTATGGTTCATAAGTCCAATTCTCAATCCAATGAACAATTGCTTTAGTGAAGTTTTTTACAACACCCAAAACCATTAAATATCAAAAAAAAAATAATATAAAACATAACCTATTTATAACCCAACCTACATAATACATCCAAAAATAACAAACCACAAAAAACCCACAAAACCCCTTAAAACCAACATAAAATCAACACCAACCACAACTCCACCACAAACACTAAACCCATTACCTACAAAAAACATCCCTCTCCAAATCCCACCCCCCTATACACACTAACATTTATTACTCCTACTAATTTTATCTATAATACACACATCCAAATTCATTAAATAATAAACACCTCTTCTAATCAAACTTCCCAAACAAAAATTACTCCCACCCCTCAACAAAACCCAAAATATAACACCTCTCCAATACATTCACAACAATCACACAACAATCCATCACCACACACAACAAAAACCACCCTACCCTTAAACCCACAAACCCTTAAAACTAACTCCTCCAATTCTACCCCCCCATACACCCCCCACACAAAAAACCACCCTCCCCCACCCTCCCTCTCATACTCCCACTCCCAAAACCCATCTACTCCAACAAATCCACCTACCTATACCACAAAATCATCCCTCATCCCCCACCACACATCCCATCCCCCAAACACTCCAACCCCTCACCTCCAT